>JAYMZC010000320.1:0-342500 GCA_036346975.1 Drosophila prolongata
CTGTGAGATTCCGCAGCTGTATTTCCCTGTGCGAAATAAAATTTAAAAATTGCCCGAATTTCTGCGTTTGTGAACTCCATTTCAATCGATTGTAAATTTTTAACGTGGAGGCTCATGTAAACAATCTATACATATGTCATTTTAAAGGTGATGCCAAAACCTTTCAAACGATATACAGCATTGCTAGATATGATTATATTATATTGACCACTAACCACACAACATGTATGTTGTATGGTTAGTGATTTGACTTAACAAGCGAAGCGCGAAATTTGAATGTAAAAACCGGTATGTCATTACCAAGCAACCTAATATTATGATTATGCACATAATTTTTGCGTTTCCTCTACTAAAGTGTTGAATAAAAAACGTCGATAGTCCCACCAGAACATCGATATTGTCAAAAATGTTAGAAACACAGATCGACGAAAACCGTATGCCAGTCATGAGAGAGAGCGAGAGGCAACCAGCTGGCGTTCACTTTCGTCGGGCCTTTTTTCACCTCGGTACTCAGATCGACGAAAAAATACCAAGAAATTTCATAGCGTTGCCAGTCTGCTGAAATGAACCCTAGCGGAAAGAATAAAAATTTAAACTTTTGGCGTGCGCTTCTCACTGAACATTTTAAAAAATGGGGGGAAAAAATCCAAAAACGTCGATTGCAGGAGTATACATGTGAGGACAAAATAACATTAATACCAAATGGGGTCCCTTTCTAGATTCTTTGCTTTTAATTGCTGGCTTGCAAGCAGTTAGCCGCCTTGCCATCTCTGGACCTTTGAAAGTAACTCCACACTTTCGACTTGTCAATGCGTTGATTTTTTACAGATGTTGTGTCCTATTAATGTTTGCCTAAAATGTGTTCCTGAACGAATTTATAATGAGTATTTGCACTCGATTACCTTGGCAAATCCACGGCCACGGCCAGACGAAGTTGACTATCGCGCAAGCCTTTTTCATGTTCGCAGTACCCTGTTGTTTGTCTGCAACGAAGTCAACATACTCCTTCTAATTCTCCTGTATCAATCTGTGTATTTCGGAAGATGCCAATCTTTTATACTCGATCCCATTACTCTGAAGGCAATAAGTGAGGGGGTGATGTGGCGGCCAGGTACTCGAATAAAAGGTGCAGTATGTCAGGCATGTAATAAATCTCTTCAGTCATTACCTGAGGCTTATTTACAATTTTCTTTTTATGTTTGTGTTAAAACTTTCTGTGTGATTAAAGTTATTTACAAAGAACGGTGATTAACGGTGACTGATCCATCTGTAAAAATTATATCAAAGTCCCATTTCTGAAGACGGTAAAACCCACGGCTGAACCGGCATCCTAATCACGAAACGCATTAAAAAGGTTTGCAACTACTTACTTGCAGGCCACGTCTATCAAAGTGCAGTCAGGTAACGGATACCCTTCCACAGCCGCTGGCATCAGCCACTAATTCAACACCACAAGGGAATGACGTGCAAGCCAACCATTTCAAAACTAATCTCCAATTAGAACGGCTTGTATTGGAAAAGAGGCGTCTGCGACGTGCTTGGTAAACCAACAGATCGCACTCTTCAAAACAACGTTTTAAGAAAGCAAATTGCACGCTAAACCGAGCCCTAAAAAAAGGCGCTGAAAATGCACAACTACGGGACATCGGTACAACCAGTACAAAACATCCTCTGTGGAGGGCTCACCCAAATCTGAGTTCTCCAAAGGAAACAGTCACTCCGATAAGAAATTCATCAGGTAACTGGGCCAGCAGCGACGAAGATAGAGCCGAAACTTTTGCTTCACATATTTTTGCTTAGCTTTTTCTTAAACTTAAATCTTTTAGCAATAAAACATCAAACACAACAGCTGCAGCAAACCGTGTTCCCGCAAATTTTTACGTCTGCCAAATTAAGCTGCATATACCTGCATATTAATACTATATAACATTTTTAGCTTCAATGTCAGTGGCCAAGAGAGTTCTTTTTTCGGTATGGTACGCGGAATTTAATGGTTCCAGAAAGCTTTCGCCGGTGGAGACGTATATGTATAGCAACATTATTATTAAAACGAATTATAATAAGAGTCAACGCGCTAATATATCCGAAAAAATTGTTTTCAACAGAAAAGAAAATCAGAGAATTCGGAAAATTTTCGAAATAAGCAACAAGAAATGGCTTGATGATGAGTTGGTAATAATGCCCCCGAAATTGACTACTGGACGACCCGAAGTCAATTTTAATAATTGCCAAGAAAAACCTTAAAAAAGGAAGGAAAAAGAAAGAAAAAAGGATGCACTCGTATGTGCTTCAAGTACTAGTTTGTACAATTCTGGAAAGTGAACAACAAAAATAAAATTTCCAATTCAATTAGATGGTATTGAACCTATTAAATACACAGCGGAAGAAGCCTTAGCCCTATATAATGATGGTGGCACTAAAAAGCGGAATGCAAATATATTTCCGACGTACGATGAACTACGATCTGCTAAAAAAGAGTGCTATCCAAATGATCTGGAAGTTAGTGATCATTCATTTAAAGTTTCGTTACAAAATTTAATTGATCACACTGTGGCGAAAATACATGATGCGCATTTCAAAGATTTCCCCTTAAAAAAAACAATCTCGAAAAAATAACTGTCATATACAAATGGGGCTGTGATGGAAGTAGTCGCCCTGCAACTTATTGGCAAAATTTTAATAATTTAAACGCATGCATGATTGATCAACATATGTTTTCGGTGTGCTTGGTGCCATTACACATAGAACTTGGATTGACGCCGCTCGAACGACGGTCGCTGGAAGTTGCCTTTAACCCGCTATACCGCACCGAAACAAGAAATAGCCAGATCTTGTAGCGTAAAATGGTATTTAACAGACGGATTTTATTCTGTAGGAATATTACAAGTTTATGATTTGACCCTACACATACAAGTTAACTTTACCGCAGTCTCGCCTTCCAGCTTCTCTGACCTCGTTGATCGGAATAACTTGGGAGCGGGAAACTTAGCTTTTCCTAACTTCAAGCTGTGTGACCATATTCACTAAACAGCGAGAATCCTCAACCGGTTACATTGAACTAAATATAATCTCTTAATTGTGGCGCTACATTTGAATTGCCCGACAATCGATAATTGGGTTAATCCGTTCCGAGACATCCCCAACCCCGTGAAGCAGCTGCATTCACCATATCCAAAACAGCTAACTAGGAGACGGGACGCATAATTAATCTAGTTCGATCGTCGCTGGTAATTCGCACCGCTGCTCGTCGTGGAACTCCGTCAGCTCCTGGGTACACTTCCTCCACGACGCCTTTCCTCCATTCCCTGCAAGGGACGGCCGGATCACATATGTACACTAGATCCCCACGACGCATAGGCTCGACGCGTTCACACCACTTCTGTCTGCGAATGAGCGTTGGTAGATACTCGTGTACCCAACGCTTCCAGAATCGGACTCTCATCATCCGCGCTATACGCCACTGCTTCCTTGTGGCGCACTTCTCTGGCGGGTGTCCGCGATCTGAAGGGAGGTCCGGAACGTTTGCTACTCCTCTCAGCAGGTCGTTCGGCGTCAATGGAGCCTCCTGGTCCACCGTGACTGGCAGATGGGTAAGCGGACGAGAGTTGACAATATTCTCCGCCTCGATAAGGAAGCTTTCCAGCACGTGTTCCTTAGGGGCCACCTCCTTCACGGTATGCGCCAACACCTTCTTAACGCACTGGACCATCCGTTCCCATACGCCTCCCGCAGACGGGTGAGCCGGGCAGTTGAAGATCCATTCGATTCCTTTGGATGACAGTTCACCCTGGATCTTCTCTGGCTCGAAAACTTCATCGAACCTTCTGGCTTCACGATTGGCTCCGATGAAATTCTTCCCGTTGTCGCTTCTCAATCTAATCACTGGTCCTCGTCGGCACATAAAGTTCCTCATAGCGATTATGCAGGAATCTGTCGACAGATCGTGGGCCATTTCCAAATGGATAGCCCTGGTGGTTAGACATGTAAATAGTGCCACCCACCTTGTCTCTGTCCGACGTCCAATCGATACTTGCAGTGGCCCAAAATAGTCCAGGCCGGTGTATTTAAATGGCCAACCGTTTTCCTCGAGCCGGTCCTTTGGTAAGGGACCCATCAGTGGCGGAGCTGGTTGCGCTCTCCGAAGTTTACATAATTGGCATCTGGTTATAACCTTCCGTAAAAGTCTCCTTAAATTGGTTATCCAGAACTTCGTCCGGATTTCGCTAATGGGTCGCATCTAGGTTTTGGTGCTTCATCTTCCTGTGGTAGTGATCGGTGATCATCTCTGACAGTGCGTGCTGGTGCGACAGTATGATGGGGCGCCGTGTGTTAACTGGGACACAACCGGCGGCATCGATTCTTCCACACGCACGTATGATTCCATCGTCGTCAAAGTATGGCGAAAGTCCTCGTAACTGACTGTCTTTCGCTACGGCTTTCCCTTGAGTTTCATCCGCGAACGCCTCTGATTGCGCCCGCCGGATTAATAGGCGCTCTGTCTCAGCACACTCAGCAGCAGAAAGACCGTACTCCTCATGTACGTCACGCAGCCCACGGCACCGTCGAATGAACCTCAGGACCCATGTCGTCGATCTGACCAATCGATCGTAGCTCGAAAACCTCTGCAAAGAAATAAAGTTATTCGCTAAAACCAGTGCGAACTCACACGGCATCTCTTCCTCCTCCGTTGTCTGCAGGCTGCTACTATCACCCGGAGAACTCTTGGGCCAGAGCTCCTCAGGCTCCCGTAGGAATGATGGTCCGCTGAGCCACCGCGATTCTTGGCTAAGGTTCACGTGGCGTTGCGGTCTCGTAGCGTCATCAGCCACATTTTCGGCAGATGGGACACCTCCGTGGACTCTAAGATCTCCGCCACCCGGCTTCCTACAAACTGCTTGTACCGCCGGTGGGTGCTGCTAATCCAGTGCAGCACAGTCTTCGAATCAGTCCAAAGGACGCAGCCGATGATCGTCATACCGTGCGTCTGTTTTACGGTGTCCATCAGCCTGGTTCCCAATACAGCTGCTTGGAGTTCCAGTCGTGGGATCGACATCGTCCTCATCGGGGCGCATTTGGTTTTCGAACACACGAAATGTGCCCGCACGTCGCCGTCGTCATAAGTGGTTCTCCAATAGGCCACCGCGGCAAACGCCGATTGGCTCGAATCCACGAAAATGTGGAGCTGTAGCTCACGCACTTGTCCAACGCCGAAATAGTGGCGCGGACACCGGAATTCCCTCACGTAGTTCATCTCCAGCCGCCAGCTCTCGAATGCTGTGGCTAGCTCATCAGGCAGCGGTTCGTCCCATTCAACTGATCTCCTCCAGGTTTCCCTCATCAACAATTTGGCGGTCACCATGTAGCAGCTCAAGAATCCGAGCGGGTCAAATGTTGACATAACGAGGCTGAGGAATTCTCGTTTGGTGGGGACACGTTGCCCAGTCATCACGCTGCTGGGTACCCTGTGGTACTTTATACTGAATTTAAAGTCGTCAGTCGCCGGCTGCCAGTACATGCCCAGAATCTTCTCCTCAGCTTCGGTCCACTCGACGTTCTCACGGGATCCTAGTGGGTTCAACGCTCTGACCACACCTTCCGAACTGGAAGAAAACCGGCACAAATCGAAACCAGCACTAGCATGAATTTCCTTGATCCGGGTTGATACAGAAATAGCTTCGACATCGTTTGAGAAGCTATCTACGTAGTCGTCTACATAATGGTACTCGTTGATAGCCAGGACCGCGCGGGGGTCTGTACGGGCGTACCTTGGAGCATTAACTGTTTTCACATGATGCGCTGAGCACGGCGAACAAGCTGCTCCAAACGTCATCACCATCATTTCATACAGATCTGGATCCCGCTGGTCATCTCCATTTCTCCACAGGAATCTCTGGGCGCATCTGTCTTGAGGCTGTATCAAAACCTGATGAAACATCTCCTTAATATCTGCGCAGACCCCGACTGCTCCTTCTCGAAAGTGGAAGAGCACGGCTGGCAGAGACTTGTACTGCTGTGGGCCTTTGAGCAGCGCTGAGTTGAGGGATATGTTGCCGACCCTTGCTGCGGCGTCGAAGACTAGACGGATCTTACCAGGTTTATTTGGATTCTCGACCCCGAAATGCGGCAGATACCAGACCCTGTCGTTGGCTGGAGTGACTTCCTGCGGCTCTAGTCGTCGTGCATACCCTTTTTTGACGTAGTCCTCCATAATCCTATTGTAGGCCTGCGCGAATTCCACGTCGCGCTTCATTTTTCGTTCGATGTTGACGAGTCTCTTGAGAGCCATGTCATAACTGTTTGGCAGTCTCACCTCGTCATCCTTCCTTCGCCGTCTTGACATCTTCTTGACGCAGACTTTGCATCGGCAGATTGAGGTTTGGGACTGCAAACACGTTCCTTAGTCCATGGCGTTTTGGCTTGCCCGCTCCACTGATCTGCAGGCTTACCATTTTGGTGCGCTCGCTGGATGACTTGCCACCAAACCATTGGATATTGAGCTGCCGATTCTCACCTTTCAGGTCTAGGCTTCGAATGAGCTCGTCATCTATCATGGTTACGGAAGATCCCTCGTCGAACAGCGCGTAGGTATCCACTTGCTTGCATTCCCCGTACAGTGTCACGGGCAGAATACGGAAGAGTAAGTGACCACCGTCTGACTCAACTCAGCTTAGGTTCCGATGTGGTCTTTCTGTTTCACCGCTGCGCAAATGTCCGTCATCCTCCTCGCGCCAAGCATCTTGCCTCGCTGGTGGCGCTAAGGAACTACTCTGTGCCGCTGGCTGAGGTATGTGTGCCTCGCCTTTCCGTCGACCACTGCCAGTTTGCAGTGCCCGGTTGCGGTTGCTCATTTGATCCCTCCGAGGGCCACCGTATGCCTGTGGTGGCCGTGTGTGTTGATCGTGAAGTAGGTAGTGATGCCTCCTCTGGCATCCATATACATTGCAGCTAATATCTTTTTTGCAGAACCTTGCCATATGTCCACTTTCCAGACACAAAAAACATATCCGATGCTTCCTCGCGATATCGATTCGCACAGTTGGAGACGCATGGTTGAAGGCCTTGCAATCCTTGATAAAGTGTTGCCCCTCGCACACTGGGCAACTCCTAACTTGGTTGTCATACCGGTCCAGGTTCTTTTGACCTGCGCTGGCGTGCAGCACCCTTCGCTTGGGTTCCTTGCTCTCGAAGTCCGATATAGTACACACCAGCCTGGCGAGTTCCTCCAGCCATCCGCTGAGGTGTACGACCGTGGGGAAGCATCCTATTCCAGCGGCATGCCTGGCCCAGTCCAACCGTTTGCTCAGCGGTAGCTTAGCGATCAGCTCCTCCATCAGGATGGGGTTTCCTAGGTGCTGCTCTCCGTTCGGGGTTGCCTGTAGAAACGCTGCGAGATTGCTGACCCGTGTGGAAAAGTGCACGATCTTGCTGATGTTGTGCTCCTGGATCGGCTGCACATTTCGCACGTTTTCCAGCTGGCTGCGTATCAGCTGCTCCGGACGACCATATCGGGAGCGTAACTGCTCCATTACAGCCTGAACATTGCTCGGGTGTATAAGCAACGACTTGACGGATGCTCGCGCTTCACCCTTCAGGGCCTTGACTAGTCTCTGGTTGTTTTCTAAAGCTGTACAATGGTACACCGCTGTTGTCTCCGTGAACGCGCATTGGAATATTGGCCATTCCTCAGGCTGACCATCAAACTCGGGGAGATTACGGAAGTCTGCGCGGCGTCCATCGATTTAGGCTCGGCGATGCTATTCCATATGACCCAGCCGACTGTGTGGGTACCATGGTTATGTGATGAGGCTCCCGAAATGCTTGCACGTTACTGTGCGCTGGCTGCAGTTCGGCCGTTACACATCTTGGCGTGGGATAGCTTGTCGTTGTACAATTTGCGCTACTCGTGACTGGTTGCCCTGTTGCCAAATGTCCACTCAATTGTGGCGGCAAACCTCCACTCAAATATGGCGGCAAACCTCCACTCAAATATGGCGGCAACTGTTCATGTAAAGATTGAGGTCACAAGTTCGCTAGGCGCAAGTTTTTCACTCAAAATCTGTCCACTCAAACATGGCGTCGCATTCGCCGTCTCGCTCACTCTATTACCGCTCGACCCGATTGCAACGGGATTCCTGGCGGCTGCATCTTGCCCTTCACTTGCCCTTGCCCTTTGTAGCTCCTCTTCCAAGCTTGCGATCCTTTCCATTAGAGCCGTAACTTGTGCGGATGTGGAAACCGTGCCCTGGCGTGATCCTCCAGCTGGCTGTAGATCTGCACTCGGTTTCTTCCCCTTTTGTCCGCTGTCCTTAGAAGCTTGTGCCCGCTGCACCTTACCGCCAGCCGCGGCATACGTTATGGCTCTCGGAGTGCCGGCTGGTTGATTTCCAGTGGTTGCAGCTGCGGAAGTCTCTGGCTGTCCAAGCCGAGGACTTCGCCGGGGTGAATGTGAAGTTGGCATAGCACGATAGAGATGTGAGCACGTAGTGCGAATGAAGAGTGCGATAAAGAAATGACGCCGCTCGAACGACGGTCGCTGGAAGTTGCCTTTAACCCGCTATACCGCACCGAAACAAGAAATAGCCAGAATCTTGTAGCGTAAAATGGTATTTAACAGACGGATTTTATTCTGTAGGAATATTACAAGTTTATGATTTGACCCTACACATACAAGTTAACTTTACCGCAGTCTCGCCTTCCAGCTTCTCTGACCTCGTTGATCGGAATAACTTGGGAGCGGGAAACTTAGCTTTTCCTAACTTCAAGCTGTGTGACCATATTCACTAAACAGCGAGAATCCTCAACCGGTTACATTGAACTAAATATAATCTCTTAATTGTGGCGCTACATTTGAATTACCCGACAATCGATAATTGGGTTAATCCGTTCCGCGACATGGATCAACAATACTTTGGAAGAATATGAAACCGTCATCTACTCGTTATTGCACGCCATTGAAAGTGATGTATATAAAAGAAACAAAAGATTTAGTACAAGATTAGGTTAAACTTTTTGAAAGTCAAATACCCGAAATAAAGCCAACGATTTTGGAAAAATTTGAAGTACATAATAAATTGCATATGATTATTATAGATGGAAGAATATTCAATGTTTTGTCAGAGTCACCATTCCTAGTATGTAAAATATGTTTCAAAACCCGAAAGAATATGAACGATCTTAACGCTTTTAAAAATTTGCCGTGCAAAAGATCTCAAGTCTACACGCTTGAATTCGTTTCCTTTATTGCATCCTGCATATTAGCCATAGACTTATCATTAAAAACAGTTGATAAAGCTGCTGTCGATAAGAGTAGTCTTGAAATACAAGAGAATTTGCGGAAAGAAATGGGCATATTGGTTGATATTCCCAAGGCTGGATCAGGGAATACTAACGATGGAAACACAGCACGAAAATTTGTCCTAGATCCAAAACTGGGCTGCTAAAAGGAGGAGATAGCTCATTATTAATTTATCGATTTAGTTTTATCCTACGAACACTTGCATCGGGATATGAAATTGATACGGATGCATTTCGAAACTACGGATTTCAAACAGCAACAATATATGTTGATTGTACCCATGGTTTTATATGCCTCAATGTGTTAATAAAATTTGAATACATGGTGCTGAAAGTATACAAAATGTTGCCCTTCCATTAGGTATGATGTTAGAAGCCAGAAATAAAGATCTTCGAAAATTTCGCTTGATAATACCACGCGATAATACAACTTTTAAACAATATGTGTAAAAATTTGCATCCAAAATATTAAAAAGTGAGTGAGATATAGGCAATCTCCGGCGGCACCTCGGAAAAAAGGTCGTTTGCGGTGTGCATCGCCACTGGTCATAGAATTATCATTCAATGAAATTAATATGTCGACATTTTCAGTTCTTCCGTCCGGTTGACCACCATCACATACTGATTGTAACTGCAAGAAAAAACCGATGTGAAATCATTTGTAAATCTTTAAAAATTGATCATTATTTTGCTTAACTTTTACTTTACTTCACGTCCGCGTCGCCATCGTTTGGTGATGGATGTTTTTCATGTGGTCACGGCTCTACTTTGGAGGCCTTTACTGACATATTTATGAAGTGTTGGGGAAAGTGGCATAAGAATTTTTCTAGGTCATGTTTTGAATTCAGTAGATGCCACATTTCCAAGCCGAGTAACGTGAGTAAAAGTTTGTGATTTAATTAATATTAAAGTGTTAGTGCACATCTTTGTGGTGTTTAAAACTAAATTTGATGAGTTTTTCTTATAACCATCGGGAGCTACATTCACTTTGGGTGCAGCATTGCACCAGTTCGGTGGGAAAAGCATACCATATGTCCTTTGTCATCACTCACAGCTCCTTCATTTCACTTGGAGGAATTGCATATTTCGCCAATTGCGATTTCACATGACTCCATAATTTTTATACCCGTTACTCGTAGAGTAAAAGGCTAGAAGACTGGTATTTTGCATGTAGATTTTAGGAGTTCCTACGCAGTGCAAGTTTGTTTCAAAATGGTGCCACGCCCACTCTGACGCCCACAAGCCACAAGCTGTGGCCACAGTTTTGATGCTATTATAAACATTTTAATTGATATGTATTTGTTTCGTCAATACCTATCGATTGGCCTAATAAAAGTTTGCCATGCCCACTCTAGCGCCCAAAAACCCATTAAACGCTTTCATGGCCCGTGGTACCAATGTCTTGGGGTAGATGGCGCAATACAATAGCGCCATCTAACGGATGACTTTGGAATAGGTCCCCAAATTTTATTTTGGTTTGAAAGACCCCGTTGCAAATCAACGGCCTCCACGTGGTGTTCCCTGGGTACCGATTTTCACATAAAAATCGGGAGCTAATTTGAGCGGCGAAAAACATTCAAGAAGGCATATTTATATTAAGTTGTTTAGCTGAGTAACGGGTATCTAATAGTCGAGGCACTCGACTATAGCGTTCTCTCTTTAATTGTTTTAATTGGATTCATATCTTGAGATTGTGGTGGCCACTTCATGGACTGAAATGTTTGTTTTAAAATCCAATTTTTTATCAAAAGAATCTTATACATTGGGTCCTGCTAAAAAATGCCTTTTTCTGCAGAACCACCCGTATACCGGATGACTTCGGAAGATTTTTTTGTAAAATGCTCAAATATTGTTCCTTTCGCATTATTCCATCGATTAATGCCAAGGGATCAACTCCATTTTTATTTATGCACCCCCAGACCATAATTGAGCCGCCACCGTGCTTGACGGTTGCCAACTTATGATTACTCCTTAACAGTGTTAACATATATACACTGACGAGCAAAACTGTAACACGAGTTCAAGACTCTAACTTCAAGGGTCTGTATCTTATGTTCTAATTTATGCACGCTTTAAAGCTTAGTATTGCTTTGTTGGTATGTTCATTTACTACGTTTGTAGAAAATTCTTGACGGTTTGCCGATCATTACTTGCTGACTGGATTGTGGGATATCTAATCCAAAACCAGAAGCTACCATCTGACTCAAATCGATTAATTTTTGTTTCGTCGACCATATAACCTTGAAACCAATAAATAATGGAATAGTTTGCATTTTTATATGAGCTAGAGATCCCACAATCCAGTCAGCAAGTAATGATCGGCAAACCGTCAAGAATTTTCTACAAACGTAGTAAATGAACATACCAACAAAGCAATACTAAGCTTTAAAGCGTGCATAAATTAGAACATAAGATACAGACCCTTGAAGTTAGAGTCTTGAACTCGTGTTACAGTTTTGCTCGTCAGTGTATATATGTTAACACTGTTAAGGAGTAATCATAAGTTGATACAGATCTTGGGTGATTATAGGACCACCCTAGTGTTTAGTTGCAAAATCAGCATAAACGCTTTAGGGGCCGAGCCTGGTTCCTATTGGTGCACGGTATGGTGAGTTATGTTGATTTTGCTAGTCAGCACATTGCTGCACGAGCGGTCTGCTTGTTGGCCGCGCATAGCTTACGTAAAGTCATATATGTTTTCAGTTTTTATCTTGATATTCAATAAAGAGCATTGGCTTAAATATAAAACTCCGGCATTGGCCGTTAACACTTATCTTATTAATTGAAAAGGGAAAAAGTAAAATATAGGAAAAAAGTAAAGTAAAGGAAAAAAAGTAAATAAGAATCCCTACAAATTATTTACCCAAAATTTAAAAATATACAGGTTAAATAAAGCAATTGCAAATTTGACCTACAAATAAAGTGAATTAATATCGGCAGTCCCTAAACAAAATTTTTTCGGACGCCAAGCACCCAGTTATTAATATAAAATTATAATATACAAAATTAATTTTGTCGAATTAAAGAATTCGGCCTCCCAATAACTTGTGTTTGGTGTCAACCAATTAGTGGCCTTATGAGTTTTCCAGGCCCATATAGGGAAACTAAACGCGGTTTTGAAAGTGATAGTGAAGAAGAATTAATTAGTGGGCCCAGTAGATATCAACCAGTACGGGCACAACAAGAATATAACGCAGAAACCATGAACGCGGAACAAATAGAGGCGTTAATTCAGGCCGCATTAAATAATCAATAACTGAGGCTCAGAGCCGAATTCGCGAATCAGATCAGTGCCGTTAATCAAAAGCTTCAGAGTTTGCGTATAGAAGCGCCAGATGTAGAATCCTACCAGAGGGTAGCGGTAGTACAGGGAGCACCACAGTGCGATATACCATTACATGTAGTGAAGTCAGTTCCAGATTTTACTGGTGTACAAGATGAGTACGTGGCATGGAGGCAATCCGCCACCGATGCCTATGAACTATTCGAATCTTATCAGGGCAGTACCGCGCATTACCAAGCCGTCACTATTACTGGAAACAAAATTAAGGGAGCAGCGCGTGCGCTGCTAGTTTCGTATAATACAGTGCTTAATTTTAAAGCCATATTAGCTAGATAAGACTGTTCCTTCGCAGATAAAACATCTTTGCGCCTATACGGCAGGGAATTGAGTCGGTCCGTCAGGGCGACCAAACACTTATGCAGTACTACGATAAGGTCGAACGAAAATTGACCCTCGTTACAAACAAAATTGTCAAGACGACGAAAGGGCTGCATTACTCAATACAGAAGTTAGGGCTGACACCCTACACGTATTCATTTCTGGTCTAAAAAAATCACTAAGGGTTGTTGTGTTTCCAGCACAGCCAAAAGACCTGCCAGCAGCACTGGCATTAGCTAGAGAGGCAGAGGCCAGCATTGAACGAAGTATGTTCTCGGCCGCATATGCCAAGATAGCTGAGCAAAGAAATCAGAATACTGATTTTTACAAGGGCCAACACCGAGGTCCCGAGAAACAAGGGAAAAATTCTGGTGCCGACCGCGGACCAGAAAAAAGTCCCCATTTTTTTAAAAAGCCAAACAAGTGTCAAAACAACGATTCATGGCGTAAAAACGACAACGGGGTAGATTAGGGTAAACAAAATCAATCCCCGGAACCTATGGACATTGATCCATCATTTTCTAAATTCCGACATCCTACGAATTTTAGACAGGGAAACAACACTCAATGCCAAAATTTGCAGGGCCCAAAAAGACCAAACTCTTCGGAGAGAATGACTGGCCAAAGGCGCCAGCGGGTTAACAATGTTGAGCAGGCCGCAAAGGCCGAAGAAACTCAAGATTATGAAAACGCGGCCGCAGCCGCACTAAACGCAGTTGATGATGACAGTGACTCATATGATTGTAACGACCTCGTCAATTTTGGGCTGGAGCGGTAAAGAGTTATGTAAAGCCCCTAAAGGAGCTGAAGAACATAATGCTTGTCGACTCCCCATTCACTGTGAGTTCCATTCATGGCTCCAGTAATATAAAAGAAAAGTGCTTTATGCACATATTCGGCCCAAAGACTCAATTTTTTTTACTTGATACTATCAACACTTTGATGCCATAATAGGTTTCGACTTGCTAACGCAGGCCGGAGCGGTATTAGATTTACGTAACAGCGTTATCAGGTATGGAAACATATCTGAACAGCTCAAATACCACGAATGCGATAACGTGAACTTCATAAATATCGATGACTTAATAGACCCAAATTCAGTGAAAGCTGCATCTAAAAAAATGATCCTTAAGAGGAAACAAGTGTTTTCGCACTCTAACGAGGCACTAACTTTTAACACATCATTGCCACAATTCGTAGGGAGACTAACGAACCCGTTTATTCCAAGCTGGGAGCAGCAGATTTTGTTAACACAGAAATCAAACAGCTGTTCAAGGATGGCATTATCCGGCCTTCTAGGTCACCATTTAACAGCCCAGCATGGGTTGTTGACAAAAAGGGACTTAATGGAGATGGCAACAAGAAAAAACGGCTGGTGATCGATTTCAGGAAACTGAATGAACGAACCATCGCCGACCGTTACCCTATGCCAAGTATTCCTATGATTCTAGCGAACTTAGGAAAGGCAAAATTTTTTACTACCTTAGACTTAAAATCGGGGTACCACCAGATTTATCTGGCTGAGAAAGACCGTAAAAAAACTGGTTTCTCCATAAACGGAGGAAGGTATGAATTTTGCCGTCTACCCTTTGGACTGAAAAAGGCGGGAAGCATCTTTCAAAGGGCGATTGACGACGTACTACGAGAACAGATCGGGAAAATTTGTAACGTCTATGTAGACGACGTGATAATTTTCTCCGAAAATGCTGCCGACCACGTTATACACATTGACACAGTCCTAAAATGCATGTGCGAAGCCAACATGAGAGTGGCACCGGAAAAAAACTAATTCTTCAAAGAAAGTGTTGAATTTTTAGGTTTCATTTTTACATCAAACGGAGCCAAAACAGACCCGGAAAAGGTAAAAAACCATTCAGGAGTACACCGAACCAAAAAATTTGTTCAGTCTCAGGTCTTTTCTAGAATTGGCCAGAAGTTTTGTCAAGGACTTCGCTACCATAGCTAGACCACTTACCTCCATACTTAAGGGAGAGAATGGCACTGTTAACAATCACATGTCAAAAAAGGTTGCTATCGAATTTGATGAGACATTTTGTCATCAGAAGATGTGATACTAACATATCCAGACTTCAAACTTCCTTTCGATTTGACAACCGATGCCTCAGCAAGCGGTATCGGTGCGGTACTGTCCCAAAAAGGCAGGCCAATCACAATGATATCTCGCACGTTGAAAGACTGCGAGCTCAATTACGCAACGAATGAAAGAGAACTATTGGTAATTGTTTGGGCTATAGGAAAATTACAAAATTACCTATACGGACGCGCTGTATCCGAGCGAAATACAAATGCCAAAATTAAACGATGGAAAGCATTCATCGAAGAACATAACGCCAAGGTATTCTACAAGCCCGGAAAGGAAAATTTTGTGGCCGATGCTTTGTCACGACAAAACATAAACGCTATACAAAACGAACCCCAATCTGACGTAGCCACTATTCACAGTGAACTTTCTTTGACATACAGGGTCGAATCCACTGATAAACCCCTGAACTGCTACAGGAATCAAATAATCCTGGAGGAAGCAGAGCAGCCTTTACGGCGACACTTAATAGTTTTCGGGACCAAAAACCGACACATAATCCAATTCAATAACAAGGACTCGCTGTTCGGATTGGTCAAAGAGGTAGTAAACGTAAATGTTGTTAACGCCATTTACTGCGACCTCCCCGCACTATCATGCATCCAACAAGCCTTGGTGACCGAATTCCCAGCAACCAAGTTTTGGCATTGCAAAAAATTCGTGAATGACATAAATTCAGGATGCAAATGAACAGAAAGAAATAATTATCTGCGAACACAACCGCGCTCACAGGGCAGCCCAGGAAAATGTTAAACAAGTCCTTCAGGATCACTACTTTCCAAATATGTCCAAACTCGCTAACGAAGTGGTTGTAAACTGCAAGACATGCACCAAGGGGAAGTACAACAGACACGCCAAGAAGCAGGAGTTGGGTATCACAACAACCCCCTCATATGCTGGCGAAATGCTGCATATAGACATAAGAGGATAAGAGGTTTTTTTTAACCTGCGTAGATATATTTTCAAAATTCGCTGTAGTACAGCCATTACTTTCTAGGCCATAGTCGATGTGCGCAGCCCCATATTACAACTAATAAATTTCTTCCCAAACATTAAAACAATATAATATAGTCGTTCTCGTTCTGCAATTATTCGCCTACTTAATTTGGAGTTGCCAGACCGTTGCTGTCTAATGGTTCTCCATCAGAGCAGGATCGTGACAGCTCGGCCACTCCTGCATTCGGATCGTCCTCGATTCGATCCTCGTTATCGTCGGGAACATCCAGCTAAGGGACGTTAAAGCACCACGGCTTGATTTTGTCGGAGGAATAGACAGAACAGTATTTACGTCCTGTAATCTGAATACCTGGGATGTCTTTGATTACATAACGATCATTTCCAAGGACCTTGACGACGATATATGGTTCGTTTTCAACGACTACAAGACTACCTGTGGAGTAGATAGAAAGCTTAGCGTGTTTGGTATCAAAACGTTGTTTCCATTTAGCTCGCTCGCTTGCAATATTGACGAGCGCTTGGTTTCTGTTGTCGATGACAGATTCCTTCTCGTCTAATTCCAAATCGGTGTGAATAGCTGCAGTGAGATGCTTCTGGACTACATCAATAGGATTAAAGTTAAACACCAAATCAATTGGGCTGAATCCTGATGTTTCGTTCTTTTGAGAGTTTACACTCCGTTGAAGATTGTGTGAAGTAAGATGCCAATCCTTCGGGTGATCGTTCACTGTGCGTACGTAGTTAAGAATAGTTTGGTTTGCGCGCTCAAATTGTCTATTTGCACGAGGTGTTCGTACAGCGTTTTCATGTGTTGAATCTGGTTGTGCTTACAGTATTCTTCAAATTGTTTCGAGGTAAAAGCAGTTCCACGATCGGATATTATTATCTTCGGCAGACCGAAGTAGCTGGAAACTTCATTTAGAATGTTCAGCACTGGAAGGTTTTTTGTACTTTGTTTCTTTTTTTTTTTTTTTCGCGCGGAGTCCCACGGCCCACATACCCGCCCAACCGACCGAGGGGCGCAGCCGTGTATCGTACGGCACGATTCGCGATAAGATAGACGCGAGATAGGAAAATAAAGGTATAGGTCCGGGGAAAAAAGTAATAGTTAGATCAATCTTGTGCCAATGAAGCAAGTATCAATCGTTTTAGGAGCGGCAGAGAGTCAAGATTTGATATTACAGGAAAAAGTCTATTATAGTCAGAACATAATACTCTGAAAGGCTCATGCAAGGCATAGTTAGATCTACAATGATTTAAAATTAGGGGAAAATAATTTCTAGTTAATCTACTTGGCACAGAAAAGTTTAGCCGACTTAACAAGTCGGGGCAGTCAATATCACCATGTATAAGGTTATAAATAAAGATAAATAAAGATTATAAAGCATCGTTCTACGGTTGGCTAGGGATGGTAAATTAATCAAAAGAAGTCTACTAGAATAAGAAGGTAAGATAAGATTTGCATCCCAGTTTAGGCGCCGTAAAGCAAAAAGAAGGAAGTTTTTTTGTACAGATTCAATACGACCAATATGTATTCCGTATTGTGGACTCCAGACGGGAGACCCATACTCCAGAATCGGACGGACTAGCGAAATAAATAAAGTTTTAGTCAAATAAGGATCATCGAATTCTTTTGACCACCTTTTAATAAATCCAAGCACTCCTCTGGCTTTATTAACCATGTACGAAATGTGATTAGAAAATTTTAGTTTAGGGTCCAAGAGAACGCCAAGATCGTTTACAAGAGTTATTCTATCCAAAGAGCTGCCACTTAACGTGTAAGTCGCGTATATCGGATTGGCCCGATAAAAAGTCATCAGCTTGCACTTGGAACCGTTTAAATTTAGTAAATTATCTCGACACCAGTTTTGAAAATTATCTAGATCGGATTGCAAGTTTAAATGGCAGGAAATGTCCTTATACTGCAGGCACAACTTAACATCATGTGCGTACATAAGTACGCGAGAATGACTTATAATTGAGGGAAGATCGTTAATAAATAATGTAAAAAGTAACGGATCCAGATGGCTCCCTTGTGGGACACCGGAGGTAACACGGAGAATTTCAGAAAATGAATTTTTAAAAAGGACCCTTTGTGACCTGCCATTTAGATAACTTGAAATCCATTTAAGCAGATCAATTGGAAAACCTAAAAGGTCAAATTTTTGAATGAGAAGTAAGTGAATTACAGAGTCAAATGCTTTACTAAAGTCAGTGTAAATGACGTCTGTTTGAAAACTACTATTGAAGCCTTTTATCACAAATGAAGTGAGCTCTAGAAGGTTTGTGATTGTGGATCTACGTTTTATAAATCCGTGTTGACATGGAGAAATGATTGATCTGCAAAGGTGCTGCAAATGAGGAGTAATAATTTTTTCAAAAAGCTTAGGAATAGCTGACAACTTAGAAATACCTCTGTAGTTACAGGCTTCTAACTTGTTACCTTTTTTGAAAAGAGGAATAACAAATGATTCCTTCCAAATATTTGGGAATTGGGAGGTTTCTAGAGATAAGGTAAACAACTTGTGAAGAGGTTTGCACAGGGCCTTAGCGCAATACCTAAGCACGCACCCAGGAATACCATCGGGCCCTGGCGAATAAACAGGCTTAATACGAAGAAGATCCAAAAGAAGAGAGCTTTTTGTTAAAGTGGGACAGAATATGAGGTTTGACGTGGACATGGTGTAAGAATAAGGCTGTGATGAATAATTTAAAGTAGAGTAAGTCGTTTGAAAAAATTGGGCAAATAAATCGGCTAATGCCTGATCTGTGGTTGCCGTCATGTTTTCGAAGGACAGCGAGGAAGGAAAAGAATTAGATTTACGCTTGGTGTTAACAAAATTATAAAACTGTTTCGGGTCCTGAGAGAACTGGACCTTACAACGGTTTAAGTAACTATTATAACACTGAGCATTAAGCACGGTAAATCTTGACCGAGCACTTAAATATCTAGTAAAAACAGATTGAGAACCGGTATTTTTATATTTCCTAAAAAGTCTGGACTTTACATTTCTTAAGTGTGTCAACTCTTTGCTAAACCAAGGTGATTTATTGGAAGTTGACGGATAGTACCACGGAACACAGGAATTAAAAAATGAGTTTATTGCAGTGTAAAAAACATTAACTGCATCGGACATATTAATGCATAAGTAAAGATCAGACCAATTAAAGCCTGAAATAAAATTATTTAGCCTCAGAAAGTCTGCCTTGCGAAAACAATGCATTGGTTTGGATTTTTCTGATTTTTCTTCTATAACTCTACCCGTATCAAATGAAAGTTCGATTGTTGGGTGATATGGATCTTCAGGTTGCGTGAGTGGTGCTACTCTGGACAGAAACACACCTTCAGGATTTGATACAAAACACAAATCAAGTAGGCGACCTAATGAATTTCGAACATGGTTTACTTGAGATAGAGATATGTCAAGCAGGCCATCAATAAAATCATGCTGTGCTATAGGTAGTAAGACATTCGATCCGTCCTCAGTGGACCAAGTAACTCCAGGTATATTAAAATCACCTAGAACTATCATCTGATCCCTATCGGAAAGCTTATTTGCAACGGACTTAATGACGGATAGGTGATTTAAATAATCAGGAAGTTCAGACAAGGAAAAACCTGGAAAAACTTCGGAGCTAAAGATCTCCGGCTTTAACCAGGTTTCTGTGAACACAATAATATGAGATGCAAAGGAAAAGCTATCAGAATACAATTTAGTGAGTTTGCTACGCAAACCTCTTGCATTCTGATAGGAAAGAAGGAGGTTAGAAGTTAGTTTTTTGAAATTGGTACACTGGTTTGGCCTCGACTAGGAAGTTTGACTCCCACGGGCCCCTTCTTCTTTTTTTTTGCCTCGAACTCTTTTACAACCATATTATCTGGCCAAAAGTCGCCCGAGCATATGGCTTCAAAAAGCTCGTTAGGGACAGTTATCTTGAAAGATGAAATGTCTTTAGCATAAGAAAACTTAAACTTTTTATTGGAAATGCTATTGGCACCGTATTGATATACAAACCGAACTATCGATAGTACGATAAAGTCATCGTATAATGTAACTTGTCTCCTCCCTTCTTCTGTCCACCACTATCGCCAACGAATGTGTAAAACTGAATCTCTGTATCAATTATCCTAAATAAAACTATTATTCACTACTCAAGCTAAATTACAACAGGTTATGGGCCGCAACACCCTTCCACTGCGCCAGAAAATAGTTATCAGAAGATATTGAACAACCAGTGAGATTAAATGCCAAATTTCAATTTGTGGTGAAATTGCCACCGCGCACATACATATGCATGTGCAAGAATTTGAGACTTCTGGGGACGAGACTGAAGGCGTCTTATTGGCGATCGAGAAAAGAAGCGTGTTCGATGCTTGTGTAGCTCCGTAAAAAAGTTAGCTTGTGTAGCAAAACTAAACGCAACAGAAGACGTCAAATTGTTGATAGAGAAAAAAAGAGTGTTCGTTGCTTGTGTAGCTTCGTGAAATAGTTGCTTGTGTAGCAAAACTAAACGCAAATTATAAAGAAAAATGAGTATTGCTAGTATACGCATAGAGCCCTTGGGCAAAAATAATTTCGACACCTGGAAAATACAAATGCAGGCTTTGTTAGTCAAGAACGACTCGTGGAAATATGTAAACGGGACTCATTTAAAACCCGAAGCAAACAGCGCGCTGTGGATAAACGAAGATGCAAAGGCTAAGTCCGATCTCATTTTGGCCATGTCAACATCGGAACTAAGGCATACAAAAAACTGCGAAACTTCAAACGATGTATGGAAGAAGCTGCATAGCACTTACCAGTCTACGGGGCCAGCCCGTAAAGCCGCACTGTTGAAATCCCTGATCTTACTAAAAATGAATGCAGGCGGAGACATGAGAAGCCACATAGATATGTTTTCCAATTTAGTAGACAAAATAAATGAAGTTGATCTCATGAATACTGACGATCTGTTAACCATTTTGCTACTGTACAGTATCCCTGAGGAATATGAACAGTTTCGAATCGCGATTGAATCGCAGGAAAACTTAATATCAACGGAGGCACTTAAAATAAAGTTATTAGACGAATACGAGGCGAGAAACAGAAATCAAAGCGAGTCGACGCCTGGAGCATTATTGCAAGAAGTATAATAAAAGCAAACCGAAAGAATTAAGCACTAATCAAAAGTTTAAGTTTAAATGCTACAACTGCGGAAAAGTCGGTCACCGTGCAGCTGAGTGCAGGTCGAAGCCAATAAAGAACCAGGATGATAGCATGTACATCAACGCAGCCTATCATACAAGCAGTGATTGCAGTAACTGGTGTCTAGACTCTGGAGCAACGTCTCACATGTGCTCACAACAAAATATGTTCGTAAATTTTGAGCCTGCAGAAGGCCCGAAGCTCAAACTGGCAAATGATGAGGCTACAGACATAAAAGGATATGGATCCGTGCAGTTCTCGCCAAACAACAAGTTCACCGCCAGCCTGAAGAACACACTCTATGTGCCAGATTTAAGGACCAATCTCTTATCGGTCTCAAAAATATGTGATCACGGTTTCAATATTGTTTTCAAGAAGGAGAAAGCTGAAATAATTAGAGCTACAGGAGGAGAAATAGTGTTCACCGCTCCTCGCAAATTGGACTTATACCAGATAGAAGAAAAACACGAATGCAGCCAGATCGCTGCAGGTAAGCAAAACAGCATCAAAGAATGGCATGAACGTTTCGGCCATCTTAATGAGCCGGACCTAAAAGAACTAATAAGAAAAGGTAAAGTACAAGGAGCCAAAGTAAACTTCAAGGAGACTCTTCCAATTTGCGAAGTATGTATCAAGGGGAAGCAGTCCCAGAAGCCGTTCCCTGTATCAAATTCAAGGGCAAGAGACGTACTAGAACTTATCCACAGCGACGTATGCGGTCCCATGCGTGTAAATAGCCACGGCGGCAGCCGCTACTTTTTGACATTCATCGATGATTTCTCAAAATGGTGCGAGCTCTACACTATTAAAAGAAAGTCTGAAGTGTTCCAGAAATTTAAGGAATTCAAAAACTATGTTGAACGGCGATCTGGAAAGAAGATAAAAACAATCAGGTCAGATAACGGTACAGAATACACTAATAATGAGTTCAAAAGTTATCTTGCAGCCCAGGGAATAAAGCACGAGTATTCCGTAGAATATACTCCTCAACAAAATGGTACAGCCGAACGTAAGAACCGGACCCTTGTTGAAATGGCTCGCTGCCTGATGTTGCAGGCCGCACTTCCTGCAAGCTACTGGGCTGAAGCAGTAAACACAGCAAACTATATAAGAAACAGATGTCCTTCAAGGAGCCTATGTGGAGAAACGCCCTTTAAGCTGTGGAACAATCGCATCCCAATTGTAAGGCATATGCAAAAATTTGGTCAAATTGCATATTCACTGGACAAGCGATCGAAGAGTAAGTTCAGCCCAAAATCCAAGAAATGCGTATTCGTTGGATACTGCACCGATGCCAAAGCTTATAGACTGTACGATGTCAAAAACCAAATATTAATTAAAAGCCGAGACGTCGTTTTCACAAATCTATTTGGGCACGAGTATAAGTTCGAAGAGTTCATTGAACCTCAGATCGATGTCAACATTGAGCCGGTAGCAGACAATCAACCAGAAAATGACCAAGATGACAACGAAAGCATCCAACCAGAAAATCCTGAGTCAGAGGACAATGAGCCAGACGATAGACAGCCAGTAAAACGTGGCCGTGGAAGACCAAGGAAGCTGTTAACAGGTAAACCAGGAAGACCCAGATTAATTTACAATCAAATACTTGCAGACCAGATCGACACACCCAATCAGCAGTTTGAGTCCGACTCAGAAGATGTGTTCTACGAAGCCACTTCACTTGCAACGAACCCAAAGGAACTAACTGCGAGCGCAGCACTTAAAGGTACAAATGCCATCGAATGGAAGGAGGCGCTTATAAACGAGTACAGGTCATTGAAAATGAACAATACCTGGGAAGTTGTTGATCGGCAGAAGAACTATAGGGTTATCGAAACGAAATGGGTACTTCGAACAAAATACTTACCTGACGGAAGGGTAAATTGCCGTAAAGCTCGCCTGGTTGCTAAAGGATTCACCCAACGCGAAGGCATTGACTACGATGAGACATTCTCCCCAGTTTCCAGAATGAGCTCGATTCGAATTGTAATAGCTTTAGCTGCGGAACTCGGACTGGATCTTCATCAATTCGACTTTAACAGTGCCTATTTGAATGGAGATATTGAGGAAGAACTTTACATCAGCGTCCCACCTGAATTCCAAGAAATCTTGACAGCTAAAGAAAAAGAAATGTATGGACCTGAAAAAGTGTGTAAGCTAAAAAAGGCTCTATATGGCCTAAAGCAGAGTGGACGCCAGTGGTACAAAAAGCTAGATAGTAAACTAAAAGAACTGAACCTTAAGCCCCTCGCCGCTGACAAATGCGTGTACTTGAAAAATGAACAAAACGGAATCCTGATCGTATCGCTTTATGTAGACGACCTCATAATTGCGACCAATAACACCCAAATGCTCTTACAATTGAAGCGCGAATTGTCCAACAAGTTCCAGATGAAAGATTTGGGTAAGCTATCGTATTGCTTGGGCATCGAGTTTAAACAAAACAAAGATAAAACAGAGTTTACCATGGGTCAGCCAAAATATATCGCAGATATTCTCAAACGGTTCAATATGGAGAATTGTAAGCCCGTAAATACACCAATCAACACGAATGAGAAATTGTCAACTGAAATGTGTCCAAAAACCGAAGACGAGAAAGAAGATGTTTCCAACGTGCCGTATCAGAGTTTAGTAGGAGCCCTAATGTGGTTGGCAGTATCAACGCGCCCTGATATTGCATTTGCAGTGAGTGCACTGAGTCAATACAATACAAACGTTACTTAAAAGGCACTCAGAACTATTGCCTGGTTTACAAACGAAGTGGCAAAGACATTGTAGGCTACGCCGATGCTGATTGGGCCGCCAACATTGATGATCGCAGATCTTTTTCAGGTTTTGCTTTTAAGTTCGCAGGTGCAGCAATATCCTGGGAATGCCGAAAGCAACGG
Source organism: Drosophila prolongata (assembly GCA_036346975.1). Taxonomy (NCBI): domain Eukaryota; kingdom Metazoa; phylum Arthropoda; class Insecta; order Diptera; family Drosophilidae; genus Drosophila; species Drosophila prolongata. Next base: position 24,091 of record JAYMZC010000320.1, read on the forward strand.
ACGGTTGCATTGCCAAGCACAGAAGCAGAGTATATGGCTCTGTCTGACTCCTCAAAGGAAGCTGTTCATCTTAGAAGCTTTCTACAAGAAGTTTTGGGCCAACTGAAGACGACCATCATCTACAATGACAATCAAGGAGCTGGCCAACTTACTCGCAACCCCGTGTTTCACAAACGCACCAAGCATGTTGACATCCGCCACCACTTCATCCGAGAGCTGGTTGAAGAAGGAACTATTTCAGTAAGCTATATTCCAACGACCGAGATGCCAGCGGACATATTGACAAAAGGACTCTGTGCTTCAAAACACAATACCTGCAAGACAGCCTTGGGTATACGTCTAGTCGATCAACGCCCTACCAATTGAGGGGAAGTATTGGAAATGCAATTGGCACCGTATTGATATACAAACCGAACTATCGATAGTACGATAAAGTCATCGTATAATGTAACTTGTCTCCTCCCTTCTTCTGTCCACCACTATCGCCAACGAATGTGTAAAACTTAATCTCTGTATCAATTATCCTAAATAAAACTATTATTCACTACTCAAGCTAAATTACAACACTTTTCCACCTTTACACTATTACAATCGGCTTTAGTTTTGTCTTGTATATAAGACAATACATCAGAAGATGTTTGATCAGGGGAAAGCCGAGAAACGAAAATTTGTTTCTTTAGTGGAACCACTGAAAGGGATTTTGGTGGAGCAGACATTGTTTCTGCAAAACCAACTTGAGCCGGTTGTCCGGACTCAGCAGTCCCTTGTGGTGGTGATGCTACATTCTGAGAGATAGGTGGATCCACTAATTGTGAAACCACTACGGACAAATCGGAATTCTTAGAAGTCCCTGGTTGCATGCATTCTGTAACGGATTGTTCGGATACCGAATCATCTTAGCAACATTTGAGGGTTTGCTGAAATCAGCTGCTGATCCGCCGGAATGCTCTGTTGTTCTTTTGATTTCGGTTGCGGGGTGTTCCCCTTTTGCACCTTACCACCAGCGGCCTTTTTGCGCTTAGGGGACTCTTCTAATAGTTTACGACTATTAAACTGCGAGTCCAGCGCAGAGAGGAGATCATCAGCTCGGCGAAAACTATCTCTAGCAACTCCGAAACAGCTAATCAGCCCCATCAGGCCGCCTTTAGTTTGGCGCATGAACGATTTCATCTCGTTCGCAACCTCGACACAAGCGTCACAACAAAACTGCCAATTGGGCCCCTTTGAAAGGTCATCACTTGTCCGACCAGTAAAACCCGCGCACTTGGTGTGTACCATATTTTCACACAGCCTGCAAGTCATATTAGACTGGTCAGCCCTGATTGCGAGGCTGCATTTTTTGCAGAAGCAGACTAAATTTGTATTATTCATTTTATTTATTTACCACTGTACCAAGAAAGCGAATTGAAATTTATAAGCGAGCAGTTATAAGTACCGCAAGAGCGCAGAAACTGCACGCTTAGAACTTTCAAAGCAAAGAGAGCAAGAGAGCGGGAGCGTAAATAAGTTAAAGTGCATGCACAAAAGAGAAACGGCGGGGATATAAGAAAAGAAAACACAGATAAGAATTACGAAAAACTAAAACAATTTATTAGTATCAAATACAAAGTGCACTCGCGAAGCGAACGGAGTTTAAATTTATGTTTTAATAAACCCGAAGAGAATTAAAATTGTTTTGATAAAACCCACCGATGGGACTAAACGAAAACAAAATGCAAAATTCGATGCGCAGAAAAAAAACACGACCGTTCACTTTGAAAGTCAAAGACGATTGATTAACTGCCTTTACAATGAGATATTTACTGAAGGGATCGGATATGGCTAGTATATGGGTATTTCCGCGTTTGCTTCGAATAAACGGTCCCAAATGATCGATGTGAAGCCTGCGAAATGGTACTGGATCGGCGTCATTATAATGCATACAACCTTAGGGCTTGCCTCCTTTACATTTGAAGTAGCAGCATTGAATGCATGTTCAATTATATTCTTTCACGTATTTCCGCATTCTTGGGAACCAAAACTTTTCTTGAATTCGTCCGATTGTTTTGTCCGGACCAAAATGCCCAAAATCATCATGACACATCTTAACAATGCGCCACCTCAAGAACGTTGGTTCAACGAAGGCTACGGTGATTTTGGATGACGTAATCAGCTTGAAGTTGCTTTAGCTGATTTCCGGTACGATGTTCCTTCAATACAGCAAATACTTGGACAAGGGCCTCTTCCTGAAGCTGCATAGTTAGCAACCAGTCATCGACGTCCGTAATTATGGTGCGCACTACCTCCTGTAAGGATTTTTCAGGAGGCGAATCGGGAGCGCGGCTCATGGGCCATTTTACTACCATCACGATGAATGAATTCGCAGTCTTAGTCCAGTATTTTAATCCACCAACGTGCGACTTGAGGGATCAATTCTTTATTAAGTTTTACCTTGGCGATGGCGGAACAATCAGTAACGAGACGGAAGGGTTTTCCTAGAATATATGTGGGATTTGTGTATCTGATGTACACTTCCTATTTGAAATGTAACGAACAGTTTTATTTTAAAAGTAACGAAAAGGTAACGACAAGTTTAGCAGCAAAGAGGATCGCGAAAACGACGAGACAAAGACGACGACGAGAGCAAAAGGACGAGGCGATGAGATGAAGCAACTGAAAGACGAGCGCAGAGTTTAATGAAGGAAGCCGAAGACGACGCATCAAGACGAGAGCAACGACGTTCGCGATTAAATAAAAACTTAATAAAACCTCTAGACACTGTATTTGAAGAAACTGTAAATAATTATCCTAAACCTTAATTAAATATTCTATTAAACTTTAATCAAAACCCCACATTTTGAGGGCTCGCCGGGAGAAAAATAAAACTTTTTTCCGTATTTCGCAAGTGTGTGTGTATCGCAAAAGAGAATCGAAAAACGACGCAAATTTTTTGGCTAAAATTAAATGAAAAGAAGTTGCCGAAATGCCGCAACTTGGTGAAATTATAGCCGGAACTCTAAAATCGAGCAACAAATCGAGCATTGTTGCATTACACAAGTTTGTGTTCGGAAGTGAAGGAGACAGAAACAACCGAAAGAGGCTTCGCGAATTTAATGGTTTTTGCATTAGCAAAGAAAGCGATGAGTACAGGCGCAAATTGGCTTATATTAACGAAAACCTAAGTGACCGTGATCTCGTGAGCATTTGTGGTGTTCTGAAAATAACCCATGAAGTGGATGATATTTTCTCACACATTTTTAACAATCTGCAAAGTGAAAGCCTGCTAGAAGCCACTGGTGACGAAGAAAGTGAGGAAGAGAATGACGAGGATTCAGTAGATGAAGACGATCCTGAGAGAAGTAACCTTTTTAACTCTCAAGTTTTCAATAGTGCCCAAAGCATAATGCAAAACGACAACGTAACGAGTGTGCAACAGAATGCGAAAAAGTCCGCCAATTCTAAGAACGGGCGGGAAAGTCAGGCAAATGGCGTAGTTCGTGTTTCGGAGAAGAGAGACAGCAGAAACTCTCCGCTTTTTGCTTTGAGTTTTCGTGACGTTGAGGAATCGGTTCGTGTCTTTGATGGTACCGATGTTTTACCCGTGGAGACTTGGTTGCGCGAATTTGACGATACGGCATCTCTAATGTGCTGGAGCGACTTGCAAAAATTAGTGTTCGCTAAAAAATCGTTAAAAGGTATAGCCAAACTTTTTGTCAGCAACGAACGTGGTTTAAACTCATGGGAATCGCTTAAAAATGCTTTGCTTGATGAATTCCGGTCTAATGTAAGCTCCAAGCAAGTTCACAAGCAATTAGACGAAACCAAACGCCGCAAAGACGAAACTGGGTACGAATACTTCTACCGTATGAAGGACATCGCTTCGCGTGGTAGTGTCGAAATAGAAGCGCTTATGCAGTACGTCATTGACGGGATCGACGAACTATCGGTGAATAAATCAATATTGTACGGAGCAAGGAATTTAAGTGAATTTAAAAATAAACTTAAGGACTACCAAACGGAAAGTGATAAACAAAAATCGAAATCAATTAGCTCAATGAAAAACCAAAACGGTCCAGTAAAAAGTTACAAAAAAGAGTGTGTTTGTTACAATTGTGGAGAAAAGGGACACGTTTCCAACGACTGCAACAACAAAAAGAAAGGCCCTAAGTGCTTCCAATGCAACGAGTTCGGTCATATTTCGAAAAACTTTGTGAAAAAAGAAAAACCAGCTGCAAATAAATCCAATATGAACCGTGTCCAACCCAAGAACGACATCACTAGCAAAGAAGTGGCATTTGATGGCCAAAAATGTGTAGCTCTATTCGATACGGGCAGCAAGTTTAACATCATACGCGAAGACTTGTATATCGAGATGAACAAGCCAAAACTCGAAAGCTGTGCCATTTTTATAATCGGTTTCGGTAATAGTAACAGCAAAATTCGCCCTATCGGTCGCTTCATGCGTTCAATTGAAATCGACGGTAATGAATATTTTCTAAACTTTTACGTGGTGCCAAACAACTGTGTCGATATAAAATTAATAATCGGAGAAGAACTATGCTTGCACGCTGACATTTTATTCGGTCGCAATGGTTTAAGCGTTCGAAAAGTGCATTCGAATACTGAAGATTTTGAAATGAACCTGATGAAAATTGACGTAGTGTCCGAATCTGAACTAAATATAAACAAAGCGGTTAGTGCGAGTGCGCAAACAGAAGTTCGTGAACTTATATCAAACTACAAGCCACAGAAAGTAAAAACAACTGGCGTAGAGATGCGGATCGTTCTCGCTGATGAAAGCCCAATATTTTCGCGACCGCGCAGATTACCATTTGCTGAATCGCGCGTAGTCGAAGAGCAAATCGACGAGTGGCTAAAATCCGAGATTATCGAGGAATCTAATTCTGAGTTTACGAGTCCAATTGTTCTTGTCAAAAAGAGTGATGGTTCTCATCGACTTTGTGTCGATTACAGACGCATAAATAAGGTAATTATCAAGGACCATTTTCCATTGCCTCTCATAGACGAACAACTAGATCGACTCCAGAACGCTAACATATTCAGCACCATAGACTTGAAAAATGGATTTTTTCACGTGGCAGTTGCTGAGACGAGTCGCAAATACACCTCTTTTGTGACGCAGAGCGGTCAATAGCAGTTTAGGAAGGTCCCGTTTGGAATGTCGAACTCGCCCGGAGTTTTTCAGCGACATATCAATGCTATTTTTCGACCCCTAACTCAGAGAGGCATCGCGTTGCCCTATATCGACGATATAATCATCCCTTCGAGCGACGAACGAGAGGCATTGTCGAACCTTAAAGAAGTCATCAAAACATGTGAAGAGTATGCCCTAGAGTTGAATATGAAAAAATGTGCTTTTCTTCAAACGCGCATCAAATTTCTGGGTCACATTATTGAGAATCGTAAATTATACCCGAGCACTGAAAAAATAGATGCAGTTGCGAAGTTTCCCAATCCTCAAACACTGAAGCAACTTCAAAGCTTTTTAGGTCTGTCTGGGTACTTTCGAAAGTTCATACCCAATTATGCCAGAATTGCGAAACCACTCACGGACATGACAAAGAAGGACACCAAAATCGAAATAGGAATGCACGAGCAGGTCGCGATTGATACTTTGAAGAGAATGTTGACGGAGAGTCCTGTTCTAAGTATCTATAACCAGGATTACGAAACAGAAGTTCATACGGACGCTTCTCAGGATGGATTTGGGGCAGTTCTCATGCAGAAATCTCCGGAAGATGGTCATCTGCACCCCGTTTACTATATGAGCAGGAAGACGACACCGGCTCAAAGAGAGTATCCGAGCTATGAACTGGAAGTCCTTGCTGTTGTGGAAGCTGTCTCCAAGTTTCGAGTCTATCTTTTAGGCAGATTCTTTAAAATTTTCACAGACTGCGACGCATTTAACAAAACGATGCTAAAGAAAGACTTAAATAAAAGGATCAGTCGTTGGGTAATGGCACTTGCAGAGTACAACTGCACAGTTTTCCATCGTCCAGGTGTGCAAATGAGGCACGTGGATGCGCTAAGTCGCCATCCAGTTATGACCATAACCGAAGACAACATCACTCTTGCCATTAAAACAGCACAAGGCCAAGACGAACATCTAAAAGCCGTAAAAGAAATTCTGGACAACGGTGCAATATCGCACGATAACTACTTTATCAGGTCGGGAATTATCTACAAGCTCGTCAATGACATCGAATTGATCGTCGTCCCAAAGGACATGCAGCGTCAAATAATAAGCCGTGCTCATGACAGAGGTAATTTTGCAATAAAGAAAACGAAAGATCTCATTTCCAAAGACTATTTTATCCCAAACATCGAGCCCAAAATTGAAAGGTACATAAACTGTTGTATTCCTTGTATTCTCACAAATCGCAAACGAGGAAAACAAGAAGGTTTTCTACACCCGTTAAGCAAAGATGAAGCTCCGCTGCACACATTTCATGTAGACTTTCTTGGACCCCTTGATTCCACAAGTAAGGACTATAAACATAGTTTTGCCGTTATTGACTCATTCACAAAATTCTGTTGGCTATATCCAACCAAGTCAACCTCAACAAATGACGTCATTGTTAAACTTCGACAGCAAAGCACAGCTTTTGGCAACCCCTCTCTTATTATTTCTGATAGAGGTGCAGCCTTTACGTCTCAGGAGTTCCTAAAATACTGCGAAGAGGAAAATATAACGCCAATAAAAACTACCACAGGATTACCCAGAGTCAATGGTCAAGTTGAAAGATTGAACGCTATCATCATCTCAGTTCTTTCTAAGCTCAGCGTGGACAACCCTACAAAATGGTACCAACATGTCAACAGAGTGCAGCAGGCCATAAATTCAACGTACACTAGAAGTATCGATTCCACACCATTCGAACTTATGATTGGAGTAAAAATGCGCACCAAGGAAGATCACCAGCTACAGGATTTACTCAAAAAGGAAACAATGGACGCTTTCAAAGATGGCCGCGACGATCTCCGAGAAAAATCGAAGCTACAAATTTTAAAGCTCCAAAACGAAAACAAAAAATCATATAACTTACGACGCAAAAAAGCAAACGAGTACAAGCAGGGCGACTTAGTTGCCATTAAACGAACGCAATTCGGTGCGGGCCTTAAACTTAAACCAAAATTTTTAGGTCCATACCAGGTAACGAAGGTTAAATCCAACAACTCATACGACGTTCAGAAACTGGGAAACTCCTACGGTCCTGGCAAATCTTCAAGTTGTGCCGAGTATATGAAGCCTTGGCCAACCAATAATAACATTTCAAACATATCCGACTACTCTGATAACTAAGCATTCGAGGCGAATACTTTCGCAGGATGGCCGAATGTGGGAATTGTGTATCTGATGTACACTTCCTATTTGAAATGTAACGAACAGTTTTATTTTAAAAGTAACGAAAAGGTAACGACAAGTTTAGCAGCAAAGAGGATCGCGAAAACGACGAGACAAAGACGACGACGAGAGCAAAAGGACGAGGCGATGAGATGAAGCAACTGAAAGACGAGCGCAGAGTTTAATGAAGGAAGCCGAAGACGACGCATCAAGACGAGAGCAACGACGTTCGCGATTAAATAAAAACTTAATAAAACCTCTAGACACTGTATTTGAAGAAACTGTAAATAATTATCCTAAACCTTAATTAAATATTCTATTAAACTTTAATCAAAACCCCACATAAACATCCTGAACCTTTGTAGCGTTTTTACGACGGCCAACGTTTAGACTTCGTAGCTATGGTATCTACTTTCAGCGTCAGTACAGTGCCTACTGAAGTAACACACGGGTCGCCAATTCGTTTTGTCTTGAGATTGCAATAAGACTCCTGCTAGTCCGATCGCACAAGCATCTGTGTGTACCTCATGATGTGAAGCAAAGTCGTACAGAACCAAAAATGGAACGCAGCATAATTTCCCCAATCAAAGCTGTTTTGCTTTACCTTACGCAACAGTCGTGTAAGGGGTCTTGTAATTGAGTAGTAGTTTTCAACAAACTTTCGAAAGAATTCTGTTAGACCCAAAAATCGTCTGACGTCCTTTACGTTAGTGGGGACTTTGAAGTTTTTAATAGCGCTCACCTTGTTTTCGCCAGGAGTGATTCCATCTTTGTTGACAATATGGCCCAAGAAAGTTATTTCTGATTGAAGAAATTTACATTTGTCGTAGCGAAGTGTTAAACCGCTCTCTTTAAGGATTCGGAAAAATTTTTCGAGTCGTTGGATACCCTCATCAAATGATTTGCTGGGAATAACGACGTCATCTAGATATGCGAGCACCTCACCTGGCTCCATGCGTTTGACTATTTTGTTCATAACCGCTTGAAATACTGCTGTTATATTGGTAGTGGCCGTCTTAAGTTACAAATGCGGTGAATTGTTTGGATGATTCGCAAACCTCGACTTGATGATATTCCATACGCAAGTCCAGCTGAGAAAAATAGGCATTCCCGGCTAATTGGGCAAATTGCTCCTCCAAGTTTGGCATTGGAAATGGTATTTTGACGGTTATACTGTTGAGACGTCGGTAGTCGACGCAAAGACGATGTTCACCATTCTGTTATTCAACGACGACAATTCCAGATGCATAAGGAGAGTCTGAAGGACGAATGATAGCACTAGCGAGTAACTCGGAGATAATATTATATTACCGACGACAGGTCTGAGTGCAAAAGGAGTACGGTAAGGCTTAGTGAAGCAGGGAACGTTTGATGTTAAAGTTATTTCCATTTTGGTTAGAGAACATTTACCGAGCTCGTTAGCTTTCTCCGCAAAGCATGAAGCGTTTTCGTTTATGAGTTTGTTCTCAACTAAGGAACGCTCTTGGCTTGTTTGAATTTTTCGAATATTCTCTACATAACACTGATTACCGAGGATGATCAATTTGTTTCCATCGCGACAAAGGATATCCTTACCCAAAAGTACATTTTCAGTTATTACATAGTTTATTTTCTACGACCAAAAATTCAACTTCGTAATCCGAATCGTCAATTACAATTTTCGCGAAAAGTTTCTGTGTGCAAAGGAATTTCCCACCACCAAATCCGTTCAGAGTAACAGCACATCGTTGTAGAACACCTACGCTTTTGGCGAATGACTTTCGAATTAGGGTTCGCGTACTGCCTGGATCTACGAATGCGGTGGTTTCATTGCCGTTTACCGAAATCGATTTGGAGCTTTCTGAATCAGAATCAGAGTCAATTTTATTAATTTTTGGACCTGTCTTTTGGTTATGGGGGAAGCTGGCAGAATCGTGTGTTGTGCGGTTGCAGTGCGTGCAACGAGGCTTGCACTGGGGCTCAGGACATTTCGAAGAAAAATGTCCAACTTTCTGACAATCGTAGCATTTAACCGATACTTCGACTTTATCGTTGAAAGGACGTTTTGTAACTAATGAAGAATTCTGAAGGCTGACGTTAAGATCCCGTTTGTTTGACATTTGAATGGCGTTATGCTTTATAATATTATGCGCGGAGTTTGCAAGAATATCGCGTAGAAGTTCGTTACAGGAAACATAACTGTTGGATATCTTTCTCTTTAAATCGAAGTCGTTAATTCCGTTGATAATGTGTGTGCAAATTGCTGAATCTGGTAACTCACCCTTTTTACCTAAGGACAGCATCTTGTAGAAATAATCTGACGGTGACTCGGTGGAATCTCTATTCGTTTTTGACATCTTAAGGTGAACGTCTGCCGGGTTACTGAGACATGCGAAGTCATTCAAAAATCGTTCAGTAAACTGGGGCCATGTTTGAAATATTTGATCCGTAGTGTCTACCCAATAACGAGCAGCACCCAGCATCTTTTGTTGAACTGCAAATATTAGCTTACGATCATCCCAACGATAAGCGTTACGAAGGGAGTTGACACGCTTTACAAATTGATGTGAGTCCAGGGTTTTACCAGACGATGGATTGAATTCTGGAAGCAGCGCGACAATATCACTGACGTTTCCATAGGAGTGATTGAAATGTTCGTTCCGGTAGGGATCGTGTTATCCAGGTGGCTAGCACGAGCATACGAATACTCCTTATACATCGGTTGATGTCGTGAAAATGTACTGTATTGATTAAAATCGTTTCCCGAATTTACAAAATTTCCAAAGTTTGAGTAAGTGACAGGGTTGTTTACGTTTGGCTGTGAGGTAGCACAGTCTGCCAATTTCTGTGACGTAGAAAAGTGCACGTAGTGAGTCTGAGTCGGGTAGATAACATTTCGCTGTGACGTAGCAAGGTTCATGTTGTGTAGTTGAGTTGGGTATATATCGTTTTGCTGTGACTTAGCATAGTGCATGTTGTGTAGTTGAGTTGGGTATATATCGTTTTGCTGTGACGTAGCAAAGTGCAAGTTGTGTAGTTGAGATGGGTAAATTTCGTTTTGCTGTGACGTACCAAAGTGCATGTTGTGTAGTTGAGATGGGTAGATTTCGATTAGCTGTGACTAAGGCGTTGCCACATCTACGTTTGGCAAATTCGCTATTATTTCTCTAGCTCGACAACCTTCTTTTGAAGTGACTGGTTTTCTGCACTTATGTACTCATTGTCGCTGTTTTGGGAGTTCAATCTTTTAAGCATGTCCTCATGATTTCCCGATGTCGAGAGTCCCGCTTCTCTGCACTTATGTTGTAGGGCTTTCTTAGTTAAATAGTTCTTCCCCGGCATTGTGAATTACTTTCGTTTTACGTTGCGTCCATTTATTTTGGCTCGTTTTCACTTTTTGCGCACTATCCCATTTCTGAGAATGTCACACACATTCCAATACCTTGTCGTTGTGTAGGGAAATGTGTGAGTCGCGGTTGATATGTCAGGAATAGGGCGAATAGATAGCGCGGCTTACGGTGAATAAAGACACTAACTCGTAGTATTAATTGTATTTTAATGATGAACAACTGGGTTATCAAATATGTATGGATACGTTATTTAATTTGTGCGTTGCGATATGTCGTTCTCGCGGAGCGGACGTTGCTCGTGTCGTTCTTGTTCTGCAATTATTCGCCAATTTAATTTGGAGTTGCCAGACCGTTGCTGTCTATTGGTTCTCCATCAGAACAGGATCGTGACACTTCTCACCTGTACGAGGTAGTTTTGGCCAGGAATAGAATACTAATAACTGAGATTCAAAACGTAATGGTTACAGTCACGCTTGCAAAAGCCAACATCAAAAACCCAGCATTTTTAAATCAAAATGATTTGAAGTCTGTATTTGTTGATCACCCCACAGAAGTCCCCATCATTAGCCTACTAGAGGCGTCTAACATTAGAGTCCTTCAGTCCAATAGTATAATCCATGTGCTAATCGCATACCCTAAGATTAAAACAATTTGTAAAAAGGTCACAATCTTCCCTGTATCACACCAACACACCATCCTGCTGTTGAAGGAGAACACAGTAGCCGAATGCAATAGCGACGTCCTAACAGGCACTGATTGCGTACCAACAACTTACGTTTTGCAAACTGGCGACCCATTATACTTGTGCTCGAGGACTACTCGCGGGGAGCACCGCACTATGCGAGGCGTAAGCCAGTCACCTAAGCCCCATCACGTTAATAGATGACGGAGTAATAATAATCAACGAGTGCCCAGCTAAAGTGGCTTTCATCAATGGCACAAAATACTCTAACCAACGTGAAGCCATAAAACTACGGGCATGGCGGCATCCCCGTTACTCAAAATCATCGGCCACGATCCCTCACTAAGCATGCCACTTCTCCAAAGAATTAACAACCAAAACTCGGAGGTCATCCAAGGGCTTAAGGAGGAAGTGAAATCGGCTGGAACTACCGACACCTGGTTCGCGGTCGGCGTGGGAGCCAGTCTTCTCATCAGCTGCTCCTTCCTACTCATCATGAGGAGACGAGGCGAACGGGAGATCCAACAAGTTGTTGAAAAATTCCAGATGACCGAGGACGGTCATATTCCTAAGGGGAGAGTTGTTAACACTGTTAAGGAGTAATCATAAGTTGATAAAGATCTTGGGTGATTATAGGACCACGCTAGTGTTTAGTTGCAAAATCAGCATAAACGCCTTTAGGGGCCGAGCCTGGTTCCTATTGGTGCACTGTATGGTGAGTTATGTTGATTTTGCTAGTGTCAGCACTTTGCTGCACGAGCGGTCGTAAAGTCATATATGTTTTCAGTTTTTATCTTGATATTCAATAAAGAGCATTGGCTTAAATATAAAACTCCGGCATTGGCCTCTTTGACAAATCAGAGAATTCTGAAAATTTTCGAAATAAGCAACAAGGAGTGGGTTGATGAGTTGGTAATGATACCCCCGAAATTAACTACTGGACGACCCGAAGTCAATTTTACTAATTGCCAAGAAAAATCATGAAAAGAAAGGTTTCGGACACCGTTAAAGAAATTTCTTGCAATGCACTCGTGTCTGCTTCAAATAATAGTTTGTATAATTCTGGAAAGTAAACTTCGCGAACAAAAATAAAATTACCAATTCAATCAGATGGTATTGAACTTATCAAATACACAGCGGATTCACTTCCTTGATTGAATCCTGCATATTAGCCATATCATTAAAAACTTGTAGGTTTGACATGTTTGATAAAGCTGCCGTCGGTAAGAGAAGACTTAAAATACAAGAGAATTTGCGGAAAGAAATGGGCATATTGGTTGATATTCCCAAGGCTGGATCAGGGTATACTAACGATGGAAACACAGCACGAACATTTTTTCTAGATCCAAAACTGGCTGCTAAAAGGAGGAATTCATTTATCGATTTAGTTTTATCCTACGAACAATAGCATTGGGATATGAAATTGATACGGATGCATGTCGAAATTACGAATTTCAAACAGCAACAATATTTGTTGACTTGTACCCATGGTTTTATATGCCTCAATGTGTCTATAAAATGTTAAAATGGTGCTGAAATTCTTCGAAAATTTCGCTGAACCACACCAGAAAAAATTTACACAATGGAAGACTTGGCCCATGCACTTTATATTGCATCGGAACCAATCATTACGATGCTGTCAAAAAGTTCAGTTTCCTCGATTGATAAAAAATTTTTTTTAATATATTGAAGTGAATAAAAAATTGAAAGGGATTTTATTTGTTTAATTTATCAATATAATATACATTTATGCATTTACAAAACAAAAAATATTTGTCAATCATGTTAATAAATTAATTGTATGGTTCTTTTTTATTAATGTATAGTTGTCCGATTCATACGAAATTTTGTAGTGATGTTTATATATATTTCTTCAATATAAAACATTTAAAATCATGAAAATTGAATCGGTCAAAAGTGGTGAAATATCAAGTAAAATCAATTTTGGCGATATAAAATAAAAGTTTTTTTTTATTTTCACTGAAACATAAAATTATTTATTTACTTTTTCTGATTAGAGGTGTATTTATCTACAAAACTACCCATACAAAAATACTACACGTTTTGCAGAAGTTATTAATAAAGCGCAGCTAAATCAGTCATTTCGTTAACTGTGGGGCGGTAACCTAATAACACCAAAAATTACAATTGAACTTCAAAACTCTGCTATTGAGGATATTTGTAAACTCTTTAATGGGATCATACATCTCGGCTACTATCCGAGCAAATGGAAATAATCTACTATCCTGGAACAAACCACACAATTCCGTCATCCAACAGACCATTAAGTTTATTATCGTGTCTATCTAAGCTGTTCGAAAAATGCCTTCTAACACGCATAAATTTGTCTTTCGTCAAAGCCGTGGAACAATCAAACAAGTTAACAGAATAACATCAGAAATACGCACAGCCTTCGAGAATCGGGAATATTGCAGCGCAATATTCCTCGATCTATCTCAAGCTTTCGATCAAGTCTATGGCATCAAAGAGGCTTGACTCGGGCTTCCAGCAGAACCCGCCTAACTCAATAATTCTCAGAGACCCATAACATAGCACTAGTCATATGACTGTTATCCAAATGGAGAAGATTCAATAAATATTAGTAAACATTAAAAAAAAAATGTTCTGTAGAATAACATTTTTTCCTTAAGTATACATTTGCTGGTGGCTGTTTTCTTTAAAAATCAAAACATACTTCATTTTTTCTGCTACGTGTTGGCTACAGACTACTACATAATCTAATTTATGGTTAAAGTCTTTGTATGACTTCGCTCATGTTAATCTCACTACCAGTGTATTCTTAGCCTGTTATTATATCTTTATTTTATTATTTTTCTGTTTCAAAATAGATTCTATACACTTTATTAGTCCTTCGGTGTTTTGGATATTTTGCTAATTAAAAAACATGCATATTTAAGTCTACTTCCGACAAACGCCTTGCGAAAAAAAAACCTTTTTAAGGATTTACGTCGAAACTGCATCCACTAAGAAATTTAGGTATACAATTTTTTATTGTTCAATATGTACGCATTTTGAATTATTTGCAGCTAAGATATCCCTAATTGTATATCTTGTAAAGCATAAGAGGCTATCTGCGCAGATAAAAGTTAATTGCGCTGGATTAAATAATAATCCATATAGTAATCTATATCAGAATATGTTTGTCCTTGGTCTTGAGTCTGCAGTTTTCGTCTGTATAAGTTAAACAAAGTTGGGATGAGGCAACAGACTTGATATACTTCACTCTTAGCCTATAGAGTGACAACAACTGATGTTGATTAAAATTAAGATTTTTGAGTTTAGTTACTAAGAAATCTGTATAGACATAGTCCAAATCTTTTTGAAAGTCTAGACACGCTGCTAGCGTGTGGCTTTGGCTTTTAATGATTAGACCTTGTTTATGAGGTCATTTATACAAATTGATGTGGTGTTACCTAGGCATATTCGAGTTGCAAACCTAAAGAACTTGGGCGGAGGTAGAAGTTTGCCGGCATAAGCTCGCCGTATTTGGGCGCGGTTCTTGGTAAGCTTATTCCCTCTCCATCATAAATAGAATAGACATTTAAAACTGGTAGATGAATATGCCTACGTAACAGAATTGGCGCCCAACTAAGGATATAAAAACCTTCTTAAATTTCGTTTTTATTTTAAATCGAAAATCCCCTTTGCGGATTGCCTATTATATTGGGCGTTTGTCAATCCGTGAGTGAAACGGAAGTATTGACGGAGGTATTGACAGGATGCCGTACGGTGAATGCTTTCGGACTATGCGCGGTCTCTTGTGAGGCTCGGTTTGTACAGAATTCACAGCTAGGATGATTTTATTTTCCCCCAATGATGCTGCCTACGCTACTAGGCCGGGTTCCTGGGCGATTGCGAGGCTCAGTTTTGGGAAGGAGGAAAACAGTTGTTGCTTCTTGAACTGTCATACATTATGGTTCATTACGTTAACCGGTCAAAGGAATTATAAGCAGCAGGAATAACGCCCTTAACCAGTCTTAATAATATATAAGTTAACACCTAAAATTATATAAAGACCCAGACATAAGTAAGAGTAAGCATTGATTGCACAACCAATGCCCCCAATAAAGTTCACACGAACTAAGCCACGTGCGCTGAGCCAATTTAAATCTTATAAACAGCCCTATACAAATCAGGCCGGTGCTGTAGCATCCTACAGCACCCCAAAACCTCCCCCACGACCCCAACCGAAACCGGTACCTATGGAGGTCGATCAGTAAGTTCGCTCGCGCCATATAAATTACATGAACAGGCCGGCAAATAACGATTATGCAGGGAAAAGACCTCTCAGTGCTTCCAACGTTACGAACACTAACAAAATGCCACGGCAATTCCATATTCAGCCAGAGACAGAAAGCACCGCACAACAAAATTCAGATGAAACTACACCAAGCCCAGAGCAAGAGTATTATCGGTTGGTAGAAGAAAATAATGTAAACGAGCTTCAGGAAGAATATGTATGGTAAAACGATACTGAGCAGCAGGAATACATAGATATGTCCGAGCTTTATTTTTTAGAATAAATCGTTCCTCATTACCTTACTTTAAAGTAACCACGGGGAACGGAAAAATCCTAAAATTTTTAATAGACACGGGCTCAAACCAAAATTATATTCAAAACCAATTAGAACCAAAACCAAAACATAATGAGGAACATTTTTCCGTTAGCTCAGTCGGAGGTACAACTAAAATAACACAACATGCAATACTTAAGCTCCCTAAAATTTCAGATTCACCCATGAATTTTTTTTTGCTAGAAACATTAAAAACCTTTCACGGTATACTGGGCAACGACACAAAGAAAAGCCTAGGAGCCATTATAGATGTGAAGAACGATACATTAATTCTCGGAAATAAACGCAAAATTAAAATTCACCAATTAGCAACACAAGCAGTAAATACCATTGGACCGCAAATCAGCCATATGACCGAGTCTCAAAAATCAATTATAAATCTCCTCGTACAAAGTCACAAAACCCTCTTTGCAGATCCTGATACAAAGTTAGCATACACAACTAAAGTAGTAGGTGAGATCAGAACTTCGTCCGATTCCCCAGTTTACGGAAAACATTACCCATACCCAATATCTTTAAAACAGGAAGTAGAAAAACAAATAAACGAGATGCTAAAAGATGGCAGACCTTCAAGATCGCCATATAATGCACCAGTATGGGTAGTTCCGAAAAAGTCCGGTCAGTCCGAAGAAAAAAAGTACAGATTAGTAATCAATTATAGGAAACTTAATGAAGTTACTATCTCAGATCGGTATCCGATCCCTGAGATAGGCGAAATTATTGCACAACTTGGGGACAACAAGTATTTTTCGGTATTGGACCTCAAGAGTGGTTTTCACCAAATACCATTGAAAGACACGGACATAGAGACAACAGCATTCGCTGTAAACGGCGGAAAATATGAGGTTACGAGAATTCCGTTCGGTCTAAAAAATTCCCCATCCATTTTTATACCCTTGCAGAGGGTATTATAATTTCAGTCAAAAGTTTGCAACGCAGTGAAGGAGACATTTCCGACCCTATAAAGTATATATATTCTTGATCAGGATCACCAGGAGAGTCGATCTAGCCATGTCCGTCCGTCTGTCCGTCCGTTTCTACGCAAACTAGTCCCTCAGTTTTAAAGCTATCTGCTTGAAACTTTCCCAAAAGTTGTCTTTCTATTGCAGGTAGTATATAAGTCGGAACGAGCCGGATCGGGCCACTATAGCATATAGCTGCCATATAACTGAACGATCGGAAATGCCATAACTTTAGTGTTTTTAAAGTTAGGAAGTTGGGATTTTCTATGGGTTGTATTTTTGGCCATTCATCTGACCTACCAAATTTCATAAGGATCGGACGACTATATCTTATAGCCGCCATATAACTGATTGATCGGAATTGCCATAACTTTGGTGTTTGTAAAGTTAGGAAGTTGGGATTTTCTATGGGTTTTATATTTGGCCAATCAATCCGACCTTCCAAATGCCATAAGGATCGGCCGACTATATCCCATAGCTGCCATATAACTGATTGATCGGAAATGCCATAACTTTGGTGTTTGTAAAGTTAGGAAGTTGAGATTTTCTATAAGTATTAAGAATGCATCATATGAATAATTTTGGAGAATATAATGTACATAATATTCTGCTAGGGTATATCAACTTCGGCTCCGCCCGAAGTTAGCCTTCCTTTCTTGTTCAAAGAGCTTTAGACATTCTGAGAGAGTACATAGGGAAAATTTGCTATGTATACGTAGACGACATCATAGTCTTTAGCAAAATCGAAAATCTCGAAAAGGTATTTTCAACCCTACAGTCCAAATAGAGAAATGCAATTTTTTCAAAAACGAAGTAGATTTCTTGGGGTATACAATATCAGAAAATGGAGTTAAAACAAATACAGAAAAAATAAGATCTTCGTTTATTCCTGGGCATGACAGGTTATTATAGGCGGTTTATAAAGGATTATGCAAAAATAGCAAAGCCCTTAACCATTCTCCTAAGAGGCGAAGATGGCCGTATATCTAAGACCAAGTCAAGCAAAACAGCTATTAACCTAAGCAATGATGCGATTACAGCATTCGAGAAACTTAAAAATACCCTCGTCTCCGGGGATGTAACCCTTTCATACCCAGATTTCGGAAAAGAATTCCAGTTGACTACCGATGCTTCAAGCTACGCAAAAGGCGCAGTATTGGAACAAAATCATAGGCCAATAACGTTAATTTCACGCACCCTGTCAAAAACCGAAGAAAACTATGCGACCAACGAAAGAGAGATGCTTGCTATAGTTTGGGCTCTCCAGAGCTTAAGACATTACCTTTACGGGTATTCGAAGGTGGTAATATACACGGATCACCAACCCTTGAGTTTTTCAAATAGCGTAAATAATCATAACGCTAAACTAAAACGCTGGAGAGATCTCATTGGCGAGTATAACCACGAGATTAGGTATAAGCCCGGAGTAGCGGATGCGCTATCCCGAGCCCCTGCTAAAATAAATTCAATCAGCTCCTCAGGATCAGTCGACAGCGACGAAAGCTCATCACACAACCTCATATTTTCGGTAGAAGCTCCAATCAATGTATTTAAAAATCAGATATAATTACTGACAGCTGACACAGATTCCTCCAGTTTTGAAATACCGTTTCCTACATACCACAGACATATAATTAAACAAAAGTCTTACACAGAAGAAAAACTTATAGCAATTCTAACTACCAGACTTGACCCTAAGCTTATAAACGGAATCATTACATCCGAAGAAGTAATGGGAAAAATTCAAAACATTTACCCCATCTATTTCAACTCATGCAAAATAAGGTTTACTCAAAACGAAATAGACGATGTAACTTCAGAATCTCAACAAAACGAAATAATTACCCTCGAACATAAAAGAGCCCATAGAGAAGCAAAATAAAATAAAATACAAATTTTAAGAAATTATTTTTTTCCACAAGCAATAAAGAAAATCCAAGCAATAGTTCAAGCCTGTCAAACTTGTAAAGAATCAAAATATGATAGGCACCCCGGAGGAGGAGAAATCCAACCAACCCCTATTCCTAATTATCCAGGAGAAATAGTTCACATTGATATTTATATTACAGAAAAACATAGGATCTCAACAGGGATTGACAAATTTTCTAAATATGCTCAAATAAAAATTTTAGAGTCAAGGGCATCTGATGATATTAAAAATCCGTTGAGGGAAATGTTGATTGCTTTCGGTATGCCGAAATGGATAATAATGGACAACGAACGCTCATTAGGCTCAGCAGCAATCAAGTTAATGTTAGAAGATGAACTCAAAATATCAGTACACGCGACTGCTCCGTATGCCTCGACAAGTAACGGACAAATAGAGAGATTTCATTCAACCCTATCAGAAATCATGCGGTGCCTCAAAAAAGACAACGGGAGCATAACATTTGACGACTTAATTTTTAAAGCAGTTCAAGAATATAATAAATCGATCCATTCTGTAACAAAAGAAAGCCCCATAAATATATTTTTTAGAAGCACAATCTCCAGTTCAGCAGATGTTCGCGCCAAAGCGGCGCTTCCAGTTTCGGATGAACCAGATCTTCGCATCTCGTTCTCACGCACTGTTAAGTGTCTCCACTCCGCTCTCCAAGCGGGTTCGTGAAACATCCACCCCGTAGCTTTAAGTTAGTTCTTATCTACCAGTGTACGAAGAAAGAAGTGAAGTTGAACTTGTCTTGAAATAAATTCTACGTAAAGTGAAAAATAACTAATTTTCCTGGACTACACAAATCACCCCATTGGAGAGCCGCCCCTCGCCATTTCATGGTCCTTCGAGCCGGATAATTCCAGAAGAGGAGAAGAAGTTCCAAGCACCAGCGTTCAACCGGCGGATTTTCCCGAATTTCTCTTCCATCATTCAAGATAAGTTCTTATTTATACTAATTTCTTCCGACCAGCCAGATATTTCCAATTTTAAAATAAATCCAATTTCTTATATCTGTCTGATCGGCCATTCCATTGCGCATAAGATCGCCATATTCCGGCTTCTTTTTCGTATTGCTATTTCCATCTTCATACGGTCGCCATTTTCCGGGTTCTTTCTTCATATTTTCCCATTTCCATATTCTTGTTCATACGGACATATAATCCAGATGCACACTCTTTAATGTACGTACATATGCCTGACCATCTCAACATATGTACGTAAGGAAACATACACGTACCTCCATTCGCGGTACACCCTACAAAAATTTCTACAGCGACATTTACCACACAGTCCACATTATCTCCAATTTCCAAATTTATCACAAATTATAATTTTAAATTACAATTTATGCACATACATCACCGAGTTCCCACAAACACAAATATTCATACGCCCATACATACACACATATAACCCTAATGCATGCTTATTAATGTAAGTACATATCTACATATCCATTTCAACATATGCACATAAGGGGAAAAGTCGTATCGTAACGTAAGTCAACGTAAGCACGATAACCCACGTACGTTCTTTCGCGATCCACCCTACAAACATTTCGAAGTCGACATTTACAATACAGTCCACATAATTTATAATTTCAAAATATAAGAAGTACTATATACACACATATAATCCTGATGCATGCTGATTAAGATACAAATATTAATATATGCATAATTATATATTATACATATTACCAAAAATAACTCGATTCCACCGAACCCATTACCACGACACGCCTTTCCAGAACTTGCATGTTATTTATTTCAGCAGCGCTAATTCGCACACACCGTCGGCTCACATCCATTAAATAAAAATAAATAAATACATTTTTTTGTGCTAGCCGTGACGGTGCGCAATATATATATTTTTTCCGTTTCCTACACCTCATTTTCGCAGCACAGCAACCAACAGCAAATATCTTGCAGAATATTATTTCCAAATCATCGTTATTTTCCATGCACATAAAAATAGTTGTTTCGAAAACCTTGAAATTTGTACGAGTTTCCACATATTCCAAAAATAGACCGGAGCGGAAAAATAGACACAAGCGGACCGCTTGCAATCTATACCAAGGATGCTTACCACTGGAATATATTAATTTTTTGTTGTTTTTTTTTAAACAAAATTAAATTAATTCTATACGATTTTTGTCGCGTCGCTCCACAATACATTGACATTGTTGACATTCCGCTATTAGGATTTTGGAAATTTTTGGGCCGCACCTGTATCTTCCGGAAGTTATCGATTTCGTCGTCCCTGTTCTTTTCGAATCCAACCCGGTGATCCGCAACAGCGTGACCACCTTCCAGGACAGACTTTTCCGGGCGGGTCTAATTTTTACAAAACCAGATAGGTTTGCCCAGTTAATCTGATTTCTGGAATGCCAGGAGACATAACGAAGTTAACAGTTCCGTCTGCAAATAAAACGCGATCGCTATCCGCATCTTCTCGCGCGCGCACCTCAAGCCCACTAGCCCCAAAATCAATAGCGAAGGCAAAGAGCGAAACTTCATTAGCCACCCAAGAAGGCGACAAGAAGTTGTCTATTCCTACGAGCAATCAGAAACGATTGTCTCTGAGTCCGCTCACGCCTAAAGTTAGGTCACAAATCCAGACCAAGTCCATAAAGTCGCTACCAACTCGTTCTCAGGCAAAAATGAGCAACGAAATTGCAATTGTAGCCCTCGCGCGGTTCATCACGGTGTCCGACCGTATGAGCCATTTCAGAGCGACGATTGAAACTCCAGGGGCGTCACCTCCGTCTGTCCACACCTGCAAAATCCGTAAGGAGCAAGTCCGCCATCAAAAAGTTTATTGCCACAACAGACCGGGTTAGCCAATTTCAAACGGATATTCATACCACGGTTGCCAATTCAAAAATTTTTTATGAGCCAAAAAAATATTAAAAATGAGCCAATTTGAATAAAAAAGAGCCAAATTTTTATTTATTATTTATTTTGATTTTATTTATAAAAACATAAACAAAAACCTATCAAAACATTTTTCTGAAATGAAACAGCTTAACAGCTAAGACTTACTGGTAATTAAAGTCATTCTGAGACCAAACATATTCAGTTTTTTCTTCATATCATATCTTAATTTAGATCTTTGTGCGACCAAACATAGTGCGTTTCTTTATTTAAAATTAATTCCTTGCATAGCATTATGCTGCTAACGGTATTGAATTCTAATTTATTTCTTAATTTGGTTTTTATTAGGCTAATTGCAAAAAATTTTCGCTCTGCTGCAGCAGAGCTGTGTGGGAGTGATAATAAGTTGTGTACAAACTTAATGAGATCTTTAAACACACTTTCTTTTAATCCATTTGTAATCATTGAAATGTTATCCCAAAATAAAATTATATCAGTCTCTTTTTTTTCCACTGATATATTATTTTTTCAAACTCTGATTCGCAGAGGTATTCAAAATTTTTTAGCAGTGGAACAATGTTCCACTCCTCAGCGGAATGAATTTTGGCAGGTGTTATTAAAACCAAATTTTGTATGTCCTTTCTTGAAAAATCAAATCGTCGTGTTATTTGGTCAACAAGTTCCAAATAAAATTGTCTTATAATTACCTTAATGCTGTTAGATTGCTCTTCTAGTAAACCAGAGTCAGAGATGCACTGTTGTGCACTAAATCCTATGAATATTTTTTCAACAGGCAAAAAATATATTTCTAGATCACATATATTTAATTCTTCTAAATTCATATTTTTGACGTAGTCCTGCGTTACAATGTTGCTTAAAATAAGCTTAATGCTGCTTTGTAATCTTGCATACAAATATGGCAAACGAGCCGATTCAGACTGAAATTCAACGTTTAAATCATTAATGATTTTTAAAATGTAGCTTAAAAATAATATGTAAATTTTAAGCTCTGGCTTGGCCATGGATTGAGCTATCTCTTTTGGCTTAATGTTGTTAACTTCCAAAACCTGGGACAAAAAAAAAAGAGTTCAAGAGCATCCCATTGCTCCAGAATTCGCGAAATAATCTTCTCTAAAGATAACCAACGTGTCATGGCTATTCCTAAAATTTTATGGGGCTTTATACTACAATATTCTTGAAATTCTTTTAATTCCGATGTTCTTTTTGGACTAAACGAAAAATATGAATATATTTTGCGGCACAGCATTTCAATTTCGGAAGGTAATTTTTTACAGGCGTATCCTGAGCAAAGGTGTAAAGAATGGCAGGTACATTTCAAAAAAAAGAGATTGGTGTCTCCACTTAATTTGGTTTTAAGGCTATTAAGGCCTCCAGCCATAACATTAGCACCATCTGTTGCTTGGCCGATTAGATTTTTAAGAGGTATTTGGTTGTCAAAAAAGAACGCTTTGATGGCGTTATAAATCGATTGAGCATCACATTTTTCCACCTCAATAAGAGCTAAAAATTGGTCCTTAATACTGCCAGAAATGTTGTGAAAGTAACGTGCAACCAACACTAGGGCTTTTTTGTTGGCAACGTCTGTGGTTTCATCAACAATTAAAGAAAATTTTGTTTCTTGTAATGCACTCACTATCCGCTGCTTTGCTTTATTTGCAAGTTCCTTCGAAAAAAACTTCAAGCCCTTCGCAATTTTTGAATCGGGATAACAGACCCGCAGCAAGTCCGGCAAGTAGTCCATCAGCAAAAAAGGAAGGTTATGCATTACCATAACAAGTGCGTACTCGGCATCGCGCACCTGCTTATAATTATTGTCACTACGTTCCTTTGTAAATCTGTCGATTTTCAGTTGGCTTTCCTTTATTTTTAAGCAACGTATATGTGAAGCCTGGGTCGAATGTCTTTGGATGTGGGTCAGGTGATTGCGAAAATTATACCACAGGGAATACAAGTCGCACGCCCGTCCTCGTTCTTCAGCCAGGAAAGTTTTTCCAGCCATTCAGTACGCACTTTGCGATTTTCCGAAACAGAAATTCTACGACGAAGAAATGTTAGCTAGTTCATTAGAAAAATAACACTTTTACTCTTACTTACTTTTTGTTTGCGGGATGTGAATCGCTTGAAGTCTCAGTATGCGTTTGCGGAGTGGGCGCAGCTTTATTTAAACTGCTTGAAGTTAAAACAAACCTGCATGTAGGTAAATAAATTAGCTATATTGCATTTGAGATACACAAATGTACAAATGTTGGTGACTACCATTTCGGTGATACTGACGCTGGTCCCGTCTGCCAAGCGTATGCCGGTGTACACCTCTCTCACTGTCACTGATGACTTCAGCTGTCTGAGGAGTGTTTCGTTGTTTCGTCTACGCGCAGGGGTGCGCCTATCCCCGGTTCTCGGGTACTCTCGTCCCCAACTGCTCCCGGGTTGGTCGAGGACGCTGGTCGTTTCCCGACTCGGGACGCCTACAACAATCAATAGTTCTGATCCCTTCCCTTCTACAATCCCAACACACTAACCGTCGGGGGTTCCGGCACTCCCTCGCAAAGTGGCCCTCTGCACCACAGTTGAAACAACTCCGACTTTCGGGAGGTGTTTGTAGCGACTCCTGGTTCATCATCCTATTCGAGATTTCTTCCCGTGGCACGGGATTGGGACTAAGTTGTAAGGGGGTTTGCGGGTTTCCTCGGAAAGAACCTGCGAACCTGGATGGGGTCCCCCGGCACCTGTGACTTCGGAGACTCTCGGGCGTTCCTGTGAGTTTGGCCGAGACTCCTGTACGAGCGATCTTGGGACTGTAATCGCATACGGTCGCGATGTTGTATAATCTCGAACTCGACTGCGATTTGTAAAAGCTGGCCTAAGGTCTCATAGTGGCCACGTTTTACGTACATCTGGTATGTGGGGAGGCAGTTCTCGTAAATCCTATTCAACTCCTTCGTCTGATCTTACCCTGCGTGTCGCATCAGCGTTCGGATCTCGATTACATAATCCTAGAAGCCCTCTCCCTCACGTTGGTATTGAGCTCTGATGTCGTCTTTTAATCGCCGACAATAATGTGGGGGTAAGAAAAAGTCCAAGAACTCCCGCCGGAATACTGGCCAAGTGGCTCCCTGCAGTTGGCTGGTCCTAAACCACCGAGAGGCTCTGTCTGTAAGAGTTTCTGTCATAACTCTTGGCAGTTGGGCTAAGGGAAGGGCGTACGATGTAGCCCTCTCCTCCAGCTCCTCTAGGAACCCCAACGGATCGGTATGGCCATTGAATTTGAGTCCCCATTTTCGGACTTGCTCTGCTATGACACCGTGTGCTGTGGCCCGGCCAAAATTTCCTCCCCAAGCCATTTCGTTCTCCCGCGTAACATTATATTTGTATTATTACGGCCGGTGGTTCCCTCCCTAGCGATTGCTCGCTCGTGGTCGACAGGGCTCCCACCTCTAGGGGTGAAAAATCCTGGCACCTGTAACTTCCCCTACCCTTTTCACGTCGTCGTTCACTCACCCATTCGCAAATCCGGCTTCTAATCGGACCAATCGGGCCCTTTGGGATGAATAGAGCTCACCTGCTTTGACGATTTCTGCGAAACGCCTTCTCATCTCGTCCACCTTGCCTGTGCCGTCGCATCCGAATTCCTGTGCGAAGATGAGTAATTCGTCCTTCCTTAGCGTATAGATCCAACGAGTCCCTATACGACTGTCTGGCGAACCCATATTAGTTTTCTTTCCTTGTTCGTTTTCTGCCATTGTGTTATATCTGGTGTGCTCCCTTTGCGTTTCTTGTCAGAAATCCGTTCCTGATCGACGTTCTTACTCCTTAACTATTTTAGCCAGCCTCACACTTTACGGGTCTTTAATCCGCTTGATGTTTTTGTTGCTGATCGATCGTGATCAGCCCCACATCTGTCCCTCGAGCGCCATTTGTAATGATGTTTTCCCAGCCAGGATATGCTCAGGGGTTGGCTAGGGCCTCCACAAATTATTTATAAATTTACAGTGGACGATGTGAGTCAATCGAGTGAGTTTTAGGCGTGGTCTTTATAATTAGGAGAAGAAACCGCACCAAAAGGTAAGGGACTGGACCTAAGACTGGTTACTGAGCTCAGGCAGACCCTGGACTTAGTAAACAGTTACCGTAGGAACCTATGTCAGTGATGGGTTTTATCTGTGACTACAATAAACCTGGTCGAGGCAGGGTTTGGCTACAGTAAAACTTGGGTAGGCCCCTGGATTTTACAACTAAATACAGTGCTTTCAAGCGGGCTCTGTGGGTATCAATGACTACAGTAAAACTCGGGCGGACCCAGGGTTTTACTAATTACTACGATATAACTCGGGCAGACCCAGGGTTTTATTACTAATTACGATAAACTCGGGCAGACCCAGGGCTTTAATAACAAGTACGATAAAACTCGGGCGGACCCAGTGTTTTAATAATAACTACGATAAAACTCGGGCGGACCCAGGGTTTTATTACTAATTACGGTAAACTCGGGCGGACCCAGGGCTTTAATAATAACTACGATGAAACTCGGGCGGACCCAGGGCTTCGTTAATACTAACTACGATAAAACTCGGGCGGACCCAGGGTTTTATTAATAATTACGGTAAGCTCGGGCGGACCCAGGGCTTTAATAATAACTTCGATAAAACTCGGGCGGATACAGGGTTTCGTTAATACTGACTACGATGAAACTCGGGCGGACCCAGGGCTTCGTTAATACTAACTACGATAAAACTTGGGCGGACTCAGGGTTTTATTAATAATTACGATAAAACTCGGGTGGACCCAGGGTTTTATTAATAATTACGATAAAGCTCGGGCGGACCCAGGGTTTTATTAATAACTACGATACCACTCTATTAACGGTCGATATGTTAGTTAATTACGCGTCGGGGTTACGGTTCTGTTAAGTTAGATCGATTCTCAGGTTAGGGTTATTATCACTTGTCATAATTAATTTATTTATTCAACGGGCTTGATCGAGACGGTCGAAGGTCAGGAAAAAAAGAATACACACTCGTTGTCGAAATTATAATCCATTATTTTTTTGTCTTTATTCACTGTTGGCTTCTTTCGCCTTTTCGTCTTGTTCACATTAATTCACCAATCTTCGTTCCACAATTTTACAATCTAATCGCGTTTCTCGCTGCACTTGTAAAATTCTGCACGACTGTACCGTTTCGCTTACCGACTAAAAACCACGTTGTTCAGCAAACACGAATATAAATACATCTAAATAAGAATTTTTGTGCTCTGTGTAAATGAGTCATAAATGTACTTGAAATAAACAAATGAAATTGAACACTTGACATGGTTGCAGTCCACATGTAATCTGAGTGCACGCCGCTTATCTAATAAGATGTTTCCCCGCCTCCTAAATGTGTCCCTTAGTGGGAGACCACTGATAGGGTCCTCGCCGCTCGAGATACGTAGATGTTCGGCAGCATGGAACCTAGATGCGGCGGGGGTTATTTACTTAGGCCTCTGCGTAGGCCATGTATGTATTAGTCTTATTCGATTCTCATGTAAGCTATTTAAGCCGAAGATATTCCTAAATAAAATAAGTTTCTAACAAAAACTCAATGAATGAAGATCGTTTCTTTTTGAAACCTCTTTCATTTGGTCCTTCGACAACTTTGCAGTTTTCCCCCTTGTGGTAAGAGACCCAGAGATAAGGCCAGCACCTTAAAGTCCTGCGAAGTGGTAACACTAGCAGCTACAGGTTGCTAAAAATAATTGACTCTTGATCCCCCCACCAGTGGTAAGAATCAGAGTATAAATTTATAAAGCAAAAAGATACAAAAGAATCTTTGTTGTTTAAAAATTTTTTTTTCAATTATTGAGAACATAGAAAAATTTATTTGTCTAAAAAAAAAAAAAAATCGTGGTCGAAAAATAAAATCGACAAGAATAAAAAATTCTAACATTTTTTAAATTTTGCTATCAAGCAAATTATATTTGGGCGTATTCGAGGCCAAGACATCGAAAAAGTGGTGACAAAAAAAAAGAGATAAAGCATCTACCCCGAAATCTGTGAAAAAAAAATCCTACAATCTCAAAAAGTTTTCCCAGTTTTGTGACAGTTCCATTAACTAACAGAAAATAAAAAAGTGGCAAGAAAATCAAAAAGCAATAATAGTGCCTGAACGATAAAAAAAAAAAATTTTGTAAAACAAAAAATAAAAATCATCAGCCCACAATATCTGCAAAAATGATCATAAAAAAATAATAATAAAATAATAAACAGAGAAGCAGGAGCAACAACAGCAGCAAATTCAGCAACAACAACCACAGCAACAAGGTGTCGGCGAGCAGCAGCAACAACAGCAGCAGCAGTTTCAGCAACTATAACGACCACTGCAGCAACGTGTCGGCGACAGCAACGACAACAACTACAACTATAGGGCAGCGTCGGCGAAGCAGATAAGTCAATTTTAAGATATTTTAATTTAATTAAATTAAGAAAATGTTGTCCGCACAAACGATTGCCCTTATTAAAAGGCAAGTCGAAATCACACTAAGTAGTAAGGAGTTACTGGAACTTCCAAGTTTAACCTTTGAATATTTAAAAACGTTTGACTTAAAGCCGAGTGTATAAATAATCACTCGGCTCTTATGAAAATTGGAGTAATCGATCACGATTACTTCAAAAATAAGCATTTTGAGCAGATGATGTTAGGGTTCGAGAAAATTAAGACACGCATAGACGAGACATTAGACCGAACAGATCAAATCAAGTTAGACTCAGGCGCAGATAACAGCAGAGAAATTAAAAAATATCAAATAGGTAACTCTTGCAGACTGGAAAAGGCTATAGATCAATTGAATAAATACTTGAAAGAAACATTTGATGACATTAAAGAAAATAAATGGGATTCATTTGAGATTAGGATTGAAAAATTGGATTTTTATTGGAAGAAGCTTGTTTCTTTAAAGGAAGTCGAAATGACTGATGTCACAGATAGGAGGTTTGATGAAATTCTAAATGAACTAGAATTTGATATTATTACAGTCACGAATAATATGAAAAAGAAAATTCTTAATGTGCCTAGTAAAGTAGAAGGCACAAGTCAAAAAATTGACGAGTTGCCGACTCTACCTAAAATATAAGTACCCACATTCTTTGGGGACTCCAAAGATTGGGACTTATTTTATGAGTTATTCACTGAACTCATACATTTAAGGGAGGACCTAAGTCCTACCTAAAAATTAAATTATTTGAAAATCTCACTTAAGGGAGAAGCCCGGAATGTGGTTTCTCACTTATTGTTGGGATCAGGGGATAATTACGAGGCCGCTTGGGAATTGTTAACCAAGCGGTACGAAAATAAACGGAAAATATTTTCCGATCAATTGAATCGCCTTCTTGAGCTTCAATGTTTAAATGTTGACTCAGCCAGGCAATTGAGAGTGTTTATTGACACAATTAATGAGTCAATTCACATGATCAAATTAAAGGCACAACTATCCGATGAAGTGGATATTATCTTTGCAGACATTATAATTTAAAAATTTAATAAAGAAGCTCTACAATTATATGAGAGCCATGCAAAAAAAACAAAGGAAATACAAATATTGTCCGACGTCACAGAATTTTTAGAGCAACGACTAAGTTAAAAATAAATGGGCTGCTTGGGCAAAAAATTGCTTTCGGGTGGATTGTTTCAGGATGTAAAAAATCCAAAGGAAACAAAACAATCGTAGCAACAACGATTGAACTAAAAGATTTAGATCGATATTGGGAAGTAGAGGAAGAAGACAAAAATGATATCGAATCTGAGTTTTGTGAAAATAATTTCACAAAAACAACAAAAATAGACTCAGATGGGCGATACATAGTGTCAATTCCTTTTAAACAAGATGTCACCTTAGGAGATTCAAGGAAGCAAGCTAGGGCACGTTAAATGAATCTGGAAAAGAAATTAAATAAAAACAAGAATGGAAAGCTAACTTCGGGCGGAGCCGAAGTTGATATACCCTTGCAGAATATTATGTACATTATATTCTCCAAAATTATTCATATGACGCATTCTTAATACTCATAAAAAATCCCAATTTCCTAACTTTAAAAACACCAAAGTTATGGCATTTCCAATCATTCAGTTATATGGCAGCTATAGGATATAGTCGACCGATCCTTATGAAATTTGGTAGGTCGGATTGATTGGCCAAAAATAAAACCCATAGAAAATCCTAACTTCCTAACTTTACAAACATCAAAGTTATGGCATTTCCGATCAATCAGTTATATGGCAGCTATAGGATATAGTCGGCCGATCCCGGCCGTTCCGACATATATACTGCGTCCAAAGGAAAGAAGGGTGTGTGCAAAGTTTCAGTTCGATATTTTTAAAACTGAGAGACAAGTTTGCGTAGAAACAGACAGGCGGACTGACGGACAGACAGACGGACAGACGGACATGGATATATCAACTCAGGAAGTGATCCTGATCAAGAATATATATACTTTATAGGGTCGGAGATGTCTCCTTCACTGCGTTGCACACTTTTGACCAAAATTATAATACCCTCTGCAAGGGTATAATGAAAAATTAAAGGTTGACTATACTAAATTCATGAATGAATATATGGATTTAGGTCATATGGTTGAAGTGCAGGATGAAGGAAAGTATTTCTTACCGCACCAGGCAGTGATAAGAGATTCAAGCCTGACAACCAAACTAAGGGTAGATTTTGATGCTTCAGCAAAAACTACTAACAATAAAAGTTTGAACGATATAATGTGGGTTGGGCCACGAGTTCAAAAAGATATTTTTGACATTATCATTAAATGGAGAAAATGGGAATTCGTTGTATCAGCGGACATTGAAAAAATTTACCGTCAAATAAAAATAAATGAAGATGACCAAAAATATAAATATATTTTATGGAGGAATTCTCCAGATCAAAAAATTAAAAATTATAAGTTAACAACAGTTACTTACGGTACTGCATCTGCACCATATCTAGCTACAAGAGTTTTAATAGATATTGCAGATAAATGCCAAAACAAAACCGTAAGTGAAATAATTAGGAATGATTTCTATATGGATGACCTAATGACTGGAGCTGATTCGTTAAAAGAAACAAATACCTTGATAAAATGAATTTCACTGGAACTACAAATAGTAGGGTTTAATTTAAGGAAATGGATTTCCAATAATTTTGAAATATTGTCAACTGTGGAGGACACAGGTGATAATAAGGTGCTCAGTATTGTTGAAAATGAGAGTGTAAAAACTTTGGGACTCAAATGGGAACCTCAAAATGATTTGTTCAAATTTAATTTAAATTGCACTGAATCCAAGGTCACTAATAAACTGGTAGTGTTATCAACACTATCCAAAATATACGATCAATTAGGATGGTTGGCACCAGTCACTATTTTAGGAAAACTTTTTATTCAAAAACTTTGGATAAATAAAAGTGAATGGGATCAGGAGTTATCTAATAAAGATAAGAGTGATTGGGAAAAATATAAAGAAAATTTATTATGCTTAGAAAATATTCGAATCCCAAGATGGATAAATTCAAATAATGATTCAATAATACAGATTCACGGATTTGCTGACGCCTCCGAAAAGGCATATGCTGCAGTAGTGTATGCCAAAGTAGGAAATAAAGTAAATATAATAGCAAGCAAGAGTAGAGTTAATCCAATAAAAAATAGGAAGACAATTCCCAAACTTGAGCTGTGCGCAGCTCATTTTCTCAGTAAGTTAATCCAAAGAATAAAAGGATCTCTTGACAATACCTTAGAGATCTATGCATGGAGTGATTCAACTATTACTTTAGCATGGATTAACAGTGGTCAAAGTAAGATTAAATTCATCTGACGACGAACGGATGACATTCGTAAATTAACAAATACTGAATGGAATCATGTAAAGTCAAAGGACAATCCAGCAGACTTAGCATCTAGGGGAATCAATGCTAACCAGCTGACCGACTGTGATCTTTGGTGGAAAGGTCCAAAATGGCTAGCTGACAAAAAGGAACTTTGGCCTCAGCAGCAACCAATAAATGAAACTGTACTAATAAATACAATTCTAAATGATGATACAAATGATGATCCGATTTACAAATTAATAGAAAGGTATTCCAGGATAGAAAAACTCATACGTGTAATAGCATACATAAATAGATTCATTAAAATAAAAACAAAGAATGAGTTATATCCATCTTTTCTCTCAGTAAGGGAATTGAAACTAGCTGAAGGGATTGAAACAACAGGAATATCAATTCAGTCAAGAGATTAAATGCCTGAAAACAAACAAGGAAATTAAGACAAAGAATAGAATATTTTCCTTGAATCCCTTTCTGGATAAGGATGGAGTACTTAGAGTGGGAGGAAGATTACGAAACTCAAATGCGGAATTTGAAGTTAAGCACCCTATCATATTAGAAAAGTGCTACCTAACAAACTTATTAATAAACAAGAAAGGAAGGCTAACTTCGGGCGGAGCCGAAGTTGATATACCCTCGCAGAATATTATGTACACTATATTTTCCAAAATTATTCATATGATGCATTCTTAATACTCATAGAAAATCCCAACTTCCTAACTTTACAAACACCAAAGTTATGGCATTTCCGATCGTTCAGTTATATGGCAGCTATACTACTTATATACTACCTGCAATAGAAAGACAACTTTTGGGAAAGTTTCAAGCAGATAGCTTTAAAACTGACGGACGGACGGACAGACGGACATGGCTAGATCGACTCTCCTGGTGATCCTGATCAAGAATATATATACTTTATAGGGTCGGAAATGTCTCCTTCACTGCGTTGCAAACTTTTGACTGAAATTATAATACCCTCTGCAAGGGTATAAAAATGTTCATATGGAAACATTGCATGGAGGGATAAACATAATGCAAAATTATATTCAAAGAAAGTATTGGATTTTCGGTTTGAAGAATTCCCTGAAAAAGTATTTGAGAGAATGTTTAAAGTGTGCAAGGTACAGGAAAAATACAGCTCAGCAAATAATGGGCAATTTGCCAAAATGTAGAATTACGATGTCATTTCCATTTTTAAATATTGGAAAAGATTACGCAGGTCCTTATTTTGTTAAATGTTCGAAAAATCGGGGACAAAAAACATTTAAAGGATACGTTGCCGTATTTGTCTGTATGGCTACCAAAGCCATACATTTAGAAATGGTAAGTGATCTAACTTCTGATGCATTCTTAGCAGCACTCAGACGATTCATTGCTAGACGAGGGAAATGTGCCAATATCTATTCAGATAACGGGTCAAATTTTGTAGGAGCTGCAAGAAAATTAGATCAGGAGTTGTATAAAGCAATACAAGAAAATATAATGATTGCAGCACAGCTGGAAAAGAATAGGATTGATTGGCATTTTATTCCCCCGGCAGGACCTCACTTCGGAGGTATTTAGGAAGCTGGGATTAAATCAATGAAATACCATTTAAAAAGAGTAATCGGCGACACTAGTTTGACATACGCTTTTATGTCAAATAGAAGCATGCTTAAATTCAAGACCATTATATACTGTAGTAAATGAAATGGACCAAGATGAGGTCTTAACACCAGGTTATTTTTTGATTGGAAGACCTCCCTTAGAAATCGTCGAAACAACGGAAGATGAAAGAATCGGAAATTTGGACAGGTGGAGACTTATCCAAAAAATGAAAAAAGATTTCTGGGGAAAATGGAAAAATGAGTATTTGCTTACACTTCAGCAAAGAAACAAATGGAAAAGGGAAAGTCCTAATGTAGAAGAGGGACAAATTGTGCTATTGAAGGATGAAAATTGTCATCCAGCAAGATGCCTTTAGGGAAGGTGAAAAAAATCCATAAGGGGAATGATGATAGAGTACGATGAGATAAAAATGCAAGAAGGATTTATCACAAGACCCATTACTAAAATTTGTCCCTTGGAAGGAATGAAGTCCGTTGACAAAAATGAGGCTGACCCTGAGCTAAAAAGACAAACTAGAGCAACATCAAAGATGTCCAAGATCGGGTTTGTCATGGCAATGTTGCTATTTATATTGAGTTGTCAATTTTCTAACGCATTGCCTAATAATGGAAAACCGAAATATACAATAGAGAAAATGAATAAGACGTCAGCAATATATCTTGATCCAATGGGCGACGTTGAGATCGTATCCTCCTCTTGGAATTTGGTAATTTACTATGATATGGAGGTTTATTTTGAAATGTTAAAGTAGGGGAAACAATTAGTTCCAAAAATGAGAGTGGTTTGCGAAAAACTCTATGGGTTCGAAGATCAGTGTCTTTTAGTTTTAAATAATACAGAAAGACAAATTTTGGACTTGGAAGAGAATAATAAACTCCTCATGGCTCAAGGGAAGTCTAGAAATAGACGAGCTCCCTTTGGTTTTATGGGATCCCTATATCACATAATATATTATTTGGGATAATGGATGAAGATGATTCAAAGAGGATATAAGAGGATTCAAATGGAAGATAATATGAGAAATTTAGTAAGCAATCAGAATAGCCTGAATGAGTTGAGCAAAAAGCAAACGTCTTTAGTCGATTCTACTTCTAATATATTAAAAAGTACGACGGTTGATATAAATGCAAACTTTAAAGGCATGAACAAAAGAATTGAGAATATGACGGCCGTGCTAAAAGAATCGTATTATGTGTACAAAGAGTATTTCAACTTTTTCATGATTACCAAGCAACTGAGCAGCATAATAGATGACTGTGAAAAAATACAATCCGGAATCATAAGCCTACTAATTGACATCAATCATGGAAGACTTAATACGAACATGCTGAAACCCAGTCAGTTAAAAATATAAATTTCCAAAATAAAAGAAATGTTGTTAGAAAACTTATTGTTGCCAGGGAAAAGAACAGGTACTGAGCTAAAGGACGTTTTCACTTTACTAACAGCTAGGGGACTATTTGTTGATAGGAAGCTCATTATCAATGCCAAAATACCGTTGTTTGGAAGGCATGCTTCAGTGCTCTATAGAATAGTTCCTGTACCTCTTCAAATTGATGAAAGCATGGTTATGGTTCATCTAGATTCACAATATTTAGTTTACAATTTTGAAATAGATGCATATCACCTAATGGCAGAATCAACTCTAAATAAGTGCCAGAGGTGGCAATCGAACAAAAGAGTGTGTGACGGTAGTTGGCCTTGAAGAAGTCCCAATGATAACAGCTGTGAGCTTACGCCTCTTAAACCAAATGGTGCGTCAAATTGTAGATATAAATCCATTACCCCGAACAAGTCATACTGGGTCGAGTTAGACAGAAGAAGTAGTTGGCTTTTTAAGGTGCAGAACAACACTAAGGCTCGGGTCCAATGCGGCAATTCTAAATTAGAGATAGTCGATTTACCTGAACAAGGAATTTTTACGATAAGGTCAGACTGCACTGCTCGAACAGATAGGGATATATTAGTTGCTCATCACAGTATTCAGGTAGAAGATCAAGGGACGCTATCTATGTCATATATCGGTGAAATAACTGAAATACCTAAAGTAGTTTGGAACCAATTAGGGTCTCCAGTAATAAAACATACAGAATAAATAAAAAATTTAATAATTAAAATAAATGACTTAAAAACAAATAGATTAAAGTTACATGAACTAGATTTTCATCACGTCACTGGCCATACCTCTTTAATGTTGGTAATTATTATTATAATAATTTTAATAATATATTTTGTAAGAAAAATAAAAATACGAAGGCAATTACAAGCCATAGCTAGCGGTATACTTAATGTTTAAAATAAATAAAGATAATTTGACAAAATAAATAAAATATGTTATGTTAAGAAAATTAAAAAAAAAGATAAAATAAAATAAAAAATTGTAAAAAAATATGTATAAAACCAAAAACGGCCGTTACAAGATGTAAGTTGTAATATAAATTATATCGAATTAAATAAATACAGTCCACTACCTTTGTATTGCCACTAATTAAAATGTACACCTAATCTTGCCGGCCCTTGGCAGAATGTTCAGACGAACACGAATATAAATACATCTAAATAAGAATTTTTGTGCTCTGTGTAAATGAGTCATAAATGTACTTGAAATAAACAAATGAAATTGAACACTTGACATGGGTGCAGTGCAAATTACAAATACGATACCGAATTTATTTAAAAAAATATAATTTTTATTAAATAAACTTCACTTAGACTTAGAATACAATCATTCTTAGACTTATTTCACGACTGCCCAAGCTTGAGTTGGTTCTCCTCCCTTGTTGCCTCGGGATCGAAGCTTTTAAAATAATAAATACTTGAAGTTTAGTGTAAGTTAGTTTAGGGCGAAGGCGGGAGCACAATAAAGTTTCTCTCGCTCTCGGCGAAGTCGCCCCGTCTTCGCCAACCTTCGTTAAGCTAGGCTCTAAGTACTTTGTCAAAAAATATATAAGCATTCGTTGAAATTGATTTGAGCCGTCGACACCTTTTCTTTCGTTTTCGTTTTCTCGCAGTTCATAATTTTAGCCACCGCCAAGTTTTTTTCGGTAATTAGAAAACTCTCTAATTTTTCATGGCGCCCCCGGGTGGACGCCTCTCCGTCCCTTGGGTCGCTGCTGATTGCTCCGAGCGGCCGGGAGTTCATCACCACCTCGATTCCCACGAGGACTGTCCCCAGCTCTTCTGCGCTTAGGAGCGCGCTGCCCACCGCCCGTAGGAGTAGGTTCTTGGCAGTTTTGACACCTGCCTCCCATAGTCCGCCCATGTGCGGAGCCCGCGGTGGTGTAAAGACAAATTCGCATCCGCTTTTTGATGCGAATTCGCGTATCGCGTCGACTTCGTCCTCTATTCTCTCTCGAAGGGCCCGGAAGTGGCGACTCGCTCCGACGAAGTTCGTCCCGTTGTCGCAATGAACGACTTGGGGACATCCTCGGCGCCCAACGAACCTTTGAAAAGCCAATAAAAAGGAATCTGTGGTTAAATCTGAAACAACTTCTAGATGAACCGCTTTGGACGCAAAACAAACGAAGAGCGCAATGTAGGACTTATACGGAGGCCTACCACGAATTTTCAATGTCGTATAGACAGGGCCACAAAAATCAACGCCACATATAGCAAATGGGCGGAGAGCACGGAGACGATCTGCGAGTAAATTTCCCATAATTTGTGTCATTAGTCGAGGCTTACACTTAAAGCAGCGTATGCATGATCGAACTATCTGACTGCAGACCTCCTGAGCGTTTACGATCCAAATACGCTGTCGAAGGAGACTGACAAGGGCTCGTGGACCAACATGAAAATTGGAATGGTGAAGATGCCGAACATAGCTCTGCACAAATTGGGAGCGTTTTGTCAACAACAATGGAAACTTGGCATCGTATGATATAGGAGCATTAGCTAGTCGCCCCCCAACTCGCAACAAAGAAAAGGGACACCAAGTCCCCTTGTCTTCATGGATGAATGGATTCAATCGCTGAAGACTTGGGCCAACTCTGGATCCTTTACGAATTTTTTCTCTTTCTTCATGATACTCGTGCTTCTGTAATATCTCGACAATTTTTAGAAAAGCTTCATTATATTCAGTCGGCGACAAAGTTTTTTGCCTTTGCATTTTCTTATGAAGCGGAACATATAAACGAATACCCGAAGCAGTTTAAGGTGTGACGAAAATCCCTCGATGACATATACCAAATCCAAATTTCTTACAGCAGCGGTCAGTCCGACCGCAGTCTTCCTCGATTCTTGTAGTAGGACTTCTTCATCTAGTTCAAAGTGTGCATTCTGGGGCCAGTTTGCATCTTCCTCTTTTAAAAACGCAGGTCCAGTAAACCATATTGACAGTATAATTTCGGCGACGTCACAACCTCTTGATACAATATCTGCTGGGTTTAGTTTCGTTGGAACATGCCGCCACGTAGCTTCACCTGACCACTCTTGAATCTCCGCTACTCTATTCGATACGAATGTGGATAATGAAGATGGATGAGACCGGATCCAATGAAGCGTAACTTCAGAATCCGACCAATAAACAATCCGTTCGAAAGGTACCTTTAATAGGGGCTTGATTCTGTGGCAGAGATCTGCGAGAAGGTGAGCGGCACATAACTCAAGCCTTGGGAGTGTTTTAGTCTTAAGCGGCGCTACTTTAGACTTTGAAGTCAACAGCGATATTTTATAACCTTCTGCAGTTTTGCTACGAATGTAGACGCAAGCTCCATAAGCTCTTAAGGATGCGTCAGCAAAGGCATGTAATTGGACTGGTGACATCGGATCGGTATGCACAAACCGGGGAATAGATATTTCCTCTAATTTAGACAATGTAATTTTTATCATATTCCAATCTGTTTCCAAATGAATAGGAATCGACTCATCCCAATCTAACTTATTAAGCCAAAGTTCCTGCAATAGGATCTTTCCTCTAATTACAATCGGACTAAATAAGCCGAGGGGGTCAAACAGCTTCGATGTCACCGATAGTATGTTCCGTTTTGTCGCTCGGAGACCCATGACAGCAGTGTAATTTTGAAATTTGAAGGCATCTTCGTTAGGCAACCACGATATTCCTAACGCCTTAGTTGACTCTGAGTCCGAGATGGGTATGGATTTAACTGTGCTCTCAGATGCGGTAACGTCAGGTGAGTTTGAAAACCACTTTGTCAATTCAAAACCTGCAGTTTGAAGAACCTGAGATACTTCAGACTTAATAGTCTTTAACTCCTCTACGCATGCAGCACCAGTCAACATATCATCGACATAAAAGTCGGATCCAATAACCTTAGCAGCTCTAGGAAAAGAAACTTTGGCAGACTCACTTAACCTTTTTAAACACCGAATAGCCAAAAACGGGGCTGGTCCAGTACCATATGTTACGGTGTTGAGCTTG
Source organism: Drosophila prolongata (assembly GCA_036346975.1). Taxonomy (NCBI): domain Eukaryota; kingdom Metazoa; phylum Arthropoda; class Insecta; order Diptera; family Drosophilidae; genus Drosophila; species Drosophila prolongata. The sequence continues at coordinate 62,665 of JAYMZC010000320.1, forward strand.
TATAATCTCAAGGACTCAGAGGGGTCTCTTCTCCACACTATAAGTTGAAACTGCCTATCTGCTTCATTCACCATCACTTGGCGATACATTTTCTTTACATCGGCGGTCAGGGCAAACCTATGCAGCCGGAAGCGCAGTAACGTTGAGTACAACTCATCTTGGATTGTCGGCCCAACCATCAAAATGTCATTTAGAGACTTCTGAGTTGACGATTTACAAGACGCATCGAAAACGACACGTAACTTGGTTGACGTACTTTGGGGTCTCAGAACACATTGATGTGGGATAACATAATGTGGAGCAGAAGGAAGTTTATCTGTCAGAGACATATGACCTAAGGAAAGGTACTCCTCCATAAATTCTAGGTACATTTCCTTCATCTCAGGGTCTCGGGACAGCCTTCTTTCAAGCGACAAAAACCGCCGTTTTGCAACTTCAAAAGAGTTGCCTAACTCATTTGGATCCGATTTAAACGGCAGTCTTACTTCAAACCGACCTGATGGCAAAACCTGAGTAGTCTTCCGGTAGTGTTCTTCACATAACTTTTGCTCAGGTGACAGAATTTTCTTTAGAGATGGCATTTCTTCCAGTGACCAAAACTTCTGTAGTGTACTGTCAATAGACACTAAAATCTCTTCACTACAACTGAAACTTTTCACAACTTCTGTAGGGGAAGATGCCTTATATCTACCCGATACTACCCAGCCGAAGAGGGTTTTCTGCAGAGTTGGAAAGTCAGGACCTTGTCTAATTTGTCCAACAGCTAATAATTCGAAAAATGATTCTGCTCCTATTAACATATCTATTCGTTGTGGCTTGTAGAAATAGGGGTCTGCTAGTGGTAGGTTCTTTGGAATTTTCCAGTCATTGATGTTGACCGACTGGTCAGGATGATATCCTGATATTGATTTCAAAATCCAAAAATCGAAAGAGAACTCACTACCATTTATACGCGACTTCACCATTGTGTGTACCTTTTTCTTAACTTGAGATTTGGACTCGCCAATACCAAGTAAGTTTATACACGACTCCTCTTTACGGATCTGTAAGCGGTGAGCAAGGTCCTCTGTTATAAAATTCGTTTGGGACCCAGAGTCAAGAAGTGCTCGGGCCCAAATATATTCACCGTTTTTAGTTCTTACACTTACGATCGACGTGGCTAAAATCACTCTGTCCAATGATGTCGCATGCATAACATGTGACGTGGAAGGCTGATCTTGATTTAAAGAGGGAGAAAGAATCTCTTGGGGTGGCGGCAACGCTAAACTATTTTCGGACACTGTATATCTATGCAGTAAAACGTGATGCGAGCGGCCACAAACTCGACATTTATTAAATTTGCATTTTGAAACAGTGTGACCCTTTCGCATACAATTGATGCATAAGGAAGCAGATTTTACAAAGTCGAACCTTTGCATTACCGAAAGGCGACCAAACGGACCACAGTTCGCTTGGATATGGTCTCCTGCATTGCAATAGCTACAACTTTGCTGGGATTTACTGTTGGACGACGAACAAGAAAATGAGCTGCGATTATGTGGCTTGCTCGACATAACTTTATCTTGCTTTGGTTTCGTCGATTCTTCATCGGATAAATGCTGGTATCGGCGGTTTAACATTTTTTCAAAATCGGACCAAAGCGGTAACCTTTCATAATCTAATTGTTCTTCCCATTTTTGTTTGGTCACTGGGTCTACTCTGTTCAAAACAAGATAGATCAACATTGCATTTGAAATCTTGGTGTCGTCTCCTATCGATAACAAAGAACCGTATATAGATGATACGGTGTCGATAAGATTTCTTAAAGACGAAGCTGACTGTTGCATTATTTTCGGAAGACTAAACAATGTTGAAATATTATTCATAAAAATTAAACATTCGTTATCATACACTTTTTTCAGGCTGATCATAGCCTTTTCATAATTGCTCTCGGTGACTTGGTAGGCCTTAATAGTTCCCAAAGCTTCACCAGAAAGACAAGAAATTAAGTGATTGAATTTTTCTATGACGGGAATGCTGTCGTCTTGATGAACAAGAGTTTCGAAAAGGCTAATGAAATTCTTAATCTCCGAATATTTGCCGCTGAATTTCGGCAATGCCAAATTCGGAAAATAACGCAACAGTCAGCTTCGTCTTTAAGAAATCTTATCGACACCGTATCATCTATATACGGTTCTTTGTTATCGATAGGAGACGACACCATGATTTCAAATGCAATGTTGATCTATCTTGTTTTGAACAGAGTAGACCCAGTGACCAAACAAAAATGGGAAGAAAAATTAGATTATGAAAGGTTACCGCTTTGGTCAGATTTTGAATAAATGTTAAACCGCCGATACCAGCATTTATCCGCTGAAGAATCGACGAAACCAAAGCAAGATAAAGTTATGTCGAGCAAGCCACATAATCGCAGCTCATTTTCTTGTTCGTCGTCCAACAGTAAATCCCAGCAAAGTTGTAGCTATTGCAATGCAGGAGACCATATCCTAGCGAACTGTGGTCCGTTTGGTCGCCTTTCGGTAATGCAAAGGTTCGACTTTGTAAAATCTGCTTCCTTATGCATCAATTGTATGCGAAAGGGTCACACTGTTTCAAAATGCAAATTTAATAAATGTCGAGTTTGTGGCCGCTCGCATCACGTTTTACTGCATAGATATACAGTGTCCGAAAATAGTTTAGCGTTGCCACCACCCCAAGAGATTCTTTCTCCCTCTTTAAATCAAGATCAGCCTTCCACGTCACATGTTATGCATGCGACATCATTGGACAGAGTGATTTTAGCCACGTCGATCGTAAGTGTAAGAACTAAAAACGGTGAATATATTTGGGCCCGAGCACTTCTTGACTCTGGGTCCCAAACGAATTTTATAACAGAGGACCTTGCTCACCGCTTACAGATCCGTAAAGAGGAGTCGTATATAAACTTACTTGGTATTGGCGAGTCCAAATCTCAAGTTAAGAAAAAGGTACACACAATGGTGAAGTCGCGTATAAATGGTAGTGAGTTCTCTTTCGATTTTTGGATTTTGAAATCAATATCAGGATATCATCCTGACCAGTCGGTCAACATCAATGACTGGAAAATTCCAAAGAACCTACCACTAGCAGACCCCTATTTCTACAAGCCACAAAGAATAGATATGTTAATAGGAGCAGAATCATTTTTCGAATTATTAGCTGTTGGACAAATTAGACAAGGTCCTGACTTTCCAACTCTGCAGAAAACCCTCTTCGGCTGGGTAGTATCGGGTAGATATAAGGCATCTTCCCCTACAGAAGTTGTGAAAAGTTTCAGTTGTAGTGAAGAGATTTTAGTGTCTATTGACAGCACACTACAGAAGTTTTGGTCACTGGAAGAAATGCCATCTCTAAAGAAAATTCTGTCACCTGAGCAAAAGTTATGTGAAGAACACTACCGGAAGACTACTCAGGTTTTGCCATCAGGTCGGTTTGAAGTAAGACTGCCGTTTAAATCGGATCCAAATGAGTTAGGCAACTCTTTTGAAGTTGCAAAACGGCGGTTTTTGTCGCTTGAAAGAAGGCTGTCCCGAGACCCTGAGATGAAGGAAATGTACCTAGAATTTATGGAGGAGTACCTTTCCTTAGGTCATATGTCTCTGACAGATAAACTTCCTTCTGCTCCACATTATGTTATCCCACATCAATGTGTTCTGAGACCCCAAAGTACGTCAACCAAGTTACGTGTCGTTTTCGATGCGTCTTGTAAATCGTCAACTCAGAAGTCTCTAAATGACATTTTGATGGTTGGGCCGACAATCCAAGATGAGTTGTACTCAACGTTACTGCGCTTCCGGCTGCATAGGTTTGCCCTGACCGCCGATGTAAAGAAAATGTATCGCCAAGTGATGGTGAATGAAGCAGATAGGCAGTTTCAACTTATAGTGTGGAGAAGAGACCCCTCTGAGTCCTTGAGATTATACAAGCTCAACACGGTAACATATGGTACTGGACCAGCCCCGTTTTTGGCTATTCGGTGTTTAAAAAGGTTAAGTGAGTCTGCCAAAGTTTCTTTTCCTAGAGCTGCTAAGGTTATTGGATCCGACTTTTATGTCGATGATATGTTGACTGGTGCTGCATGCGTAGAGGAGTTAAAGACTATTAAGACTGAAGTATCTCAGGTTCTTCAAACTGCAGGTTTTGAATTGACAAAGTGGTTTTCAAACTCACCTGACGTTACCGCATCTGAGAGCACAGTTAAACGCATCCTTAAGAGCTTATGGAGCTTGCGTCTACATTCATAGCAAAACTGCAGAAGGTTATAAAATATCGCTGTTGACTTCAAAGTCTAAAGTAGCGCCGCTCAAGACTAAAACACTCCCAAGGCTTGAGTTATGTGCCGCTCACCTTCTCGCAGATCTCTGCCACAGAATCAAGCCCCTATTAAAGGTACCTATCGAACGGATTGTTTATTGGTCGGATTCTGAAGTTACGCTTCATTGGATCCGGTCTCATCCATCTTCATTATCCACATTCGTATCGAATAGAGTAGCGGAGATTCAAGAGTGATCAGCTGAAGCTACGTGGCGGCATGTTCCAACGAAACAAAACCCAGCAGATATTGTATCAAGAGGTTGTGACGTCGCCGAAATTATTCAGTCAATATGGTTTACTGGACCTGCGTTTTTAAAAGAGGAAGATGCAAACTGGCCCCAGAATGCACACTTTGAACTAGATGAAGAAGTCCTACTACAAGAATCGAGGAAGACTGCGGTCGGACTGACCGCTGCTGTAAGAAATTTGGATTTGGTATATGTCATCGAGGGATTTTCGTCACACCTTAAACTGCTTCGGGTATTCGTTTATATAAAATAATATCTTCGTAATTTTCCGAAGTCTTGGTTTCCGAAGCTAATTCCCGATTAAGATTGCTGTGATCAGCATGGAAAATTTGGAAGCGAACGCGATGCCTAAAAAAGAGGGTTCGCGGTGTTGGGATTCTAACGGATGTTTAGTCTAAAGTTTGGCTGGTCTTTGGCGGCTAGCTAGGGGGAATTTGTTTACGTCTGTCTCAAGCTTGGCTCGCCGTTTGCGAGGGTGGAAATGTTTATAAGATAAGAACCCGTGAGAACTCAGTAGCAAGCTCTGCCAAAATAAATTGTTTACGATATTAATTAGAATCTTTAATTAAAGTTATAGTTAATTCTCCCCCTCCTAAGATGAATCGTCCCGATTTATTACAAGTGTGATGCGAGGGAGGAGATTCTATTGTTAAGTTCAGCAAATGTTATTTCTATTTTATTTTCGGGTTCATTCTCTGTAATGGTTTCAATTGTATTTTCGGGTTCTGGGATTTCTATTTCTATTTTTGTTTTGGTGCGTTTTTTTTTAATATGTTGTATTATTTTGTTTAAGATTTTGAGTGATTTGTATATGATTAAGGAGGTAATTATTAATATTAACAATATTAGCTCTAGGGGTATTTTTGTATTTCCGATTTTTACAAATGGATTTTATGATGTTTATGTTATCTAAACTTAATTCGGAATCGTTTGAAAAGATGTAGTCTGTGATCATATAATTATTATAATTATATTGTGTTATGTATTCTAACATTTTTTGCTTTTCATTAATGTATTTTACGTTATTAATGACGATGCTTTCATTAAATAAAATCAGAAATGCGCCGTTTAATTTTGTCTCGTTAACAATGTTTTCTCCGGTGAGGAGAATGGCGCCATCATCTAAATTTTCAAAGTTTTTATTTTTTTCCCCAATTTTTGAACAGTTTGCTTTTTTTCCATTTAATAAATTTATGAAACAGGAACTCTCGTTAGAAAGTTTACAATAATTATTAAATATTTCTTATCGTCTATTATTAATTTTCCATTATTTTGGGCAATTCCCTTGATGTATACAAACTACAAATATTATTAATTATTGGGTATTTTATATATATTATAAGTAAATCTTGGTTTTTTACTATTTTGAATGTTGAAATGTCTAGTAAATCTGATAGTACAATTGGTTTATTTTCGTGTCTAAAGATTTCTTTTAAGTCTTTTTCATTTAAAATTTTTGTATTGAAAACGTCGACTTTTGCTAAAGTGATAGTATCGATTAAATTTTGAATATCGAGTGTAATTAATTTCAGACAATGTTGTCTTACTTTTGTTTCTTTTTTAAAAATGATTGAATCAAGGGTTTTGCTGATTAATTGTACTTCCTGAAATATTCGTGAGTTTATTGTAAGTTTTTTTTATTGTTTTCTGTAAGTTCGTTAATTTTATTTTCAATTCTTATTAAGTCGCCATGGTCAGGTGTACCTGATAGCCACTTCCATGCTGTTCCTAATTCGTTAATACCCCCTTTATTTCTAGATGGTAATAGTTGGGACATGAGGATTTTAATAATGTTTAAATTTTGTGCAATGTCCCATTCTAATTCAGAATTCGGACTTTTATTACTAATATTATTTTCAATTTGAATTATTTCTTTGTAAAAACTTAAAATAGTAATATGGAATAGGTCCTCAAAGGAGTCGTAAGTCATTACATCGTTTTCGTTTTTAAGCAGTAAATACTCGTTGTTAGTGTAGTCAATAATTTCCGAATGGCAAAAAGTAATCAAAATAGCGATGACAAATGGGATTTCCATCGTCTGTAAGAGATGAATTATTTAATATTATCTTTATGAATAACTGTTTTTATACCCGTTACTCGTAGATTAAAAGCACAGACCAATATAAACACCAAGATGCGAATTTTTTGTGCTGGCTTTTCAACTGGCTTTTCGCTCTCTGCCCAAAAGCCAGCGAGAGAGCGCTCAAAAGCCAGCCGCTCTTTGCACGCATACTGCGACAGCCGACGAATGTATGTGTGCACATGTATTCACAAGCGAAGAAATTCGCTGCAGCGCGCTGTCGAAATATACTCGTTATTTTAAAATTATAACATTATTAAAAATACTTATTTTGTATTGCCTTTATATTTACTTTATTTACTAATTATTCGAATGTATAATATTTTTTAGTAATGACCAAATATATCTAAGTATAAAAAAAAATCATAATTTATTTCATATATGACTTCACATTGGAATAATTGTCATTAGGGTATTCAGCATGCGACGTGTGAACGATTTTAAGGAGCCTCAGAAATTTTGCGATTGAACAGGATGAATATTTTTATATTTATTGTATTTTAAATATATGGATTAAAAAATATGTGGTATTTTTATATTATACGTATTAAATAACATTATATAAAAATATTATCATAATATAAATTACATTTATATAAATATTTGTATATTAACTATTTTAATTATTTAGCAAAGGGGAAACAAAAAACTTATTAAAAATGAATTGTAAGCGACACCAATAAATAAATAATATTTTACTGAAAAATTAAAAAAAAATGGCATCGAAAAAACATTCTAAAAAATATAACATGTATAAGTTAACACGGTCACCCGGCAACAGAGAAGTTGCCAAACTGATCTACGCGTGATCAGTTTGGCAACTTCTCTGTTGCCGGGATGAGAATAATGCAGAGCCAGCGACACCTGCGGATATTGCACAACGACGGTAGCAGAAGCCCAAGCTTCGGTCAGCGCTATCAGTGGGCAATGCACTGCGACGCAACCGACGGCTACCCAACACCACACACGGGGCGCCGGGTCAGCACTTTCAGGGCATAGGGCTAGCTTTCATTATAAGAATTTATGTACTTAGTATTTAGTTGAATTTTGGAAATAAATCGTGACGGTCATCGCCTCCCGAAACCTAAGTCTTCTCATTCGCGCAGTACCGCGCGTCTTAAGTAAAAACCTGAATAAGGAAATAATTAATTGGCACCCAACGCGTTCGTAAGACCCTCGATCCGTTAAAATAAAAAATAAAATACAAAATAAAAAAAACGCGTTCGTAAGACCCTCGAACAGTTCAAAATAAAGACATTTTAAAAACCAATTCGCCAACTCCGTCGTACCACAAGGAACCGGCAGCAGCAATTAAAAGAAGGAAGATAACACGAGCATCAGCAGCAATTTAATTTTTCTACAATTAAATAAAAACCATGTAAGTGGAGTGTTCATTGATATTTTTCCCCGAATTTTTCTTTTAAAATCAGAATATTTTTCAAAAAGTAATTTTTTATAATTATAAAATAAAAAAATAAATTTATGATTATAAAAATATTTCAAGAGTCTAAAAAATAAATAAAAAAGGCACAAGCTCGGGAAATAATTTTTCAAAATTTTTATTTTTCCGACAAAGAAATTAAATACAGTGGGAACAAAATTCTTTGTTCTTTGTGTTAAAACATATGAGTGATAGTGAGATAGAAGAATTGTTAAAAGAATTCCGAAAGCTAAAAAGCGCGGACAATTTTCAAGTAGACAAAAACAACTTCAATATGGCAATGACCAACGACCAATTAAAGGCCATTATAGAGGGCCCAGTTGCGAGCGCACTCGCCGCACAGGAAAAAAATTTCGAACAAAAATTACAGGACGTTCAGAAGCGCCTAAGTGGTGTTAATATCGGTACACCAGAAGTAGAAACATACAGAGATGCAAAGATCATAATAAGTATTACATGTAATGAGACCTTAGATATTATGAAGTCCCTGCCGGACTTCGAGGGTAAAAACGAGACGTACGTCTCATGGAGAAAAGCGGCGCACACCGCATATAAAGTGTACGAAAAATACGATGGTAGTTCCAAACATTACCAAGCTTTAGGGATACTAAGAAATAAAATAAAAAATTCAGCCGATATGGTTCTTTCGTCGTTCGACACACCTCTGAACTTTAAGGCCATAATAAACCGACTAGACTTCACATACGCGGACAAGCGGCCGGTATATTTAATAGAACAGGAGATGTCAACGCTCCGCCAAGGAAACATGACACTCTTACAGTACTATGACGAAGTAGAGAAAAAACTGACTCTGCTTATAAATAAGACAATTATGACCTACGACAACACCGTAGCTGCTCCACTGAATGAAAAATACAGAGCGGATGCGCTACGCGTTTTTATTTCTGGAACAAGAAAATCGCTATGCGATGTTCTTTTTTCAGCAAGACCATCTGATCTTCCTTCCGCTCTAGCGCTAGCACAGGAAGTAGAGGCTAACCATGAGCGATATATGTTCGCAAGTAATTTTGCCCGTAGCACGGAGGAAAAACTTCAAAGGTCCGAACAGAGACAACTGGACAGAGAAAGAAATCCAGTAACAGAATCTAGATTCCACCCGGAGGGTAAAAACCCCCATTTTAATAAAAGGCCAAGACAGCCACTTAGACAAGATCCGGTACAGCCAATGGACGTCGATAGCTCATCTCGCTTTAGACAGCCAACTCAAAACCAACAAAGTGGTCCGTTTCAAAGACAGCCCCAAAACAGTCAGTGGCAGACAAGTCCACAAAATTTCCAAGCGAACGCTTACAATAACCAGGGACTTACAGGTAAAAGACATAATAATAGTAGCGCTAGGTTCACAGGACCGAAACACCAAAGAATAAACCATTTAGCGTTAGACAACGATTTACCGAACGAAAACAATGACGAATACCCTACAGTAGCAGAGGAAGAAGTAGAAGATGTAGACGATGACCTTGTAGAATATGACGAAATAAATTTTTTAGGCATAACTCCCTGCTCCCATTCATAGAAAGGGATATCGCAGGGAGGAAAATCAAACTTTTGATAGACACAGGGGCTTCCAAAAATTATATCAAGCCTATGAAAGAATTAAAAAACATTATTTACGTAAATAAACCTTTTTCTGTAAAATCAATCCATGGTCACAACACCATAAATAAAAAATGTATGATGCACCTTTTTAACACAACTACAACATTTTTCTTACTACCGAACTTAACGACCTTTGATGGAATAATCGGACTAGACTTACTAAAAAAAACTGATGTCGTACTCGACCTAAAAGACAAGAAATTAATAACTAATAGCAGTGCAGAAGAAATTAAATTTTTAAAATGCGCAAATGTTAATTTTACAAAGGTTGAGGATATTGAGGTACCCCAGGAAATTTCAGAAAAATTCCAGGACATGTTGGGAAATCGCACAGGCGTATTCGCGGAGCCGAACGAGGCGCTGCCTTACAATACTAATATCATTGGTACTATCCGGACAGAGAACGAAGACCCAATATATTCAAAATTGTACCCATACCCGATGGGTGTGTCCGACTTTGTAAATAAAGAAACAAAAGCCATGTTACGAGACGGCATAATCCGACCATCTCGGTCTCCGTATAACAACCCTGTTTGGGTTGTAGATAAAAAAGGGACCGATGAGCAGGGAAACACAAAAAAACGCCTTGTAATAGACTTCCGAAAACTTAACTTAAAGACAATAGACGACAAATACCCTATCCCGAATGTTGTTTTTATCCTGGCAAATTTAGGGAGGGCGAAACACTTTACCACATTGGATTTGAAGTCTGGTTTCCACCAGATACTTCTCGCCGAAAACGACAGAGAGAAAACAGCCTTCTCAGTAGGAAATGGGAAATATGAATTTTGCAGACTGCCCTTTGGATTGAAGAATGCGCCCAGCATTTTTCAGAGAGCCATCGATGATGTGCTCAGAGAACAAATAGGGAAATCATGCTATGTCTATGTCGATGACGTAATTATTTTTTCAGAAAATATGCACGATCATGTGAAACACATAGCATGGGTCTTGGACAAATTGTATGAGGCTAACATGAGGGTTTCGCGTGAAAAATCTAATTTCTTTAAAGAAAGCGTAGAGTATTTAGGTTTCGTAGTTTCACGAGGAGGCATAAGAACATGCCCTAGTAAAGTAGATGCAATTCGTAACTACGAGCAACCAACCACACTATTTAATGTCAGATCATTCCTTGGATTAGCAAGTTACTATAGGTGTTTCATTAAGGACTTTGCATCTATTGCAAAACCTATAAGTGACATCCTAAAAGGCGAGAATGGCAAAGTAAGCGCAGGTCAATCTAAAAAAATACCCGTTAACTTTGATGAACATCAGCGCCAGGCATTTGAGAAGCTTAAGAGTGTTCTCGCGTCAGAAAATGTAATGTTATTATATCCAAATTATAAAAAAACCTTTGACTTAACGACAGACGCTTCGTCTTTCGGTTTGGGAGCAGTCTTATCACAGGACGGAAAACCCATAACCATGATATCACGAACTTTAAAAGACAGGGAACTAAATTTTGCAACAAACGAAAGAGAGTTGTTGGCAATTGTGTGGGCCTTAAAGAGCCTCAGAAATTACCTATACGGCGTAAAAAATTTAAACATTTTTACTGACCACCAACCACTAACTTTCGCCGTCTCAGATCGCAATCCAAACGCAAAAATTAAGCGCTGGAAAGCTTTCATTGACGAGCACAATGCACAAATTTTTTACAAGCCAGGAAAAGAGAACTACGTTGCTGACGCGCTGTCCCGACAGCACATTCACTCGCTAGAAGAAGATGCGCAGTCAGATATTGCCACAATACATAGCGAATTATCACTAACCTACACCATCGAAAAAACGGACAAGCCGGTCAACTGCTTTCGGAACCAAATAATAATAGAAGAAAGCGGAATTGCTTCAGTTAGAACGGTCATTATGTTTGGTGAAAAGACTCGACATCTCTTACATTTCTCGGATAGAGAAACACTTATGCAGAAAATATGTGATGTGGTCAAGAAGGACGTAGTCAATGCAATTTTTTGCGAACTGCCAGTACTGGCATTTATCCAGCATAAATTAATAGAAACATTTCCGACAACCACTTTTCGTTACACAAACCGCATGGTGACCGACATCCTAGACAAAAACGAACAAAAAGAAATTACTGTGTCAGAACATAACAGGGCTCATAGAGCTGGACAGGAAAACGTGAAGCAGATCATGCAGGACTATTTTTTTCCCAAAATGACTCATATGGCAAATGAGGTCGTCGCTAATTGTAAAATTTGCCAGAAGGCAAAATATGATCGACACCCTCAGAAACAGATTCTCGGGGAAACACCTATTCCCTCATACACCGGCGAAATATTACACATTGACATATTTTCGACCGACAAAAAATACTTTCTTACTTGTGTAGATAAATTTTCAAAATTTTCAATTGTCCAACCAATTGCTTCCAGAACCATTGCAGACGTACAAACCGCGATCTTAACACTTATAAATTTCTATCGACGACCAAAAACAATATATTGCGATAATGAGCCTTCTATTAAATCCGAAACAATTAAGTCCCTTCTAAGTAACCGGTTTAACGTGCAAATCGTTAATGCACCGCCACTTCATAGTACATCGAACGGACAAGTGGAAAGATTCCACAGTACACTGACAGAAATTGCACGGTGCTTAAAAATTGAAAGAAGTATTGAAGACACTGTTGAACTAATACTTCTCGCGGCTATAGAATACAATAGAACTATTCACTCAGTAACAAATAAAAGACCCATTGACATAATACACTCATCGACCATTGAGCTTAACACAGAAATTAGGGATAAAGTCTTAAATGCCCAGAACATTCAACTACAAAGATTGAACAAAACAAGACAAGACAGAAATTTTCAGGTAGGAGACAAGGTTCTTGTGAAATCAAATAAGAGGTTGGGAAACAAACTTTCAGATTTGTACTCCGAGGAAACCGTCGAAGCAGACTTGGGGACCACAGTCTTAATAAAAGGGAGGGTGGTCCATAAGGACAATTTGAGGTAATTACAATAAATCTTATTTTTATTTTTTTTTATTTTTATCTTCGACACACTAGGATTTGGATGATTCTACTCCTCGCCGTATCAATAGCAGCTAAAATGACCGACTACACGACCTCAAATTACATACCAATCATAGACGGGCATGTGACTATTTGGAGAGACTTCCAATACCTCAAACACTCAACCAACTTAACCATGTACTCGGAAATAGTTAAAGAAACAGAAGAAATGAGAAACCATTTCCCCCAGTCACATATGAGGCAGATATTAGACTCAGATTTACGACACATTAAGACTCTCATAGATACCGTAAATGTTCATCATAGACACGCTAGAAGCATAAATTTATTAGGCACCGCATTAAAAATCGTAGCCGGTACTCCAGATTTTGATGACTTTGAGAACATTAAATTTAGGCAGAAAGAACTCATAGAATCAGAAAATAGACAAATAAATATTAACACAAAGACCCAGGAACAAATAAACATCCTAACGAACACGGTAAACATTTTAGTAAAAAATGCAAAAGAAAAACAGATAAATACAGAAAATTTATATGAGAACTTGCTATCAAGAAATAGAATTATTATTTCCGAACTCGAAGCCTTAATGTTGTCGGTTACTCTTGCAAAAATTGGAATAATCAATCCCGCGATTTTAGACTCAAATGACTTACAAAATTTAATCAATGAACATTCCACAAATGTTACTATAACCGATCTAATGGAAGTAGCTCAAATTAAAGTTTTATTAAATAATAACTTTTTACACTTTATATTAAAATATCCTAAGCCCTACATAGCTTGTAAGAAAATAATCTTGCACCCCGTTGAACACAACGGCACTATTCTTAATTTTGCTGAAGGCGATAGTATAGCTGACTGCGGTAACAAAATCATGCCGATTGGAAACTGCAGCGCTGCCCTTACGACAACATTCTGCAGAGAAATGCCCTATGCAACATGCGCACAACAACTCCACTCAGGAGGCAACGCACACTGTTCGACTCGCACCAGCCACCTCGAGCCACTAACAATCATCGATGACGGCGTCATTATTCTCAACGACGGAACAGCTACGGTCAATGGTCAACTGGTAACTGGAACGTTCCTCGTTACATTTGACGAGGAGGTAAAAGTAAACAACACCTTATACCGAAACTTGAAGAGCTACGTAAAAAAATTCCCAGCACCCGCTGCATCAACGGTCCTTAACATTACAGACCATCAGGAAATACTGAGTTTACCATACTTACAGAAATTAAACATAGAAAACCTACGATACATTGGCGAAATGGAAAAGAGACTGGAAAACCGGCCTATAATATCTGGAGTGGCCGCGATCGCTTTCTTCGCCATCTGCTTTATCATTTTCAAGCTCTACCAAAGACGCCAGCGAGTTCGTCGCCAGCATGACCTTCAAGTTATTATTGACGGTTTCAAGAAGTCCGAGGACGTCCTTCATCTAAGCGGGGGAGGAGTTAACACGGTCACCCGGCAACAGAGAAGTTGCCAAACTGATCACGCGTAGCCGGGATGAGAATAATGCAGAGCCAGCGACACCTGCGGATATTGCACAACGACGGTAGCAGAAGCCCAAGCTTCGGTCAGCGCTATCAGCGGGCAATGCACTGCGACGCAACCGACGGCTACCCAACACCACACACGGGGCGCCGGGTCAGCACTTTCAGGGCATAGGGCTAGCTTTCATTATAAGAATTTATGTACTTAGTATTTAGTTGAATTTTGGAAATAAATCGTGACGGTCATCGCCTCCCGAAACCTAAGTCTTCTCATTCGCGCAGTACCGCGCGTCTTAAGTAAAAACCTGAATAAGGAAATAATTAATTTATATGTATGTACGTAATATTAAATATAAATAGGATATTCTGTAGCTTAGTTTTATAATTAAGCATTCAATTCGTGTTGTTATAAATAGTTTAACTTTTTATAAAATAATAATATTAGCTTTAAATATTTATTAGGTAAACAAAAAAACGATGGATAAATAAAAATGAATATCTGCGTATCAAATTAAATGTTTCGTTTTATATATTTAAATTAATTATAAAAACATACCTTTTAACACAAAACTTATAAAACTGCTTGAGTAAATAAGAATAGATTTAAGTGCAGGTTGATAATATTAGATATGATGTTATTCGTATTTACTTTAAATATTTTAAGTCATTACATCAAAATTTAATATATTTGAATAAAAATTAAATTTAATATTTCCATTTTAAAGTTAATAAAAACAGCCATGGATAAAAAATAAAGCGACATACATATATTTAATTAAATATCCTTTAAATATATGCAATTTAAATCAACTTCGCTTTGTTTTTGTTTAACAATCATAGTATATTCAAATATAATAAACTTTATTGAAGTATTTTTAAATTTAATCAAGCAGTTTTATTTGTTTTGTAATTTTAATATTTTAATTTAAATATGTAAAACGAAACTATGAATTAAATATGCAGATATTAATATTTAAGGTATATAAAAAAGTTTTACATCAAGCTTCATTGCCATATATTCATAAATGCAATTTAAATAATCATCCTGTTCAATCATAGAAGTTCTTTTGACACACAATTAGTTTCTTAGTCCAAAAATGATTTCTGGAGGAAAATCGTCTTGTCGAACAAACGCACACAAACGCACTTCCTTATTCGTGCAATTCTATTTTTAGATTTTTACGCTCTCAACTTTGTGCGAGCGGAGAGAGCGGAATTTTCGTCGCCACCAAAAAACGAGCTGCATATTGCAAAACCAATGTATGGGCGTTACGCATCTTAGTGATTATATTGGTCTTTGGTAAAAGGGTATATTGTATTCGTGCAAAAGTATGTAACAGCTAGAAGGAAGCGTTTCCGACCCTATAAAGTATATATATTCTTGATCAGGGTCACTAGCCGAGTCGATATAGCCATGTCCGTCTGTCTGTCCGTATGAACGCTGAGATCTTGGAAACTATAAAATCTAGAAGATTGGCATTTTGCATGCAGATTCTAGGAGTTCCTACGCAGCGCAAGTTTGTTTCAAAAAGGTGCCACGCCCCCTTTAACGCCCACAATCGCTGATATACGATTTTAAAAATTTAAATATTTCAGAAAAGTAAAAATGCAGTTTTATTGTGTTTATCAATACCTATCGAAATGTAGAAGAAATTTTTCAAATCGGACCATTCGTTAAAAAGTTATGCGTGATCAAAGTTTCTATCTCCATCTCCCTCGCACTCCCTTTACCTGAGTAACGGGTATCTGATAGTCGGGGCACCCGACTATAGCGTTCTCTCTTGTTTTATTATTAATTATTACTTTGTTTGGTAAGTTTTCCTGAACGACTTGTTTTTTTGAATCTTGGACCTAGTTTGTTTCTCTCTCCGAATCTTTTTTCGTATACTACCTTCTCCTACGTGATAATTTTTTTGTAATCTATTTTTATTTTGATGATCTAACATTTTAGTTTGTGCTATCTGTAATTTGACTGGTAAGTCGCTATGATTTATTTTATTAAACAAGATGTCGTAAGGTTTTTGATTTGTCACTGAGTGAATTGTCAAATTGTAATTTTTTGCTGCTCTTATAATAATTTCAGAATAATCTAGGAGGCGGTACTCGTCTTTAATACAACGAGCTATTTCTGTTAAGGTTGAATGAACTCTTTCAACTTGTCCGTTTGATAGGCTATGTCTAGGGTCTGTATAATAAATTGATATTCCAGAACGTTGTAAAAAGGATTTAAACTGTGCCGATACGAAACTCGGCTCGTTATCTGTCATAATTGTTTTTACTAGTGGAAATGTTTGAAGTAATTCGTATTCTTTTGAGTCAATGTTTTTTTTGTTACTAATTTCTTTTACAACGAGGTATTTAGAGTTTGAAACGATGCAAGTTAAAAACGTTAGATTTTGTGCGTAATAAATATCAATATGTAAATTTTGACCTTCTATTTTTGGAATTGGAGCTTCTCCGATAGGGATTTGTGTTGGATTCCTGTTGTATTTATTTGTATTACAAATTTCGCAATTCGTGATATATTCCTTTAATTTTTGTATAAGTTTGGCCAATAGTATGGCCTGCTGATTTGTTTATAATTCTCATCTAATCCTCTGTGAGCTCGACAATGGGTTTCCTCTATTATTATTGCTTTATCTTCGTTATTTGTTATATCTTGAACAAAAATTTTTGTATATAGAAATTTATTTGTAAAATTATCTTTTAGTGGAATTTGAATTTCGTACAATACTTCAGGGGTGCAGTGGATTCCTGTGCTAATATTCGGTTGTAGAAATTCTTTTAGAATTGTAATTAAGTTTTCTGGTTGGTCATATTCTATGATATGCCTTCTGTAAAGTTTCCTTTTGCTAATAGAAGTTGTTGTTTAAACTGATTAAGGGGTTTTTTTGTTTCGTTAATTATGTTATCAAAGCTGCTTTCGGCTGAATGTTGAGTGCCAAAATCCGTGGATTCTTCATTCTCTTCTTCTGTTATATTATTTATTTCGATTCTAGAAAGGGCATCCGCTACTACATTAGTAGTACCAGGCTTATATATAATTTTTTGGTTAAAACTTTCTATGTAATTAAACCATCTTTTTAATTCAACATTTGGGTTTTTATCCGAAATAGCGTAAGAGAGCGGTTGATGGTCCGTATGTATTTCTAGTCCTGATTCTCCGTATAAATAATTTCTTAAGTTTTTTAGTGCCCAAACTATCGCTAGAAGTTCTTTTTTATTGGTAGCGTAATTTCTTTCGGTTTTATTGAGTGTCTTAGATATAAAGGTAATTGGGTTTCCGCTTTGGGAGAGCACTGCTCCTATAGCTAAATCAGAGGCGTCTGTTGTTAATGTACATTTTTTTGTGTAATCTGGTTGAACTAGTTCTATGTAGCTAATTAGTTGTTCTTTTAGTTCGTTAATGGCCTGGATTGCCGGATCATCGAGAGTAATTGAGACATTCTTTGACATTCTCTTTGAAATTTTTCCATTGGAGCCTTCTAAAAATCTAGTTAGGGGTTTGGCAATGGACGCGTAATTTTTTACGAATTTTCTATAGTATCCTGTGAGTCCCAGGAAGCTACGCAGCTCTCTGATATTTTTGGGAATAGGATATTTCGATATGGTTTCTATTTTTTGAGGGTCGGTTTTAATAACGTTCTGTCATACTACATATCCTAGAAATGATGTTTCCATTTTAAAAAATTGGGATTTTCATATTGGCTTCGTGTAGAATGTTAATTATCGAATTGAGGTCATTTAAATGTGTTTTGAGGGAGTGAGAAAAAATAATTATATCGTCCATGTAAACATGGCAGAATTTTCCAATATGTTCTCTAAGTATATAGTCCATTGCTCTCTGGAATATTCTGGGCGCATTTGTAAGCCCGAATGGCATTCTTATGAATTCGTATTTTCCGTTGTTAATGGAAAATGAAGTTTTTTCTACGTCTGATTCTTTCATCAAGATTTGATGGAAACCTGATTCTAAGTCTATCGTACTAAAATATTTAGCCTTTCCTAGGTTAGATAAATTAACTGACGGATCCTGCATGGGGTATCTATCCGGAATTGTGTTGAGGTTTAATTTTCTAAAATCAATGCAGAGTCTGTGTTTGGGGGTGCCGTCTTCATTAGTACCTTTCTTTGATACTACAATCATAGGCGAATTATAAGGGCTTTTGCTGGGTCTAATGATTTCGTCTTCAAGCATACGACTTATTTCCTGATTCACAAACCCATTTACTGCTTGTGAATATGGGTACTGTCTTGAATAAATTGGTTTGTCATTAATTGTGTCTATCTCGCATCGAACATCTGTCCGGAATGGAAAATTCGTATTTATTTCTGAGTGTACTTTTTTAATTGTATTTACTATTTTTTCTGTATAATTGGTTATTATTGTTTCGTCTGTAGTGTTTTCTAAATTATTAATATCGAGGGTATTGTCGAAGTTGCTACCTATATTTTCGTCTTCTGAAATGTTTATTTTGTTTATGTCGAGCTTGACATCTACTGCGTGGTCGGAATCTGAAGATCCCAAACTGTTTGACTCATCTGTTTCGGAAATATCGTCGACGGCGCGTTCGGAACTTGATTGTCCCAAACTGATTGTGTCGGAATTGACATTAATGGCTTGTTCGGGGTTTATATACCCCAAACTCTCTATGCTAGCTGTATTTTTATTCGTAAAACTTTCATGGTTAAAATATCTATCTAGTATATATTTTTTTAGGGGAAGTATGGTTGTTTCATTATTTGATTCTAATAAGTTTAATTTTTCTTAATAAAGCAATTGTTCCGTTTTCCCATTATATTTTATTGTATTATTGCTTATGTCAATAACTGCTCCTATCTTTCTTAGTAAATTATATCCTATTATTAAATCTGCTTTTAAACCTTCTATTTCATAAAATATGTGTTTTGTTTGAAAAATTGTTATGTAGTGGTATATTTTAATTATTGAGTATCCATTGACTGTGGATACTCTCTTATAAATAGGTAATTCTATCCCGTTTTGGTAAATGCCTTTTTTTATATAACAGGCTGTAGCTCCTGTGTCTATCAAAATATTAAATTTTTTATTTATTTTCTTGTCCTGCCGAAAAATGTGTGGCAGGCCTATTGTTCTTCTAAAAAATGGTCCTCTTGAATATTATTTATGCGCATTTGTTTGTTTTTTGGTTGAGCTGATGACTCAACTTGTGTGCGCTTAGCTGGCTGTTCTGCTTGTTGAAATGGTTTTCTTTCTTGGTTATAGGAGTTTGTTTGGAAATTATTATTTTTGTTTTGGAATGATTGGTTATTAGGATTATAATTTTTATTTTGGAATTGGATGCTGGCGTC
The DNA here is from genome assembly GCA_036346975.1 of Drosophila prolongata. NCBI lineage: Eukaryota > Metazoa > Arthropoda > Insecta > Diptera > Drosophilidae > Drosophila > Drosophila prolongata. Next base: position 82,217 of record JAYMZC010000320.1, read on the forward strand.
CACTTCCATTGGCTCACTCCTGTTTTGATAAGTATTATTCGCTTGTGTCCAAACATTATTAGTTGGGTTTGAATTGAACCGAGCGTTGTTATACTGATAGTTATTATGATTTTGATAACTATTAGTATTTTGATAGTTATTCGGGTTTTTATAGCTATTAGTAATTTGAGGGTTATTATTATTTTGATAACTATTATTTTGATAGCCATGTTTGTTAGTGTATTGGTAGTTGGCATTTTGCCCTTGATAATTTTGAATATTATCATTGGTTCTATTCAGGCGCAATTGATTGCCCTGATTATTGTTGTCAAATTTATAATATGAATCATATGAAGTTCGTGGGTTTTCGTTAAAGCGGCGTTGAGGAGCGCTAAAACGATAAGCGAACTGTGCCCTCATCTGGTTGCTTTCCATTTCTTGCACTCTGGCTAATGCGTTTGGCAAGTCTGGAGGGTTAAGGGAAAATAACATGCCGGAAATTGAGCCGTTTAGGCCAGTTATAAACACTCTCAAGGCATTTTGCCTATGTCTAAGGTTTGTTTCTGTGGTTATGGGATTTTCTTTCCCGTAAGTCATTATGGTTTTATTTATTAGTAAGGTTAATTTTTTATTAACCAAATTATAAAAGTCCATAACTGAGAATTTATTTTGTGTAAGGACGCTTAGTTCCTGTTCAATTATGTGGATAGGTCTTTTGTCGCTAAAGACGAAGTCGAGCCTGGCTAAAATTGCGTCGAGGTTTAACACCGTTCCGTGATTTGTTAAGGCATCATTTGCCTTTCCTATTATTTTATTTCTTAAAATGGTTAAAGCTACAAAATACCTGCGGCTTTTACGAACGTATAATCCCATTGCGGTTTCAGCGGCTTCCCGCCAGCCCACATAATTTTCTAAATTTCCGGAAAACTGGGGAACGGATTTTACTACCTCCAAAGTTTCGTCGCATGTTATGTTATCGTCAATCTGTTCGACTTGATATTCGGTTACTAAATTAGCTCTTGAGTCTAAAAGGGTACGTAAATTTTTTATTTTGTCTTGTAAAGGGGTTACATTACTAGCAATCAATCGGACAATTAAATCTGTGGTTAATGTTTGTTCGGGTGTTTGTTTGTTAGCGCTTCGGCTAGTCGACGGACCATTTGTATCAGTCATTTTAAAATTTTGTAATGCGTTTATTAACTCTTCCAGGATTAATCTATCACTTTTAGCAAAATCTTTCTGTGTTTATTTATGAAGATTAGTTTTATATATATTGAATATTGTTTAGAATTGTAGATAATAATTTCTTTCTTATTTAAATATTTTTATAATGCTAATTCTACTTTTTTTTTTTTCTAGTTTTTTTTTTTTTTTTTTTTCATGTAGCTTTTTGTATGGTTTTTATTTGTTTTCTTTAATTTTTTATTTTGTTTTATTTTATAAAAAACAAAAAAAAATTTTTTGATGATTTATATTACTCTTTACGAATATTAACAAGAAAGGAAAGCTAACTACGGGCGGAGCCGAAGTTGATATACCCTTGCAGAATACTCTGTAAATTATATTCTCCAAAATTATTCATATGATGCATTCTTAAAACTCATAAAAAATCCCAACTTCCTAACTTTAAAAACACCAAAGTTATGGCATTTCCAATCGTTCAGTTATATGGCAGCTATAGGATATAGTCGGCCGATCCTTATAAAGTTTGGTAGGTCGGATTGATTGGCCAAAAATAAAACCCATAGAAAATACCAACTTCCTAACTTTACAAACACCAAAGTAATGGCATTTCCGATCAATCAGTTATATGGCAGCTATAGGATATAGTCTGCCGATCCTTATATAATTTGGTAGGTCGGATTGATTGGCCAAATATAAAACCCATAGAAAATCCCAACTTCCTAACTGTACAAACACCAAAGTAATGGCATTTCCGTTCAATCAGTTATATGGCAGCTATAGGATATAGTAGGCCGATCCTTATGAAATTTGGTATGTCGGATTGATTGGCCAAATATAAAACCCATAGAAAGTCCCAACTTCCTAACTTTACAAACACCAAAGTAATGGCATTTCCGATCAATCAGTTATATGGCAGCTATAGGATATAGTCGGCCGATCCCGGCCGTTCCGACATATATACTGCGTGCAAAGGAAAGAAGGGTGTGTGCAAAGTTTCAACTTGATAGCTTTAAAACTGAGAGACTAGTTTGCGTAGAAACAGACAGACGGACAGACGGACATATAAAAATGATGCTGTATTTTTGCACTTTTTATACCCTTTATACGGCCGGGATCGGCCGACTATATCCTATAGCTGCCATATAACTGATTGATCGGAAATGCCATAACTTTGGTGTTTGTAAAGTTAGGAAGCTGGGATTTACTATGGGTTTTATATTTGGCCAATCAATCCGACCTACTAAATTTCATAAGGATCGGCTGACTATATCCTATAACTGCCATATAACTGATTGATCGGAAATGCCTTAACTTTGGTGTTTGTAAAGTAAGAAAGCTGGGATTTGGCGATTTATAAGTATTTTATTTATTTATTTATTTATTTTTATTTTTTTGAAATATTTATTATTTTTTGTAGTTTTGCACTTTTTGCGATTGTTTATTTTCCTGGATAATTTATATTTAATATATTATTGTAATTTTTCACTTTTATTATTTGGCGTATTCTGGCCGTTTTTATACCCTTGCAGAGGGTATTATAATTTTGGTCAAAAGTGTGCAACGCAGTGAAGGAGACATCTCCGACCCTATAAAGTATATATATTCTTGATCAGGATCACCTCCTGAGTTGATATAGCCATGTCCGTCTGTCCGTCTGTCTGTCCGTCTGTCTGTCCGTCTGTCCGTCTGTCTGTTTCTACGCAAACTAGTCTCTCAGTTTTAAAGCTATCGAATTGAAACTTTGCACACACCCTTCTTTCCTTTGCACGCAGTATATATGTCGGAACGGCCGGGATCGGTCGACTATATCCTATAGCTGCCATATAACTGATTGATTGGAAATGCCATAACTTTGTTGTTTGTTAAGTTAGGAAGTTGGGATTTTCTATGGGTTTTATACTTGGCCAATCAATCCGACCTACCAAATTTCATAAGGATCGGCCGACTATATCCTATTGCCGCCATATAACTGATTGATAGGAAATGCCATAACTTTGGTGTTTGTAAAGTTAGGAAGTTGGGATTTTCTATGGGTTTTATTTTTAGCCAATTAATCCGACCTACCAAACTTCATAAGGATCGGCCGACTATATCCTATAGCTGCCATATAACTGAACGATTGGAAATGCCATAACTTTGGTCTTTTTAAAGTTAGGAAGTTGGGATTTTTTATGAGTATTAAGTTGCATTATATGAATAATTTTGGAGAATATAATTTACAGAGTATTCTGCAAGGGTATATCAACTTCGGCTCCGCCCGAAGTTAGCTTTCCTTTCTTGTTTATTTCTTTATTTAAAGTGTTGCACTTTTAATTGTGTTTTTTAGATTTTCACTTTAGTTGTTTCTCAGCACAATAATATCTTCACTTTATGCTCTGTTTTTTTTTTATCCGGTACGTTTTGTTTTTTTACATAGAAACCTTTTTTATTTTCAGGTCTATGATTTATTTTGATGGGAACACTCGCGAATATCTTTTATTTCATTTCGATATTTTTTACAGCGCGGGCCCCACGTTTGGCGCCAATTACAAATACGATACCGAATGTATTTAAAAAAATATAATTTTTATTAAATAAACTTCACTTAAACTTAGAATACAATCATTCTTAGACTTATTTCACGACTGCCCAAGCTTGAGTTGGTTCTCCTCCCTTGTTGCCTCGGGATCGAAGCTTTTAAAGTTTATCTTCGTAATTTTCCGAAGTCTTGGTTTCCGAAGCTAATTCCCGATTAAGATTGCTGTGATCAGCATGGAAAATTTGGAAGCGAACGCGATGCCTAAAAAAGAGGGTTCGCGGAGTTGGGATTCTAACGGATGTTTAGTCTAAAGTTTGGCTGGCCTTTGGCGGCTAGCTAGAGGGAATTTGTTTACGTCTGTCTCAAGCTTGGCTCGCCGTTTGCGAGGGTGGAAATGTTTATAAGATAATAACCCGTGAGAATGTGTCCCTTAGTGGGAGACCACTGATAGGGTCCTCGCCGCTCGAGATATGTAGATGTTCGGCAGCATGGGACCTAGATACGGCGGGGGTTATTTACTTAGGCCTCTGCGTAGGCCATGTATTAGTCTTATTTGATTCTCATGTAAGCTATTTAAACCGAAGATATTCCTAAATAAAATCAGTTTCCAACAAAAACTCAATGAATGAAGATCGTTTGTTTTTGAACCCTCTTTCACACGTGGTCTGCCTAATTGCGACTTATCTCGTTTTCTCCAAGTACGACTATCCGGCTCCGATGTTCGCGTGTCAGTCCCTTGCGTTCCTTCAAATTTTGTTTGCCGTCACAAGTTACCAAATAATGTATTGGAATCAAATTAATTTGTCAGGGCTCGAAAAATATTAAAAGAAATTACACTACGTGTAAACCAGAGTTATGAGACAGCTCTTTTGTGGAGTCATGATAATATAATCCTTCCTAATAGCTTTAATATGGCTCTAAAACGACTTCACACGACTGAGCGCAAGATTTTCGATTCTGACAAGCAGGAGGAATACAGAAAGGCTATAATGGATTTTGTATATAAAGGATATGCCCGAAAATTGACAAAAGAAGAAGTAGAAAAGGTCGGCCCACGAACATGGTATCTCCCTCACTTTGGTGTGCATAACATTAATAAACCAAACAAGATGAGGCTTGTTTTCGATGCGGCAGCCAAAGTGGATGGCATTTCTTTAAACAGCCAATTGTTAAAGGGACCGGACGAAAATCCTTCACTTCTAAAAATCCTATTCCAGTTTCGACAAGGCATAATAGCTGTATGCGCCGACATCCGAGAAATGTTCTTGCAAGTAAAGGTCAAAGAATCAGATCAAGACTCATTCAGATTCCTATGGAGGGATTCCGATGGCAATATTGAGGTCTATAAGATGCAAGTACTAATATTTTTAGCTACATGTTCACCCTGCTGTGCGCAGTATGTAAAAAATCAAAATGCCTTAAATGCTACGAACAGGAAGGAAGCTGTTATTAAGGCCATTACAGAAAATCATTATGTAGATGATTTTGTAGCAAGCTTTGACAATGTAAAGGTTGCATACGAGATAAGCAATGAAGTCAAGAACGTCCACAAATTAGCCAACTTCGATTTGAGAGGTTTCATATCAAACTCATCGAATATCCAAAACTTGCTAAACGGTGGAAACAGCTCGCCAGACATTGCAATTCCTTCATCAGTAAAGCTCGATTCCAGTTCCGTTGATAAGATTCTAGGTATGTTTTGGGATAGTGGAAAGGATGCATACTTATTTGATATTAAAATGAACAACGTTGATAAGGAAATAAAGGAAGGAATAAAAGTTCCAAACAAGAGACAACTTCTCAGTATTATTATGTCAATGTACGACCCGTTTGGTATGCTGGCTGATCTTATGATAATTGGCAAAGTTTTAATGCAGGATATCTGGCGTACAGGAATTACCTGGAACGACTTAATCAACGATAACATATATAGTTAAATCGCGGCTTGGTCCATTATACGCGACACCGTCAGTTGACTTTCTCGAGGGTATCGATTTGGGTAAAAAGGCGTTCTTAGCCAATTTTACTTGCCGGTTTCGATCGAGTCGTTGTTACAAGTCTAATTGCTAGTTAGGTCCCGCAAAGATTAAGTTCCAATTATAAAATCTCATTTAAATCGTTTCAAAGAGATGTTTTATTTAAAGCGAGCTGTTGCTTGTGCGGTCTGTACACGACTACTTGATCCGAGCTTTTATTGTAATGTCTTTCTTTCTTATCTTTATTCTTAGGCTAAACTTATACACGTAGGTTTCAATTAAGGGTATACAAATAGTTATACTTGGATATGTGACTTCCCCACGACAAGTTTCTGCAATCTTAATTGTAGCAATTTATAAATTGTAATTACATATATAACTCTTATAAACTTATTTTAATTTTGGAATGTGTATTTTCTTTTGACTTGGTCTTTGTATATTTATACCCGTTACTCGTAGAGTAAAAGGGTATATTGTATTCGTGCAAAAGTATGTAACAGCTAGAAGGAAGCGTTTCCGACCCTATAAAGTATATATATTCTTGATCAGGATCACTAGCCGAGTCGATCTAGCCGTGTCCGTCTGTCTGTCTGTCCGTCTGTCTGTCTGTCCGTATGAACGTTGAGATCTCGGAAACTATAAAAGCTAGAAGATTGGCATTTTGCATGTAGATTTTAGAAGTTCCTACGCAGCGCAAGTTTGTTTCAAAATGGTGCCACGCCCCCTTTAACGCCCACAATCGCTTATATACGATTTTAAAAATTTAAATATTTCGGAAAAGTAAAAATGCAGTTTTATTGTGTTTATCAATCAATACCTATCGAAATGTTATGAATGTTATGCGTCATCAAAGTTTCTATCTCCATCTCCCTCGCACTCCCTTTACCTGAGTAACGGGTATCTGATAGTCGGAGCACCCGACTATAGCGTTCTCTCTTGTTTTGCGTTTGCGTCTTCATTTGATATTAGGTAGTTTCCATCTTGATGATAGTTTTGAACTAGCTTATACTTAGGATTTGATTTACCAATTTTATAATTTTTAACATAATCATTTTCAAAAATTTTCCCTATTAACATTATTATTTTTAAAATTTAAGAGTTCCTTATTATGTTTGATTTTTTTCGCGATGTTTTGTTGTTGTTCTGCACTTAGGATGTTGTTTAGGAAATCGATTGGTTTCATCTTTGTAATAGAGTGAATAGTATTATTATAGCATACCATTGCTTTAAATACTTTGTTTTGAATCGTATCATTGTTTTTCTCGTCTGCATTAAAAAGTCGGATGTGCTCATTTAATGTCAAGTGTAGTCTCTCAACATCTGAGTTCCCTGTTTTATTATATTGTCTGTAACATTCCTGGAATTTCACGTACAAATTAACGTCTTCGCAATAAATGGCTACTAGGCCTTTATCTGGTAAGATTTCCTGCATTAATTCTAAAATGGTGGTCTTATTTCCTATTGTTTCTATAATGTGTCTTATTTTTCGTTTATACAAGATTTTGGTGGCTCGCGATTCCTTTTGCGATAGTTTTAGTACTATTTGCGACTTATATATGTTTAACGCGTTATCTGTATTTTTTATATAGTTTAAGTTATCGGATTGAGCACTGGATGGTTTCACAATTATTGGATTGATTTGAATAAAGGTTTATTAGGTCTAACGAAAAGTCGTTGTTTAGTTCGTCAATTGTTTCGACGGTTTGCTTTGTATTGTCGAGTTCGCCTATACAAGCTTTATTCAGCTGGATTAGATCTCTTCTATTTACTTCGGGACAATCTAACAAATTATTATCAGTGCATATCCTACTTAGTCCGTCTGCTAGAGCATTTTCTTTTCCTTTAATGAAGGCTATATCGAAATCATATTCATTTAGTTGAATTTTCCATCTCTGTAGCTTTAAATTGGGTTCTTTTAAGTTGTTTAGCCATACTAGTGGGCGGTGGTCGGTTTTTATTAAAAACTTTCTCCCATATTAATAATAATGAAAATGTTTGACGCCCCAGAAAATAGCTAGAAGTTCCTTTTCAATCGTGCTGTAGTTCAGTTCGTGGGTTTTTAAAGTACGGCTGGCATAACATATTACTTTGGTATCCTGCATTAGCACCGCTCCCAAGGCATGGTTGCTAGCGTCTGTAATAAATGTAAACTGTTTTTGAAAGTCAGGGTAGGCTACAATTGGTTCGCTTCTAATTAAGACTTTTAGCTTTTCGAAAGATTCTATAAATTCTAAATCATTTATATCAATTTTAGAATTTTTTTTCAGGTATTTTATTAAATGTTTTGCAATTTTAGAGTAATCTTTTATGTATCGCATTAAGTAGCTAGTCATGCCCAGAAAACTTTTTATTTGTTTTTGCGTTTTTGGCAATTTAATCCTATCGATTGCCTTAACTTTTTTTTGCTGGGTTTCAGACTCTATTTCGCATTTGGAAAAATCACATTTGTCACTTTGAAGCTTTAAGTTAGCATTCTCCAAGCAATTTAATATTTTTGTAAGGTGCTCAATATGTTCTTCGATTGTTTTCGAAAATATAAGAATATCGTCCATGTATACAATACTAAAATGGTCTATATAGTTTCTGAGTAAGTGGTTCATAAGCTGTTGAAAGGTTGCGGGAGCATTTCAAAGACCGAATTCGTAGTGCCCGCTAGCAGTTGAAAATGCCGTCTTTATGGATATCGTTCTCGCTCATTTCAATTTGATAGAAACCCTTTCCTAAGTCTAAGGAAGAGAATATTTTACATCCATCCAGCTTATGAAATATCTCATCTATATTAGGAATAGGATAGCGATCTTCAATTGCTTGCGAGTTTAATTTTCTGTAGTCGACCTACCAAATTTCATAAGGATCGGCCGACTATATTCTATAGCTGCCATATAACTGATTGATCGGAAATGCCATAACTTTGGTGTTTGTAAAGTTAGAAAGTTGGGATTTCCTATGGGTTTTATTTTTGGCCAATTAATCCGACCTACCAAATTTCATATGGATCGGCCGACTATATCCTATAGCTGCCATATAACTGAACGATTGGAAATGCCATAACTTTGGTGTTTTTAAAGTTAGGAAGTTGGGATTTTTTATGAGTATTAAGAATGCGTCAAATTTACAGAGTATTCTGCAAGGGTATATCAACTTCGGCTCCGCCCGAAGTTAGCTTTCCTTTCTTGTTTGTATGCATTTTGTGTTTAACTTCACTCGTAAAGGTTAAATTATCTCCTTCTTTATAAAATATACCTTCAAATCGTTTTAAAACTGGAGTGAGTAGTTTCTGAGAAATAGGATTTATATATTCTAACGACACGCTATGGCTAGTGTTAACTTCCGGACTATTTAACGTATTTGGGTGCCTTGTGTAGAGGTTAGTTTAACATTATTCAAAGTAATTATCTGTTCTGAATAGTTTATTATTGCGTTTAAATCATTTAATATGTTTCCTCCTATTATGCCATCGAATATATCGTGGAAGTTGTATTCCAAGAACTCACACGAATAATTATTTGTTCCAAATTCTACCTGTTGAGGCTGGATAGTGTTATAGGACATTCTAAAATTACTAGATGGATTAGCGGCGTAATTGTTATTATAACTGGCCCTATTTTCATACCTTTTTGTATTTTGCCTGTTGGAACTGCCAGGATTTTCCTCTACTTGTGGTTGATTATGGTATCTATTTGGAGTTCTTTCATTTCGATTGTTACTATCGCTACTGAAATATTTTCTAAAAGGAGGTTTGTTGCTAAATTGTTTTCGAATTGGTCCATACAAGGTATAACTTTGATGACGGGCATCTTCAATAATTTTGTAAGCGTCGTCCAATGATGGAGGGTTTCTGGCAAAAATCATTGTTTTCGTTGGCTCAGGAAGATTGTCCCTAAATACTCTAAGTGAAATTCTGTTTACTTCTTCAGTGGTATACGTCCCGTCAGAATGTGTTAATATTCGATTGTGCAGTCTATTGGCAATTTCATTTATTTTGTCGTAATATTGCTCTATTGTGGATTCTATACCACATAGTTTTAATGCGTCCATCAATTCGTCACTACTTTCCTTTTCCCCAAAATGTTTTATTAGTATTTCTTTTATTCTTTCCCAGGACGTAACGTTTCCGTACCTATGCAAAACGGGTCTTACTAGTTATTTTTTATAAAGTTAAAGAGGACTTGTCTTGATTGCTCTTCGAACGCTTGAAAAGAAGGCATTAATACGTTGATTTGATTTATAAAGTCGGGAAGCTGGTTTTTATCTGAGCCATCAAAATCTTGGATATTTTTTATACAATTTAAATAAACAGTTATTTCGGGATTCATTTTTAGGCCTAGTTTTTTTTTTTCTTAACTTAAATGTAAAATAAAATTATAACTTACTTAAGATTAACAAATACTTCTGGATCGTGAAAAGAAAGTAATACACAATGATAGATTTTACGACTCCAGTATTCTTAGGCGGAAGCTTTTCTTGCTATCGTTGCTATTCTCCAAAGTTCTTAGCTTCAGATATCATAAAGGAGCTTCACATATTCGTCGACGCAAGTGAGCAGGCATTTGCCGCAGTGGCTTATTGGCGAATTAAATCTGGCGACATTATTGAAACTTCCTTCGTTGCAGGAAAAACTAAATGTGCTCCGCTGAAGTTGTTGTCGGTGCCCAGGCTAGAGCTCCAAGCCGCAGTGCTAGGAACGCGATTAAGAAACCTCACATTGGAAAGTCATGATATTGCCATTGAAAGATCTGTGTTCTGGTCGGATTCAAGGACAGTGCTCGCCTGGTTTTGTTCTGACCACAGGCAGTACAAACAGTTTGTGGCATACCGGATAGCAGAAATTCTGGACACAGCAAATGAAAATGAATGGCGTTGGGTTCCAACTCTTTTAAATCCAGCTGATAAGCGACGCGAACTACCAAGTGTCAAGATTACGACCCGCAAACTGTATGGACTTTAGGCCCATTATTCCTGAAAGAACCGGAATCCGCCTGGCCGGCAATCGATAAAATGTTGCTGGTGAAAATAAAATTTTGAATTTAACCGTCTTAATTTGAATGCGTTACACTCGAATTACCCTGTATTCCAATTTCAGTTCATCTTATAAAAGCGTTGATTAACACTTATAACTGATAACCAAAGGCGCCAGCGGCTTGACAACATCGAGCAGACCGCCAGTGCCAAAGACCAAGAATATGATAACGCTGCGGTTGCCGCGCTGAGCGCAATCGAAGACGACAGCGACTCGGGCGACTCCCATGACCTTCTCAATTTTTTAGAGAGCGGTCTCGGCAATGGCATAAATAAAAAGTGCGTCTTGGGGACAACTTCCCTATTTTTATATATATATATAGGCTTCGACTTGCTAACTCAGGTGGGAGCCACCCTCAATATGAAAACTAAAAAAAATTTGTATGGTTCCGTATCTGAGGACCTGCAGTTCCTTGACTGCGACAATGTGAACTTTACCAACATAAAGGACATAGTTATTTCAGAGTCAGTAAAAATTGAGTTCATCGAAATGATGGAAAAAAGATCTAAAGTCTTCTCCGACGCAACTCAAAACTTGCCGTACAACACAAATGTTGTCGCAACTATTCGCACTGAGGATAACAACCCAGTGTACTCTAAAACGTACCCACAACCAATGGGTGTTGCAGATTTCGTTAATAAAGAAATGAAAGACCTACTGAAGTCTAATATTATTACCCCGTCGAGATCACCGTACAACAATCCCACTAGGGTGGTCGATAAAAAAGGATTAGATGAGACAGGTAGTAGGAAAAAGCGTTTGGTAATCGACTTCAGGAAACTGAACGAAAAAACCATTCCTGATAAATACCCCTTGCCAAGCAAGCCTTGGCAGGGCCAAATACATCACAACCCTGGATTTAAAATCCGGCTATCACCAAATTTTCCTCGCGGAACAAGATCGCGAAAAAACCTAATTTTCAGTCAACGGAGGAAAGTATGAATTCTGCCGTCTGCCTTTGCTTTGGATTAAAAAATGATGGTAGATTTTTTTTGAAAGGGCAATCGATGATATCTTGAGAGAGCAGATAGGAAAATCATGTTATGTCTATGTGGACGATGTTATTATCTTTTCGGAAAACGAAAAAGAGCATCTCAGTCACATTGACTGGGTCGTGAAAAAATTAAATCAAGCCAACATGACCATCTCACAAAGAAAGAAAGAAAGTGTCCTGAAAAGGTAGCAGCCATTAAGGAATACGCAGAACCGAAAAGTTTTTCTCATTAAGATCTTTCTTAGGACTCGCCAGCTATTATAGGTGTTTCATAAAGGATTTCGCTACATTAGCCAGGCCACTTACCAACCTCCTTAAGGGAGAAAATGGTTCCGTAAGTAAACACATGTGTAGGAAAATACCAATAGATTTTAACGATCACCAAAGAGCCGCATTCAATAGACTTCGAAACATTTTGGCATCAGAGGATGTTACTCTCAAATACCCAGACTTTTAAAAACAGTTCGACCGACAACCGATGCGTCAGCTTACGGCATCGGGGCTGTACTGCCGCAAGACAAAAAACCCATAACGATGATATCCAAAACCCTTAAAGACTGCGAGACCCGTTACGCAACTAACGAAAGAGAGTTGTTCGCTATAGTCTGGTCTCTAGGAAAATTAAGGCCATATTTGTATGGCACTCGTGACATAATAATCTACACAGACCATAAGCCGCAAACGTTCGCTGTCTCGGACAAGAACCCAAATGACAAAATAAAGCGTTGGAAAGCATTTATAGATGACTACGGCGCAAAAGTCATATACACTCCAGGCAAAGAGAATTATGTCGCCGACGCCCTTTCACGACAAAACATCAATGCCCTCCAAAACGAACCCGAATCAACAATTCACAGTGAAGAATCTAGCACTTATACGATAGAAAAAACGGAAAAATCCTTTAAATTGTTTCAGAAATCAGGTAGTCCTAAAAGAGGCAAAGTATTCCTTGAAGCGATACTTTATATTCTTCGGAAATAAGTCGCACCATATTACACACTTCACGGAAAAACCCACCCTTTTAGAAACATTTAAACCAATCATCAACCCAAAAGTTGTCTACGCTATTCATTGTGACTTGCCAACATTGGCCAGCATTCAACATGTATTAGAGTCAAATTTTCCAGCGACGAAATTTTGGCATTGCAAGAACTTTGTATCAGACATTTCCGATAAAAGCGAACAGATCGAAATAATTACCGCAGAGCACAATCGGGCACACAGTGCTGCTCAGGAAAATATCGAACAATTCCTTTGCGACTATTATTTTCCCAAATTGTCCAAGTTAGCATCAGAGGTAGTGACAAACTGCAAAATATGCACTACCGCTAAGTATGACCCAACTGCAAGCTGCGCTTTCTACATCTACGTCGTTTTTCTACGCGTATATATCAGACGACAACATAACAATTTATTATGTCTGCCTGCTGCACGTTTTTAAATGATAAAATCACCTCTCGACATCCCACAATTGGTTGCTGGCTGTGTGACAACATTGCTTGGGCAAGGTGCTGGCCTAATTGCAGATCGGACTAAATCTAATTCTAACCTGGATTGGACCTGCCCCAGTTGCCATAATATTAAAGTCAATATTATGGCTTTCATTAGGCAAACCGATCTGGAGTACCAGTCCTTATTGGCCGGATTTCAGGACTTATTTACTTGGTTTGAAAAGGCTGAATCCAACTTTAAAGGCCGTGTGGCTACCAGGTATGCCTCTACTGACGTTGCCGACGGCTGCACGGCAGACGCTTCCTCTGGACCTACTCCTGCTGCTGCTTATTTTGGAACCTAAGCCCTTATCGGGCGTTGCACAAAAAAAGCTCATTTTTGTCTCTCGCCTTAACCCTGGGGCCTCTGAAGATGACGTCAAAAACTACCTGAGCAGCAAACTGAATGTTTCTCGAGCCGAACTAACCGTCTTGAAGTTCAAGTTTAAGCTGAGACGTGAAATATCTTCGTTTAAAATTGGACTTCCTGAGGAACATCTTAATAAGGCTCTCGATGTTTCTATATGGCCTACACATGTTATTGTTCACAAGTGTAGAGTTGGGGCGTCGGGGGTGTTCTTCGATGGAAGGCAGCTTCGTCGGGCGTTGCGGCTTTTGAACGTAGCCGGGTGGCAAGCTGTGGGATAGATTGATAAAACACTCGACGATCGCGAGAAGGGAACAAAAAGACTCGGTGAACTTTTTTCGTGTTATAGCGCGGACCGGCCGGGCGATGTATTTCACTAATGAGACAATGAAAGACTAACTTAAACCTAATTGAGCGCTGCGTTTCAAAGCGCAGTGGAGAGATTCCGGGAGCGGGAAGGCGGGAGAGCCTGGAATCGCAAGCGTCCAGTGTGGGAGAGCGGGAGAGCCTGGAGTCGCGAGCGATCCAGTGCGGGCGAGTGGGCATTCGCTACGAGGGAAGCGCGGGCAGTTTAAAGGAGGGGAGAGCGGCGTAAACATTCCGCCCCCCTTGCAATCGCTAGCGTTGCAAAAGAAAAACAAGCCCACTCCTGTCGTCTAGGCTTGACTGCAGGCGCCGGACAGGATCCACCCGAATGCCGTCTTCTGGGCCACTGGGAGTCCCTCGTCGACCAGATGGAAGCCCGGTCGGATGACCTTGGCGTAGACATCCGCACCCAGGACTACAGACATGGTTGCCGGCAAGTAAAAGCGTTTGTCGGCCAACGGGAGGTCTCCGTATCTGCCGACCACGGTGTCCGAGAGCTCTCGGATGGGGTGCGGATGCGGACGTTCGGCTCCACTTTCAAGACCACCTCTAGCTTGAAGCCGTTGTCGCACTTCGACCGAATTGTCGCCGTGCAGATGCTCTCGTCGCCGACGGTCGTAGTCGGCAAGCGGAATGCGGACGCCAATGATGCGTCGATGCAGCTCGTCGGCGTACACGGGTCGATGAGGGCGGCCGTGTCAAAGGGTTCAGCCCGGTCTCCAAAGTGACCATGGCCGTCGGCAGGACATTCACGCTGTGCCGTTGAAGGATGGACGCAAGTGACGGAGCCGGTGCCGAGGAGGCTGAGCGCGGCGGAGAGGCAAGCGCTCTGCGAGTTGGCGGATCTTGCCGGCGCGAGCGCTGCTGAGAAGCGGCGGATGCCGAGCGCCTTGCCGGGGCTAGCGCTTGGCGAGTTGGCGGATTCTGCCGGCGCGAACGCTGTTGAGTAGCCGACGGCAGGGGACGCTCGTGCATATGGAGGAGCGTGTGGTGCTTCCCGTTGCACGTTTTGCATTTGTCGCCACTGCGACAACTCCCGTCGGAGTGCTCTTGGGCGAGACAATTTGAGCAGTACTAATTAATAAGCACTGCCCGAAGCCGATGATTTGAAACTGCTTAGATGGCGAGGATTGTTGGGGAATTATGTGGAGGATGTTGGTTGAGGAAGACGGTTGGAGTGTTCTCCTGGCAGAAGAACCACTTTGGTCACGGGACGCTTGATAATCCTGCGTGCCGTGAGAATGCTGACGACCCGGACATTGCCGTCAGCCCCCGGAAAGACAGAGTCGATTCTGCCAAGGCGCCACTCATTCGAGGGCAGATTGTCCTCTTTGACGACTACCATGTCGCCAACGCGGAGATTTGCGGTCGGGGACTGCCACTTGTTACGCTTGTGGAGCTCTTTGAGATACTCCTCTTTCCATCGAGCTTGGAATTGTTGATGGAGCGCCTTTAAGTGTTGCCACCGATTCACAATGGACTTGGATTCCCCTTTTAATTCGGGTTCCACTATGGACAGAAGAGGTCCGCCGACTAGAAAATGCCCTGGTGTCAATGCTAAGAGATCAGTGGGATCTTCAGACATAGGAGATAGCGGTCTGGAATTTAGACAAGCTTCAATTTTCGCTAGGAGGGTTGAAAGTTCTTCAAAAGTGTACTTTCGAGTAGCGGTGGACTTGTAAAACAAGGTTTTGAAGCTTTGGACACCCGCTTCCCACAGGCCTCCCATATGGGGTGCCCCCGGAGGAATGAATTGCCAGTTGAGCTGCTGATGACTATACGCATCAGTCACAGACTCTTTTACGGCTTGTAGAAAATCTCGGGAGAGCAGGGTGGCAGCGCCGACAAAGGTTTTCTCATTGTCGGACTGCACTTGACGGGGACAACCTCTTCTGGATACGAACCGAGCGAAAGCGGCGAGAAATTTCTCGGTCGTCAGATCGGATGTAGGCTCTAGATGGATGGCCTTTGTAGAGAAACACACGAAAACCAACACATACCCTTTTGTAATTAGCCAAGCTCTGCCTGTGTAATTTTTTATGTCGAAAGGGCCAGCGTAGTCCATCCCTGTGTACGTGAATGGCCGGGAAAAAGAGACTCGCTCTTTCGGAAAACTTCCCATCATCTGAACTTGCAATCGCTTCTTATGGATAACGCAGACCTTGCAGGAGTTAATAACGGCCTTTACCAAGTTCTTTATTTTCGGAACCCAATATCTTGACCGGGTGAGACGTACGACTAACTGGTTACCTCCGTGCAACGTTATGAGATGCGTAAAGTTTACCAGTAGTCGCGAGAGTGCACATTCGTACGGGAGGATTATAGGATGTCGTTCATCATATCGCAAATTTTCGGAGGCCGTTATTCGGCCGCACGCCCTTATAAGCCCTTTCTCATCTAGAAAGGGGTTCAAGGTGAGGATGGAACTTGTCGCGGCCTCAGGACGCTTTTGACTCAAGCAGCTTTATTCACTAGCAAAATATCTGCGCTGAGTGCTAATGACCATGAGCCGTTCAGCGGCGACAAGTTCTTGGCCTTCTAGATGGACTTCCGGAATCGGCGACTGTTTCCTACATCGCTGGACAAAACGGTGTACATACGCAAAGACCCGTAAAGCTCTATTTAACTTGGAAAAGCGATCAAGGATGTCTTCTGTCGGAATGGACGCAACATGGGCCTTGACAGGACGCCTTTCCACTTCGGTCACCTGTAAGTCGGTGCTCTGGGCAGGCCACTGATCTCGTGGCTTTTGCAGCCAAGTGGGTCCATGCCACCAAAGGGAGTTGTCGACCAGTTCTTGTAACGGCACGCCCCGACTGGCCAAGTCAGCTGGATTGTGTTCGGATTGAACATGCGACCAATTGGCTGCCTCTGTGGACTGGGTGATCTTTGATACCCGATTGGCAACGAACGTTGTCCACTGGCATGCTGGTTTGGCTAGCCATGCAAGCACAATCGTGGAATCGGTCCAACAATGGAGTTTCGAGGACAGCATCGGCATATGGGGGAGGATGGATTCGGCCATCTCGGATAGCAATAGAGCTCCACACAGCTCTAGTCTGGGAAGCGACACAGTTTTTACTGGCGCCACGCGCGTCTTGGCCGTGAGAAGATGCACTAGCGTCGTGTGCCCCATCTCGACGCGCACATAGATCGCAGCACGGTACGCCTTTTGAGAGGCATTACAGAATCCGTGATGTTCCACTCGGAATTCTGGGCGGAAGGAAACCCATCTGGGAATTCGGACTTGATCTAGGACTGAGTAGCTTTTAAGGAAATCACGCCACTTTTGGCACAGTTCAATTGGAAGTTCATCATCCCACCCTAGATCACGCAGCCAGATCTCCTGCATGAAAATCTTGGCACAGACCACGAAAGGAGCGAGCCAGCCTGCTGGATCAAACAGCTTCGCAATTTGGGAGAGAACATGCCGTTTTGTGAGTGTAGCTTCGGTGGATAGGTCGGGGAGGGCGAAGAAAAACTCATCGGATGTTGCTTTCCAACGGACTCCGAGAGTTTTCGCCGTGCTTTCCGTATCTATTTCGAGGAAATCGGCAGTTAAAAGATGATCAGTTCCGATATGAGCCAGAACTTCTTTGTGGTTGGAGGTCCATTTCCCCAATGGAAAACCAGCCAAATCGAGGGCACTCTGCAACTCGCGAATGGTGATGTGAGCCTCTTCTGCAGAGTCAGCTCCCGAAAGGACATCATCGACATACATGCAACCACGAATAACTTTACTCGCCCTTGGATGGGTTAGTTGCACGTCGGTCGCCAGCTGTTGCAGAACCCGAATTGCTAGGAACGGCGCACAATTGACCCCAAACGTTACAGTTTTTAGCTCAAAATCTCGAATGTATCCTTCCCTATCGCAGAATAAGATACGTTGGAACGCTGTCTGCTTCGGATCTACCCAGATCCACAAATCGGAAATATCGCCACTTCAGGATCTGGATGGTTAGATCGGACTGTAGGACCGGGCCAGCATGAAGGATATCATTTAAGCTGACTCCATTGTCTGAAGGGCTGGAGGCGTTGAATACCACTCGATGCTTGGTGGTCGTACTCTCCGGTTTTAACACTGCATGGTGTGGCAGGTAGTAACATGCTGAATCGTGGGTAGGAAGGACTTCTCTCATGTGATTGAGGTCGAGATATTCTTGAATAACTGAGTCGTACTTGGATTTTAACGTACTGTCCCTTTTTAGCCGCTGCTCGTTTCTTAAGAATTGAACCAGCGCCTGGGATCTGGAATGTCCTAGGGAGCAATTAATGTTCTCAGGATCTCGAAAAGGAAGACCCACGACATACCTGCCGGTCTCATCTTTTGTGGTGGTCCGAAGGAAATTGTCCTCACAAATCACGTCGGATTCTTTTGCCACTTTTACTGGCAGATCCTCCACCTCCCAGAATTTGGTGAGGAGTTTATCGAGAGACTCTTCATACGTGTGTGCAACTTGCGTGGAAAAGGATGATAGTTGATCATGCCTCGGAGCGGGTACTGGTCCTGTTAGAATCCAGCCGAAAATGGTCTCTTGACCGAGAAGCGAGCCACAGATGTTCGCTCGGGTACCGCTTAGTAGAATGGATGGAAGTATATCGGCCCCGATTAGAGTATCTATTTGTGCGCTCTCATAAAACTTTGGATCCGCTAGCTAGCTAGGAAGTTCGGGAAGGTCTCGCAGGAAATGTTGCGGAAGCGGACATGAGGGAAGATTTCCGGCTATTTGTGGAAGCACGTAGGCAATGGTGTTTAACTGCAAGCTAGGCCGGGTCGGAGAACGGATCGTGAATTGACAGATCTTTTTGGTCTCAGCGGAGACCGTTTGATTAAGTCCTGAGACCTGTGCTCGGATAACCTGGAACGGCAGATTAATCAGGTTGAAAAGGCGCTCAGTGATGAAGGTCGCCTCAGATCCGGAGTCTATTAAGGCTCGCGCTTGGAAATTGGAACCTCGATGGCATATATTAATTATAGCGGTGCCTAGGAGGACTGACCTAGTGCCTGACGCAAAATAATTCTGAAGCGTTGACTGCGTGCCACTGGCAGCCGAGGGACCGAGAGTATTTGGTCTGGATCTGGGCGTTGGCATTGGATTTGCGCGCGCTGGGGATGGGCTGCCTCGGTGTAGGAGGGTGTGATGGCGGCCGCGGCACGTGAAGCAGTTATGTGCGCTTTCGCAGTCGCGCAACTGATGTGTCCGCGCAAAGCAGTTTAAACACAGATGTTTTCTTTTTATATATGCGATGCGTTGGTCAACCGTCATCTGGAGAAATTTGGCGCATGTGCGTACAGGATGGTTCTCTCTATTACAGAGATCGCACCCTCTAGGTTGCCTAGGTGCTACCCTTGTCTCGTATGAATTTATTCTTCGAGACGCCGAGTTGGAAGTGGATGCCCTGGGCTGAGTCTGACTAGAACCTGATGGTCGAACATCATCTATGGCTTCTAGTCTCCTGTGACGCTCCGTTAGGAAAACGTTCAGCTCGTGCCACGTAGGGATCTCGGCTTTGTTATGAAGGGACTGCTCCCATAGGGAAAGCGTAAGCTTTGGGAGTTTGGACGAGCACATATACACCAAGAGGCAATCCCAAGTTTCGACCTGAATACCGGAAATTTCTAGTGCAGTCAGGCAACCTTGGATGGTACTTTGAAGTTCTTTCAAAGCTGACCCAGACTCCTGTGTGACGGACGGTACATTGAAAAGTATCTTTAATTGACTGTTTACTAACAATCGCTTGTTTTCGAAACGCTCTGTGAGGTTA
Organism: Drosophila prolongata; assembly: GCA_036346975.1. NCBI lineage: Eukaryota > Metazoa > Arthropoda > Insecta > Diptera > Drosophilidae > Drosophila > Drosophila prolongata. Next base: position 101,878 of record JAYMZC010000320.1, read on the forward strand.
TCCCACGCTGATCGAAAGCCATCATTAGTAAGGGGTGAATTTGAAACTATATTGTGAGCGTCGCCACTCGTTTTAGCATTAAGGTGAAATAATTTTTCGACAGGAGTGAGTCTGGGATTGTTGATATAAATTGCCGTGAATAGATCCCTAAAGGTTGGCCAACGAAGATAGTCGCCGGTAAAAACTTCGGTATCGCACGGCGGAAGCCGGCAGCCTGACGGAATGTATGTCTGAGAAGGATCAGCTGGCGTTGGGGGAGGTTGCGGAAGTTGCGGAGTTTGCGCTATCATATCTGCTATCTGGGCGCCGCACCTTTCGTACGCGCTGTAGCAATACCCGTACTTAGCCTTGAGGACTGGCAAGCTGTCAGCTGCACCTTCTCCGGCTGCTACAAGGCATGCGGTACAGGCATCGTATTCTTTTTTGATGCGGACCCATACCTCTCGGATTTCGTCTCGGCGAATATTGAGGACGGATAACGTATGTAAACATTCCTAATCCTCGGGTCCACGGGCCTCAGATTCCTTCAACCAACGTTCCAAAAAAACTAAACAACTCTTTTTCCCTACGCTACCAGAACGTTCGCAGCTTATTGGGCAAACTTAGTAAACTGCACGTCAACAGTGTCTCCTTCGATGACAATGTGATTGCTTTTACCGAAACGTGGCTTAATTCCTCTGTGTCTGACTGCGAAATATTTGCTGGTAGTTATGTTATTTATAGATGTGACCGTTCAATGCGTCTCGGCGGTGGTGTTCTTATTGCCGTCAAGTCCGATCTTTTCTCTCAACGTATTCCGATAATTGGTACGGACAGCATATTAGAGTTTGTTGCAGTTCGGATAAAGCTTAATGATTTTATATATATATATTCCCCCTCGTTCTGATATTAGCCTCTACCTACAGCATTTGGCTCAAATACAGAGTATTCACTCAACCCTCGGTTATAACGATCATCTTATTTAATGGGCGACTTTAACCTCCCTGACATTTCCTGGATGACATCAACGGATTCTATTGCTCTCGTTCCCACCACAGCCCATGAGTTTGTTCACGGTCTTATTGATCTTTCATTAGGACAATTGAACTTAATCTTGAACTGCTCCAAAAAAGTTTTAGACCATATTTTTGACTCGGAGTTCGCCAATGCATTCGTTACTCGAATTAGCCCTCTCTCCAATCCTGAAGACGCTTACCATCCTACACTTGAGGTTACTTTATAAGCTTCAGCTCCATTACAGTCATATTACGAAATCGAACCAGCATCTTTTCGCTGTTTTATGGTATACTCTACTCTGCTTTCGATACGTTCGTTCCCTCATTTTCCTCTGCAAACGCGCCTCAAAAGGCCCCTTGGTTCTCTCGTAGACTCTCTTTCCTGAAAAATTCTATGTCTAGACTTTTTAAGAAAAGAGAACTGGGCTCCAAGTTGACCATTCGATGTATCTAATAGCTCGTTCAAATTTCTTAGTCCATAATTCCGTATGTTACAATGGTTACCTAAACCGTTGCAGAATAGAATTCCAAGATAACCGCAAGCAGTTCTACGCATTTGTTAATTCGAAACGAAAATCGCAACAATTTCTTGCCTTCACCTTGATACGACATCTGCCTCTAGTGACGCCGATATTGCGAACTTATTTGCAAAATTTTTCCAGTCCACGTACTCGTCTTTCAGTTACGATAACACTGCATCCTACCTCTACCCACTTCCTCACTCCAACTGTTTTTTCACGTCCTTAATTAGTGAGGATGATGTCTTACAAAATCTGAAAACAATCAAGATGTCTTTTTCTTCGGGCCTGACCTTGTACCGAGCTGTGTTATAAAAAAATGTGCCGATGCTTTGTGCAAACCTTTATCTAAACTTTATCAGATATCCCCCTTCATTCGTTTTTCCTTGAAGTTTGGAAAGAATCGTTTATCATTCCACTTCATAAAAAAGGAAGCAAATCGGACATTAAAAACTGAGCGCGATCCCCAAGTTTTTTGAACAGCTTATTACCGCTCAGCTACAGCACCAATGTATCTCAGTAATGTCCCGAACTCAGCATGGTTTTATGAAACGGAGGTCAACAACTACAAACCTCAGTCATCAGAAGCTCTGTTAAAAATAACATTCAAACTGATGTTATTTTTACGGACTTCAGTAAGGCTTTTGATTCCGTGAACCATCTGTTATTATTAAAAAAACTAACATTACTAGGATTCCCGATCATGTTGACTAAGTGGATTTCAACATACCTTTCGAACCGGTCTCAGAGAGTAGCTTTTAAAAGCACAATCTCAAACTCTGTTCACGTGAATTCTGGTTTCCGCAAGGGAGCCACCTAGGACCCCTACTGTTTGGAATTTTCATAAATGACTTGCCTCAAGTAGTTCTCTCTTCTTATTTGTTAAACGTTGGTCTAAGGAATTTGAGGATCCCTATACCAGGAAACACTTATATATTTCCTTGGTTCGTCCAATTCTGGAATACTGTTCGTGTGTTTGGACTCCTCAATATACCAATCATCAAGACCTTATCGAATTGGTACAGAAACAATTCCTTTTGTTTGCTTTACGTGGTTTAAACTGGGAAACACATCGTAAACTACCATCTTACGTGGATAGACTGCGTCTACTGAACCTGCCCTCCCTCAAGGATCGTCGAACCTGTCACGGTGTCATGTTCCTTCTTAAATTAATAACTGGTCTTGTAAATTCAAGCTACCTACTGGGTCAAATACGGTTCTCCATCCCTGTAAGGTCTACTCGTTACTTTCGACCTATTGCCCTTGGTATTTGTAAGACGAATTTTGAAGTACATGACCCATTTCGCGTTTTATGTTCGCAAGATAACGAACTGTATTTTTTGATATGTTCTGAATGTTCTGTTAATTTACTTGTAACAAACATCCTAACTCACCTGTCCTTGCCCCCTCCCACTTGCTGAGAGTCGGGTACTATGTTTATGTTGGCAGATATTTGTTAACTTTAATGTATTAAATAAATAAATAAATGACAGACACCCCAAGAAACAAGAACTTGAGGTAACTCCAATTCCGTCATATGTCGGCGAAATGCTGCATATTGACATTTTTTCTACCGATAAGAAACTATTTTTAACTTGCATCGACAAGTTCTCCAAATTTGCGACAGTACAACCAATAGTATCTAGGGCGATAGTGGACGTGAAAATCCCTATCATCCAACTAATAAACTTATTCCCAAATGCCAAGACAATATACTGTGATAACGAAGCGTCTTTCAGCTCTGAAACGATCACATCGCTACTCAAAAATCAGTATGGCATAGATCTGGTAAATGCACCCCGCTGCACAGCAGTTTAAACAAACAAATCGAACGCCTCCACAGCACCCTAACAGAAATAGCAAGGTGCATCAAAATGGATAAGCAAATTAATGATACAGTGGAGTTAATTATGCGGGCGACTGTTGAATATAATAAAACATTACATTCGGTCATGTGATGTGATTCACTCTGCTTCCGACGACGTTAAGCAAGCAATAAAAATTTTATTTAAATTTAACTTTGCTTTTCTTTATTGAATCTTCTCTTAATTTTGAGACTAACAATAAGTTTACGAATCTTAACATTAAAATTTAACTAACAGTATAATAAGACTACATTCTGGCGCGTCCCTCAAGTCGGTCGTTGGGTGGGTAAGTCATTGCGACGAAGGCGTGATTGGTTGATCAACCTTGTAAGACCTCTCGCCAGGTGGTTAGGGTGCAACGATAGCTTGGTAAAGTACTTTTTCTTCTGTTCTGCGATCACTTCTTTGACTGGTAGAATGTTTAAGTCGCGATGTATGTATGCGAACGTACCACGGCGCCACGGTGATTGTTCTCAAGATCTTCGACTGAGCTCGCTGGACTATGTCAATATTGCTATTGCTGGCATTCCCCCATAACTGAGAGCCGTACATCCATATAGGTTTTAGTACCGAGTTATACAGCAGCACTTTATATTCAAGACTAAGGGGAGACCAAGCGTTGATAAGCCAATGAAGACTTCAGGCTTTTAGCTTTAGGTGTGTTCTTTTGGCTTCAATGTGCCGGCGCCATGTGAGTCTTCTGTCGAGGTGTACTCCTAGATATGTCACTTCGTTTGCTTGCGGGAGTAGAGTATGGTTTAACATGAGCGGCGGGCTTGCATTTTTGTTCGTTCACTTTAACTCGCCAATCTAATAGCAACTTTTCAACATCGACCAGATGAAGAGCTAGCTGCGCAGTTGCTTGCATCGGGCATTTTGAGCCGCTGAGAATGGCTGTATCATCTGCAAACGTAGATGTTGTTAGTCGTGTCCTTGTTGGGATGTCTGCTATGTAGAGGACATATAATGTTGGCCCGAGCACGCTTCCTTGAGGAACTCCAGCTCCAATAGTGAAATCGTCAGTTATAGCAGTGTTGCATCGAACAGCAAATTTTCTGTCGTAGAGGTAAGACTCTAAAAGCTTATTGGTGTTGTAGGGGCGCATTGTCTTGATCTTGTACATTAGACCTTCTAGCCAAACTCTATCAAATGCTTGAGAGACGTCTAAAATATGGCAGTACAGTACTCTCGTTTTTCGAACGCGTTCCGAATTTCTGATGTTATCCGGTTGACTTGCTCAATTGTTCCGTGCTTTTCACGAAACCCAAATTGGTATGTGTTTATCCGAGTCAATACGCATTTTTTAAAGAGTTTAGATAAGCATGAGAGTAGGCTTATAGGTCTGTCTAACTCCGTTATACACGGAAAAACGCATAGAAGCGGACATGCGGACAGCTGTCCTCATCGGAGGCAGGGTGGTCCACAAGGACAACCTTAAATAACTTTTTTCTCTAATATACGCGCACCCAACACAAACACATACTTAGTTTTCTGAGCTAGTAGACTTAACCTGTCATTTTCTTACAGGATCGCGGGAATCATATTAACAATATTAGCAGTAGTTAACGCCAGAGTGACAGACTACACTCACGCCCGGTACATCCCCATAACCGACGGAGTTGCATTGGTGTGGGAACATAGGAATTACTTTAGACATTCGAGCAATTTAACAGAGTTCTCAATTATGATAGACGAAACAAATAAATTGTCCGAGTTATTTTCACAATCACACATGCGAAAATTGTTAGACGTTGATACTGATCATCTTAGAAATATTTTGTCCGTATTAAAGGTACACCACCGAATCGCCAGAAGCCTAGACTTTTTAGGCACCGCGTTAAAAGTGGTTGCGGGCACTCCTGATGCAGCTGACCTTGAAATGTGATCCTCAAATCTGACGTCTCCTAGTGATACCTTCGGACCGGCAAGCCGAGAAGGTTAGGGGGAGGAGGAAGTACTACGGGAGCTAACTACAATGTATAAGCGGACTTGGATCGAATGATCTAGTCCACCAAAAAATGACTTCGCTGCTTACCACCACTGGGGAGTTGTCTCTGTACCGTCACAAAGTCTTAGCGATCACCAATTGCAGGTCGACAATGTTCGGAGCATTCTGCAAACTGGCAACCCAGGACACGTGCGTCCGAGGTTTACACGCAGGGGACATAGCGCATTGTGAAACGCAGGCTAGCCACCTAAGCCCCATAACGCTGGTAGACGATGGTATAATAATAATCAATGAGTGTCCGGCAATAGTCAGCACGGATGACGGCCCCATCCGTCGCTAATAACATTTGAGCGACCAGCCTTTGTAAATGGCACCAAATACTTGAACCACCGTTAAAGCATAACAAAGACTGCGGGCGTGGAGGCCTCCCCCCTGCTAAACATTATTGGGCATAGCCACGCGTTAAGTATGCCAATGCTTCAGAGGATGAACAATCAAAACCCTCAAGAATGAAGTAAAGTCGGCTGGATCAACGGACACCTGGGTCGCCGCTGGCGTGGGTGTAAGGTTTCTAATCAGCAGTCTCATCCTGCTCCATCTCGTGTGAAAGAGAAGACGAGATACCGAGGACGGTCTTAGTTCTAAGGGCGAAATAGTTCACATTAATGAAGAGTAACAAACAGTCGGTAGAACTCTTGGATGATTCTTGGATCACCCTAGTGTTTCTAGATGCAAACTCAGCATACTGTAACAATTAACGGATATTTCGTTGGGAGCAGATGTTCGAGGACTTCGACAGAGTACGCGCTTGCTTCTCCGGCTCTACTGATGGGATGGGTTCAATATTACTGTCTCGCCCTTGGCTCCAGCGTTAACAATCATTATTTAAATTTCTTCGCGTACGAAATATTTGGGGGTGAAATAAACGAATAATTCGGTGGCTCACGTTGGCAACTGTCTATTTCAGCTAAACAGACAATCAGGGTATCGCATCAGCAAAGGTTACATAAGGTTACATAATCTCGCATCGCTGCAAGTACGCCCACCCAACCTTGATCTCCAAAAAACCTGGAAAAACTAATAAAGACAGAGATCCCTCAGAAAGGTTTAGAGGTACCTCTTCAACATTCCAATACGGCTAGGTTCCAACATGACAAGAAATTAGTTCATTTTTAACAAAGCGGTGTTTATTCTAAGAAAGGCTTCCCTATGTGCCAACATGGTTATATACGATTTCAAATTCAATACTTTCAATATTCATTCATTTATACAGTTTATAAATTTTACAATTAAATTAAAAAATTCTTAAAAATTACTATCATGCTAACGAGTGCGTAATGTGTGAGAAATAATAATGAGGATTGTTACTAAATGCGATAATTGATTCCCTTGTTTACTGGGTTTATTCCTTTACTGTGTAAATATATGTTCGATTTAAGTTTTATACAATTTTACAAGCGCTACTATTATTCTGTCTTGTGCTGTTGAACCGCCGTAATATTTGGATTGCAACCAGTACAATGCCAGTTTATCTCTCCGCACACTTCCCTATTACTCATTATGTATTTACATTCAAAAGCTTTTCAGACTACGATGCATATTTGGGTATGTCACTTACATGTTTGCAATTCCCGCGCCGAAAGATCTTTCGCTGAGGGCAGCTGTGATGATTGTGCTGGACTTAAGGGTATTAAGAAATAAGATTAGGAGGCGAATGCCGAGAGCTTGTGTTCTTTTTGCGGTATTCGATAGCACAGAATTTTCGGGGTTTTGTTTTGATTCCTTTACCGCGCTATGTACCTGAATATACGTATAACTGCATTCTTATTCCGGACTATACGCACTCGTTTAACTTATCAATAAAAGTTGGCTACAATCAAAAGAATATGTTTTCAGTTTTTTAACTTATTTTATCTATTCAAGACCCGGTCTCTTTCTTTCTCTTTTTTTTTTGTGATTATTCTAAAGTTTACTATCGTTTAACATTTAATTAAAACCTATAGGTATATGGGTTACAGTCTCCTATTGATTTTCGTGTTAATTTATTTTTCAGTTTCAATTCATTTTCTTTATGTTGTTAGTTCGAGTGTAAATTAACGAGCGCTGAATTGGATTTAGTATAACAACTAAGCTTTCGCTGGTCACTTTTGGTCAATGTAATTTCTTCCGGGAGATGACCTCTTTATTTGGTCTCTTTCACTAAACTTATAATTTCGACCTGCGTATGACTTATAATATTTAGGTGCGATGCCGAAACGTTGCCGGGTTTTTTTTTCGTTTGCACTGGTTAGGTTAGACCGCACGCGGGTAAAGTCAGTTAATGTTTATTGTTTCACATTGTGGCCAAAAATTAGGATATATTGGGTGCGATGTTCCTGATGGGGCTGATGGTGGTGCTCCACGTGTAGACCAGATTGGATGCATTAATAAAGCTTTTCCTTTTGACGGGCTCGAACGCAATACTAGGTGCCAATTATCTGATAAAACAGAAATATTTCAGCCTAAACTCAACCAAGTTAGCTTTTAAGGGTCTCATTACCTGTGATTGGCGCACAAAAAAACTTGAACAATATTTTGAACTCGTACAACCAAATTCTGGAGCTACTAGTCAGGAGTCTAACACGAGAAAAAGAGGTCCAATTGGGTGGGTGCGGCCTTTTTATACCTCAAACTGATTCTTCTATGTTCTTCCGGTCCCTTATGGTAACCACGATGAGAATTTTTTTGACAGTCGTCAGCTGGTATTAATTTTACGATAGATATCGGACCTAACATCTTGGTCTACAGTGAGTGGGCAGTTACGAGTCTGAACAGATGATATTGGACCGCAAGCATTCTTTTGGGCTGTAGCAATATTTAATGTTTTAGTGACAAGCGCACCTTTACACTCCCCCACACGAAGATCACACTTCGGGGTAGCAAACGCCAAGAGTGATCACCGCTTGGAGCGATAAGTAAGTTATCTGTTAAAACGATTTTATTGTTTTAGATCTTTTGCATGATATTTGCCTATAAAGTTGCCCTGCATATCTTCGAGGTCATAATAATTGTTTCCTATTTTTTTTCTAATTCTCGCTTTTTTAAAGGTTGGTGCGAGTTTAGCATTGAATCCCTTTGCGAAGTTGCTCAGCTGGTGATTTCGTCTGAACACTTCTTGGCCTTCTTGAAGAGAGACTTGCCGACTACGTAGGTTGTAGGTATTTTCGTTCCGTTGGTGTTGTTTTTCAATCGATTTTTGAGCCGCTTTTCTGATCAGATTAAGGGAGTCGTCGTGATTAAATACAACATCGCGATCATCCAACATTTCCAGATTTCGAATTAGTGGATACACTGAACCACTAGTAATCATTTGTTGCCAAATGCAACGCGATAACGTAACGAGCAAGCAATACAACTAAGTTGGTCATCCCAGTTAGTTTGGTCAGGGCTTATATACGATTTTATTGCGGCTAACACGGATCTATTTACTCTTTCCGCTGCATTACTCTGGGGAGCATATACGGCGGTATATGAATGTCGTATTTGGTATTTTTGTAGTAATGCGTTAAATTTTTGCGAGCGGAATTGGGATCCATTGTCGGACAAAACAACTTCCGGCACGCCGAAGCAATGGAACAGCTGTTCTTCCATGAATGGAATTATCGCATCCGCTGTAAACTTTTTTACGGCCTTCAAAAAAGGGAATTTTGAAAAGTGGTCTAGCACTACGAAAATACCGATATTACCAGACTTACTACGCGGATAGGGCCCAAGGAAATCAATATATAATTTTTGGAACAATCTATCCGTTCCCGGGGTCTTACCCATCAGAGGACGTAACGTGTAGTTTGGATGTTTGCTACATTTGCAGATCGTGCAGCTATTGATAAACTCTCGTACGTCAGATACCAGATTTGGCCAGTAATAATAGCGTCGAATTCGCTCTAATGTTTTAGTTATGCCGCTGTGGGCTGACATGGGATGTTCGTGACAAAGTCTCAGAACTTCAGGAATAAGACCTTTTGGGATCCACAATTTCCAACATAAATCGTCGGCAATTTTGTCACCTGTGGCGTGTTCCATTCGGCGGTAAATTAACTGATCTATAACTTTTACATCCGGTAATTGTGATGAATTTGTTTGGATTTTATCCATAATTTCCTTATACCTTTCAGACTTGAAATGCTCAGATTCCAAGTTTACAAATTCATCCATTTGAATAACTGATAAATCTTCGGTGAAAACTCTGGATAGGGCGTCAGGTACCAGGTTTTGGGAACCTTTTCGGTGGGAGATCTTAAAAGTGTACCTTCCGAGTTTCCCTGCCCATCGCCCTAGTCTCGACCCAAGGTCTGGTTGCGACATTAACCATTCCAGCGACGCATGGTCGGTGATAATGGAAAATTCTTGACCTTCAACATAAGGTTTGAATTTTTGTACACTTATGACGGCGGCCAAACACTCTTTTTCGGTGACTGAGTAATGGCGTTGGCATTGATTTAATTTACGGGACATATATGCGATCGGAACTTCATTTCCGTCGTCATCTGTTTGCATCAACACCCCTCCCAGACCTGTATGGCTCGCATCACCGTGAATCGCAAAAGGTTTGCTAAAGTTAGGACTGTGTAAAACAGGTGCCTCACACATTTTTTGTTTTAATAGCTCAAATGCGCCCTGAGCACTTGGGGTCCATTCAAACTTCTTTTTCTGTTTAAGTGTATCAGTTATAGGAGCTGTTACCCCAGCGTAATCATGTATGAATTTGTGGTACCATCCTGTAAGGCCGAGGAACCTCCGCACCTGTTTGATCGAACGAGGGATCGGGAATTCCTTAATAGCTTCCACTTTTCCTGGATCTGTTTGGATAGTTCCGTTTCCAATGACATGGCCAAGGTACTTAACTTCTGTTCTACAAAAATGAGATTTTTCTACATTAATTGTTAAGCCTGCTTTTCCTAATCTCGAAGCTATTTCTTTTAGCACTGAAAGATGGTTTTCAAAGGAAGCTGAGACCACTAAAAGGTCGTCTAAATAGACAAAAATTTCATTTCTTAGCGACGGCGGAATGACTTTATCCATGAACTTACACATGGTTTGTGGAGCATTGGCTAGTCCAAACGGCATGACCGTGAATCGATAGAGTGGTCTGCCCGGGACTGAAAAAGCCGTTTTGTCTCGTGCGCTTTCCTCTAACGGAATCTGCCAATAGGCATCTTTGAGGTCTATACTAGATATAAATTCAGCCCTAGGAAGACGGCTGAGAATCCCCTCGATGAGAGGCATTGGGTATGCGTTTTTAATGGTTACGTCATTGAGTTTCCGGCAGTCTATACACAATCTCACCTTTCCGGGTTTACGAACTAGGACAACTGGTGATGACCATGGACTGTGGGATTCTTCTAGAACCCCAAGAAAAAGCATTCTCTCTAATTCTGTATACATAAGCTGTTCTATTGCCGGTGATACTGCGTAATGTCTCTGTTTTATTGGCTTAGCGCTACCTACATCTATCTCGTGCTCTAACAATGTGGTTTTCCCTAATCCTTTTTTGGTGAAAGACGGAAATATCTTAATTACAGTTGCCAGCTGATCTTTTTGTTGCGGCGTTAGTGGCACTTGATTTGGATCAGTCACATCGAGATTTGCAATGTTTACGACAGTACTTCGACTTGCAAAAAATTCAGGCAACAAGTTATAACTATTCCAGAAGTCAATTCCCAAGTATAGGTCTTGAGATAGGCATGGCACTATCCATAAGCGAAATGGTTTGCATTCGCCTCTAAAAGTTATAGAAGTACTTATACGCCCAACAATAGCTTGTTGATTTCCATCCGCTGTACTAACGCTGGCGTGGAGAGGTTTATAAATTGATGTGTCCTATAGACAACTTATAGACGCCCCAGTATCCATTAGGCCCCGCACTTGCCTTCCTAACAGATCCACTTTGGCATACGGTCTCCAGTCTTTCGTGCTATTTACAATGGACTCTAGAATTGCTTGCTGTTCTTGCTTACATTGGATTCGAAAGTCGGACAGACGTTTTTGTGAACGATTTTGAACTGGCGGCTTACATGTTTTTGACCGCTCTTGTACTCGCTGGTGAATTGCTACTTCTGGTAAGGTGGATATCTTTGGGTATGCATCGCTTTTTAATGGCTTCTCTCCTCGGAGATCTTGTCTAAGTTGGCTGTCAGTTTGCGTGCACCGCTCGGTGGTGCACGGACTCGCCAGTTTTTTGGACCATTACACCGAGTACAAGATGGTTTATATGTTTCCGGTTTCCCGCAGCCATAACAAAAAATCTTCTTTTCCCCCAAACACTCCTGGTATCGATGGTCGGATGCACCACAATTCCAGCATGTCAAGGCTATTGCCTCCACTTCTGGACCGAGGTTTTCCTCTTCTTCAGAAAGATCCCCAGAGGAACTGGCTAATTCCCTCACTTGGGGACGTTGGCCCTGACGGAAACTTTGCTTAGGGGCATTACCATTCATGGCCTGCATAAATCTTTCCCTTGTACGGACAATGTGACGCAGCTGAGCAATACTATATATTGACACACGTAAAATTTCATGCTGTGTTTCCGTCAACAAATTGGCTCGCAATACTTCCAATAAAGCTGGTTCTGATATAGGCTCCGATAGTTTCCCCGCAATAGCAAGAATTTCCTCATAAAATTTATTAAAAGTTTCAGATACCTTTTGTTTTCTTTGAAATAAGGCTGAGCGGATTTCTAAATCGCTTCGGCCATCTTTGAATTGAGCTTTAAGAGCTGCACTTAATTGCTCCCAGGTAACTAGTGGTACGCTTTTATGATAACGCCAGTACCACTCGGATGCGCTGCCTTCAAATAAGTTATTAGCATATTGTGCTAGTACCTGTAGCTTGCCATCCAACGTTTGGTTAGTCAGGGCTTGCACCCTATACACACGGACATACCAGACGACCCTGAAAATCGTAACTTCCAACTAGATATAATTTGACTTATTCGATCGGAACGAAGATTTTGGTCTTGTTGCGTTCCAAACGGAGAATTGATATTTGTGGCGGTGCTAGTATTTCGCCCTTCGTTATCCTGATGACCTCCTTCTATGACTTCTGCCATTCGTCCAATCTGTGCCATAGCTTGCGTTATAGATATATACATCTGGGCTATTCCCTCTTGCATACGCACCACAGCGTTTGACTCTCTACCTGTATTCAGCGGACCTGCCACTGGTGATACGATTTCTGGCTCATTCGACATATTTAGCTGGGATCCATCTCCTAGAGTGCAGTCCTCTACTACTAAACCCTGCGATCTCAATCTTGGCATGTTTGCGCCGACTCTTTGTGCTGCAGGTAACTCTTCGGCTAGTGATGGTGCTGGAGTTTGCAAATATACACTGCAAACTGGGCAAACTGTCTTAACTCCGCGACGAGATCTAAAACAATTTTCGTGAAAACTGTGCTTACACCGAGTCCGAAATTCTTCCGATTGATTCGTAATATCTTTGACACAAATCCCACAGATCCGATTGCTAACTGCACTGTTAGGGTCTTGTCCGCCTGATTGGGAAGTGGACATACTAATAATACTCTAGCTAATACTTGTTTATGTGTTTGTAACCGAGAGTATGTAAATAACACCGATAATTAAGTAATATCTATATTTATATTTTCACTAATTTGTAGTTAAGTAATCCTAAATTTTCTATACAGCTAAAATTTAATAACTGTTGTTGGAATCCTTGCCGTATCAGTCTGTTGATACCTTTTACTTCACTGACTTTCCCCCGTTGCCTTGACTATTTTATATATTTACGTTGTTTTTTTTTTCTAGTTATTGTTAGTAATCATCGTTGAATACAAGGGACGCGCAATAGTGTGGAACCATTGCGGATATCCAAGTCCGTGTTGATTTTGCCTGATTTTACTTTGAGCTATATTATACAAATTGGAACTTATTATGTTCTTGCTGTATTTATTTTAAGCGACGTAGCCGTACCGTAAAACTATTCGTTAACAATTGTTTACTCCTTCTTTTGGCAAGTTTCTGACTCTAAGTCATGATACTTTTCCATTCTACCGCAGGAGTCTCGCTTGAGTATAAGGAGTTCACCTTCGGCCTAATAGGATTGCACTTATGGTTGATTGTGGATATAGACACGTTATAGTCTACCATATGCACATCTATTACGCCAGAACGAATCGCAGAATAAAAATATAAGGGCTATTAACTTGCAATAGGTAGCTATTTAGATTTTCTCCACATAGGTAATCATCCACTACAAGTTTAAATTTATATAACCCTACCTGGTAAGTGCTACCACAGATTTACAAAGTCTACCGCCGAGGTAACCATTGCCTCGCGTTCAGATGTTGTGACTTTTTTATTTATCTCACTATGTATGACTGATTTTAACGTAAATCGGGCTAACACGTTGGGCGCCATTAAATAATATATTTAACTGTAACAATTAACGGATATTCCGTTGGGAGCAGATGTTCGAGGACTTCGACAGAGTACGCGCTTGCTTCTCCGGCTCTACTGATGGGATGGGTTCAATATTACTGTCTCGCCCTTGGCTCCAGCGTTAACTATCATTATTTAAATTTCTTCGCGTACGAAATGATATTTGGGGGTGTAATAAACGAATAATTCGGTGGCTCACGTTGGCAACTGTCTATTTCAGCTAAACAGACAATCAGGGTATCGCATCAGCAAAGGTTACCTTCCTTACATAATCTCGCATCGCTGCAAGTACGCCCACCCAACCTTGATCTCCAAAAAACCTGGAAAAACTAATAAAGAAAGAGATCCCTCAGAAAGGTTTAGAGGTACCTCTTCAACATTCCAATACGGCTAGGTTCCAACATGACAAGAAATTAGTTCATTTTTAACAAAGCGGTGTTTATTCTAAGAAAGGCTTCCCTATGTGCCAACATGGTTATATACGATTTCAAATTCAATACTTTCAATATTCATTCATTTATACAGTTTATAAATTTTACAATTAAATTAAAAAATTCTTAAAAATTACTATCATGCTAACGAGTGCGTAATGTGTGAGAAATAATAATGAGGATTGTTACTAAATGCGATAATTGATTCCCTTGTTTACTGGGTTTATTCTTTTACTGTGTAAATATATGTTTGATTTAAGTTTTATACAATTTTACAAGCGCTACTATTATTCTGTCTTGTGCTGTTGAACCGCCGTAATATTTGGATTGCAACCAGTACAATGCCAGTTTATCTCTCCGCACACTTCCCTATTACTCATTATGTATTTACATTCAAAAGCTTTTCAGACTACGATGCATATTTGGGTATGTCACTTACATGTTTGCAATTCCCGCGCCGAAAGATCTTTCGCTGAGGGCAGCTGTGATGATTGTGCTGGACTTAAGGGTATTAAGAAATAAGATTAGGAGGCGAATGCCGAGAGCTTGTGTTCTTTTTGCGGTATTCGATAGCACAGAATTTTCGGGGTTTTGTTTTGATTCCTTTACCGCGCTATGTACCTGAATATATGTATAACTCCATTCTTATTCCGGACTATACGCACTCGTTTAACTTATCAATAAAAGTTGGCTACAATCAAAAGAATATGTTTTCAGTTTTTTAACTTATTTTATCTATTCAAGACCCGGTCTCTTTCTTTCTTTTTTTTTTTTGATTATTCTAAAGTTCACTATCGTTTAACATTTAATTAAAACCTATAGGTATATGGGTTACAGTCTCCTATTGATTTTCGTGTTAATTCATTTTTCAGTTTCAATTCATTTTCTTTATGTTGTTAGTTCGAGTGTAAATTAACGAACGCTGAATTGGATTTAGTATAACAACTAAGCTTTCGCTGGTCACTTTCGGTCAATGTAATTTCTTCCGGGAGATGACCTCTTTATTTGGTCTCTTTCACTAAACTTATAATTTCGACCTGCGTATGACTTATAATATTTAGGTGCGATGCCGAAACGTTGCCGGGTTTTTTTTTTCGTTTGCACTGGTTAGGTTAGACCGCACGCGGGTAAAGTCAGTTAATGTTTATTGTTTCACATGGTGGCCAAAAATTAGGATATATTGGGTGCGATGTTCCTGATGGGGCTGATGGTGGTGCTCCACGTGTAGACCAGATTGGAGGCATTAATAAAGCTTTTCCTTTTGACGGGCTCGAACGCAATACTAGGTGCCAATTATCTGATAAAACAGAAATATTTCAGCCTAAACTCAACCAAGTTAGCTTTTAAGGGTCTCATTACCTGTGATTGGCGCACAAAAAAACTTGAACAATATTTTGAACTCGTACAACCAAATTCTGGAGCTACTAGTCAGGAGTCTAACACGAGAAAAAGAGGTCCAATTGGGTGGGTGCCGCCTTTTTATACCTCAAACTGATTCTTCTATGTTCTTCCGGTCCCTTATGGTAACCACGATGCGAATTTTTTTGACAGTCGTCAGCTGGTATTAATTTTACGATAGATATCGGACCTAACATCTTGGTCTACAGTGAGTGGGCAGTTACGAGTCTGAACAGATGATATTGGACCGCAAGCATTCTTTTGGGCTGTAGCAATATTTAATGTTTTAGTGACAAGCGCACCTTTACAATACCTGCGTACATTGGTTCCCGGTATGGTGAGTTATGGTCATTTTTCAATCGTCAGCATTTTCCTCTGACGCAAAGTCGGCCTGCCGCCATCGGTCAACTCAAGATAACATAATCGAGCACCTTACCGGTGCCACATCACCATCGGCCTGACCAAGAGCGGCACCGCCACCGGGCAACTCAAATTAACATAATTTACAAATGATTCCGATGACGAAATCGGATTATGCCCAAACGATATCTGTATACCTCAAAGTTGTGCCCTTCATAGCCAAATTTTTATTTTTTTATATAAACTGTCGTTGCATGCAGACGTGTATTTATTGTGCTCCGGGAAAAAGTATTCAATAAAATCACAAAAGTGCAGTGACCGTTTTAATAAATCTACTATAAGGCGAAAAGACGCTTTCTGCGATGAAATCGCGAATGTTTATATTGATTGGTCATTTCATTAATATAAAACTTATCACTTAAAACTCTAATTAACTTTACCACGAATACAATGAGTCTGAACGACGTTCGCACACAACGTCAACGTGAGCAAGACGAGAGACGGCTCTCAGTACAAAGCAATAACGCGTACTTCTCTTTTATTTTATTTTTTTTTTTTTTCAATATAATTATGTTTTTTTTTTTGTGTATGGTTCTTATTGCGTATGGTTCTTTTTGTGTATGGTCATACGTGATATATATATAAGAGAATTAAAGTGATTATGAAATAAAAATTTTTAACCTATCCTGATGAAGTGTTTGCTTCTTATTTTTGTTATTTGAAATTACTATGTTTTCTCTTTCTTCTATACTTTCTACCTTATATGGTCCAGTGTATTTATAGTCTAGCTTGTGCCCTGTTTCATTTTTATGTAAAACTTGTTCTCCGATTTTTAAATCAAAGTTCAAAACATTTCTGTCATAGTTAAGTTTTTGTTTGTGTTTATGGCATTCTAGCATTAATCTAGCTCTCTTAAATGCTTGTTCTAGTATAAACTTAGATTCTTTAGCGTAATCATCTGTGTTATATAATGGTTTTATATTATCTATACTATTGAAGTGTTTGGCTAAATTAGATGTTTTACCAAAAACTAACTCGTATGGACAATAGTCATGCGCCATAGAGGGTGTTGTGTTGAAACAGTATACGAAGTACTGCAACCATACATCCCAATCTGTTTTATCAACTGAGATGTATGAGCGGATGAACTCATTAAATGTTTTGTGGCTTCGCTCCACGGTTCCTACAGTCTGGTGATGATGTGCTGTTGAAGTTATGTTTTTGATATTTAAGTTTTTACATAAATCTTCAATTATCGAATTGTTGTATTCTGTTCCCATGTCCGTAATGAACGTCTTCATTGGACCGTACTTCAGAATAAAATCTTCGAATGTAGCTTTTGCTACTGTTTTTGCACTTTTGTTCTGAATTGGTATTGCTACAAGGTACTTAGTTAAATCGCAAATTAGCGTTACTATGTATTCATTTCCTTGTTCAGATTTAGGTAGTGGACCGATCGTTTGTGGCGTTTCGGTGATAGTTGATAGGGTCTTTGTATGTTTTGTTGTCTTTGCTTTTTGGCATTTAGGACATTTTCTTATATATTTTGTTATATCTTTGGTCATGTTTTTCCAATAATATTGCCTTTTTATTTTTGCTAATGTTCTAGCTATGCCTGTATGACCTCCTTGTATTGGATCATCATGGAATGTAAACAGTAATGCTTCTTTCTCTTTATCATTATTTGATAATTGGGTCACTGGCTTGAGTAGCGCTACTCTTCATGATTGTAATTTTTTATTGCCCATAATTTTAAAAGATTCCATTGAAATGGTTTCAAAGATCTTTTCGCTCGGTGCCACTTTGAGTTGGCTGATATTAAGTATACCGGCTTCTTTTTCAAGCCTTTGAAAGAACTGACCTAAGTCGAGAATTTCATTGGTGTACAAATCGCTAACATCAATTCTTGCTATAACCTTTTTTCCATGCTTTAGTAAGCAAAGTGAATCAGTTATTCGCAAGGTCACTACTTTTCGTACCTCGTTATTAACAATGACTTCGTATACGTTGGGCTGAGAAGCTTTATTTAGAATATGCCTAGGCAAATCTATTTTTTCTTTTTCTGTTCCTGCGCAGGAATTTTTCTGTTTACTTTGATTTCTGGTAGTGACTTTCAGAATTTTATTATTTGTCTGGATATTTTTTAAATCCGTTATTGTTATTCTTGATATCGCGTCGGCTATATGGTTGTCTTTTCCCTTAAGATATTCCACAGTAAAATCATATTCTTCCAAGTCTAATCTCATTCGTGTTAATTTCGAACTTGGATTTGTCATTGAAAATAGATAGGTTAATGGCCTATGGTCTGTTTTGACTGTGAAATGTTTTCCATAAATATATGGTCGAAAATGGTTTATTGCCCAGTGGATAGCTGCTAACTCTTGTTCTGTTGTATTTTTATTACTTTCTCCTTTCGTAAAGGATCTTGATGCATAGGCTACTGGTAGCTGAGTGTTATTGTAATCTTGAGCAAGAACAGCTCCACATGCTTGTTTGCTTGCATCTGTTGTTATGCAAAATTAAAATCGGGATATTGCAATAATGTGGGTTTCATCAATTGGGTTTTTAGGTATTCGAATGCGTTTTGACATTTGTCTGTCCATTCAAATTTAACATTATTTTTACATAATCTAGTTATGTGACGTGAGTAATCGGAAAATTTTTTAATAAAACGTCTGTAGTAATTGCAAAATGCAACGAATTTTCTAGCGCTGTCTGCGTCCGTTGGGACTGGGTATTTATACCCGTTACTCGTAGAGTAAAAGGCTCTGTCTGTCCGTCTGTCTGTCCGTCCGTATGAACGCTGAGATCTCGGAAACTATAAAAGCTAGAAGATTGGCATTTTGCAAGTAGATTTTAGGAGTTCCTACACAGCGCAAGTTTGTTTCAAAATGGTGCCACGCCCCCTCTGGCGCCCACAAGCCACAAGCTGTGGCCACAGTTTTGATGCTATTATGAAAATTTTAATTGATATGTATTTGTTTCGTCAATACCTATCGATTTGCCTAATAAAAGTTTGCCACGTCCACTCTAACGCCCAAAAACCTATTAAACGCTTAAGCCTGGCTAGCGCCTACATTTCCGCCTTTCATGGCCCGTGGTAGCGCCATCTAACGGATGACTTTGGAACAGCTGGCCAAGGTGCTCAACAGAGTCAACGTTAATTCTCGATAAGGATTTCTATTGAAGGAAATTGCGATGGTTTTCATTTGTCAATACCGAACTATATCCCAAGAACTATGCAAATCAAATCTAGTTAGCCAAATTGGAGGTCTGAGTCAAACAATGGCGTATGTGTGTGTGTATGTAAACATATATGTACATATGTATGTATTTACATTGTACACAGTTGCAATTGCCCGGCAAAGATAACTCCTTTCAAAGAAAGCTATTCGCTATACCCGTTACTCGTGTTGTGCAAGACTTTAATATACATAATAATATTTAAGAATGTATGTGTTTAGCCAATATAAGTATGTATGTTTAATATTTCTAGTCAATTTATTGCACTCAAAAACATAAACATAAACACAGCTGTTGGTGCAGGACAAAAGCTGCCTGCGCTAAAGTAGCTCTGGTGCTGATGCTCGTGCTGTAAAGCTGACAGCACTAAGAGATCGCCGAATTCAAATTGATAATTTGAACTTTTTTAGCTGAGTAACGGGTATTTAATAGACGAGGCACTCGACTATAGCGTTCTCTCTTGTTTTCTATTACTTCGTATTTTTTACTATCTGGTAAAATACCTTTGTCAGTACACTTGTGTCCAAGAAAGGTCACTTCGTGTCTGAAAAATGTGCACTTTTTTGGGTGCAGTTTAAGGTTGTTTTTTCTACATAGATCAAAAACGTTTGTAAGATTTTTAATCATGTGTTTTTCTGAACAACCGATGACAATTAGGTTATCCATATATGTACAAGAATGCCTGAGAAGGTTCGATACCTGAAAATGCAATTGTCATCATTCTTTGGAAAGAATTTGGCGCTATTTTTAAACCATAAGGTAATCGTGTAAAACGATAGGATTGCTCGTGGAAAAGGACGTTATATTTCTAGGTTTCTATATGAAATCCTGACATTAGATCTAGACATGAAAAGTATTTAGCTCTACCTAATTGGTTAAGAATACCGTCTATTCTTGGTAGTGGAAATTTATCTGAAAAATTTTTTTTGTTAATTTGGCGGTAATCAATTACTAAACACCATCTTTTTGTATTGCAATTTGGTAATGATTTTTTCGGGACTATTAATAATGGACTGTTGTATTCTGAAACTGATGGTTCTATTATTTTATCTTTAATTAGTTTTTCTACTTGTTTTTCTACTTCTTCTTTTTGACTGTGGGGGATTCTGTAATTCTTTATGTAAACTGGTTCATCATCTTTCAATCTTATTTTTTGTTTATAGAAATTATTAGTTGATATCGGTTCGGTTTCTATCCCGAATATATCTGTGTATTTGGTGCATAATTCTTTAAGTATTTCTTTAAATTGAGGCGGGAAATTTTTGTTAAGTTTTTCTAAGATTTCTTCTTTATTTGTATTTTTATAAGATTTAATTATATCGTAATTATCCAATGGTTCGACTTAAAGTGTATTTAATTGAAGAATTGCTGTTTTATTTGTTGTATTTAGAATTCGGACAAAGGTGGTATTGGTATTACTATATACCTGGTTGCTGAATTTATAGTTATTTTTCGGACGACTTCAGATCTAGCTGGTAAAATTGTCGAATTATTTTCGAGTGTATGATTTATCGGAAAATTAATCGGATTATAGAGATTATCTGGTCTCAGTATAAGCGAATAATTTTCTGGTTTTAAATCTATTTGACAATTGTATTTTTTCATAAAATCTATTCCTATAATTCCATCACATGGAATAGGAAAGTTGGACGTTACTATATGGAAATGTTGTGGTATAGCATAGTTGCCTGATAGAAGTTCTATTGCTGCTAAACCTTTTGTTTGTGTTTTCATTTTTAAGTGAAATAAAAAGATTGAAGTTAAGATTGATAGTGTGAACCGTATTCTTTACTGGGTTTTTTATCTTAAGGGTCTTTATTGGTTTTCCGAAGTTGTTTGTACTTGTCGGACATTATTGTTGTTATTTTGTCTGTTTGCGTTTGTATTGGTGTTGTTATTACTGTTGGCGTTGTTCTTGGAGTCATATCCATTATTGTTTCCACAACGGTTGTTTCCTCTATAATTACCACTACCTCTGTAGTTATTGTTGGTCTGGTTATTATAGTTTCGGTTATAACCGTTATTTTGGTTATAACCATTGTTTTGGTAATATCCATTATTAGAGGGTATTATAATTTTGGTCAAAAGTGTGCAACGCAGTAAAGGAGACATCTCCGACCCTATATATGTATATGTATATTCTTGATCAGGATCACCTCATGAGTTGATATAGCCATGTCCGTCTGTCCGTCTGTCCGTCTGTCCGTCTGTCTGTTCGTCTGTCCGTCTGTCTGTTTCTACGCAAACTAGTCTCTCTGTTTTAAAGCTATCGAATTGAAACTTTGCACACACCCTTCTTTCCTTTGCACGCAGTATATATGTTGGAACGGCCGGGATCGGCCGACTATATCTTATAGCTGCCATATAACTGATTGATCGGAAATGCCATAACTTTGGTGTTTGTAAAGTTAGGAAGTTGGGATTTTCAACGAATTCAACGAGGTATGCCATTCCAACATTAGACCACTATTTCCCAGGATTTTGATTAAAATACCGAAAATCGAGGTGATTTTCTTCGGATTTTGGCGTTGTCATCAGGGTGGGGGTCGTGATTTTTTTTCAAAAATTGTTCAAATGCAGTTTTTTCTTCTGTAAATGACACTAGGTATGCCATTCCAACATTCGACCACTATTTCCCAGGGTTTTGAGTAAAAAACCGAAAAATCGAGCTGATTTTATCCGGATTTTGGCGTTGTCATAAGGGTGGGGGTCGTCATTTTTTTCAAAAATTGTTTAAATGCAGTTTTTTTTCTGTTTTGATTTTCTTCGGATTTTGGCGTTGTCATCAGGGTGGGGGTCGTTATTATACCCTTGCAGAGGGTATTATAATTTTGGTCAAAAGTGTGCAACGCAGTGAAGGGGACATCTCCGACCCTATAAAGTATATATATTCTTGATCAGGATCACCTCATGAGTTGATATAGCCATGTCCGTCTGTCCGTCTGTCTGTTTCTACGCAAACTAGTCTCTCAGTTTTAAAGCTATCGAATTGAAACTTTGCACACACCCTTCTTTCCTTTGCACGCAGTATATATGTCGGAACGGCCGGGATCGGCCGACTATATCTTATAGCTGCCATATAACTGATTGATCGGAAATGCCATAACTTTGGTCTTTGTAAAGTTAGGAAGTTGGGATTTTCTATGGGTTTTATATTTAGCCAGTCAATCCGACATACCAAATTTCATAAGGATCGGCCGACTATATCCTATAGCTGCCATATAACTGATTGATCGGAAATGCCATAACTTTGGTGTGTGTAAAGTTAGGAAGTTGGGATTTTCTATGGGTGTTATATTTGGCCAGCCAATCCGACCTACCAAATTTCATAAGGATCGGCCGACTATATCCTATAGCTGCCATATAACTGAACTATTGGAAATGTCATAACTTTGGTGTTTTTAAAGTTAGGAAGTTGGGATTTTTTATGAGTATTAAGAATGCATCATATGAATAATTTTGGAGAATATAATTTACAGAGTATTCTGCAAGGGTATATCAACTTCAGCTCCGCCCGAAGTTAGCTTTCCTTTCTTTTTTTTTTCAGAAATTGTTCAAATTCAGATTTTTTTCTGTAAATGACACTTTGTTGGAAATTTTGTAACGAATTCAACGAGGTATGCCATTCCAACATTCGACCACTATTTCCCGGGATTTTGATTAAAATACCGAAAATCGAGGTGATTTTCTTCGGATTTTGGCGTTGTCATCAGGGTGGGGGTCGTGATTTTTTTTCAATAATTGTTCAAATGCAGTTTTTTTTTCTGTAAATGACACTTTGTTGGAAATTTTGTAACGAATTCAACGAGGTATGCCATTCCAACATTCGACCACTATTTCCCAGGGTTTTGATTAAAATACCGAAAATCGAGGTGATTTTCTTTGGATTTTGTCGTTTTCATAAGGGTGGGGGTCGTCATTTTTTTTTCAAAACTTTGTTCAAATGGAATTTTTTTTTCTGTAAATGACACTTTGTTGGAAATTTTGTAACGAATTCAACGAGGTATGCCATTCCAACATTCGACCACTATTTCCCAGGGTTTTGAGTAAAAAACCGAAAAATCGAGCTGATTTTATCCGGATTTTGGCGTTGTCATAAGGGTGGGGGTCGTCATTTTTTTCAAAAATTGTTCAAATGCAGTTTTTTTTTTTTTAATGACACTTTGTTGGAAATTTTGTAACGAATTCAACGAGGTATGCCATTTCAACATTCGACCACAATTTCCCTGGGTTTTGATTAAAATACCGAACATCGAGGTGATTTTCTTCGGATTTTGGCGTTGTCATAAGGGTGGGGGTCGTCATTTTTTTCAAAAATTGTTTAAATGCAGTTTTTTTTCTGTTTTGATTTTCTTCGGATTTTGGCGTTGTCATCAGGGGGGGGGTCGTTATAATACCCTTGCAGAGGGTATTATAATTTTGGTCAAAAGTGTGCAACGCAGTGAAGGAGACATCTCCGACCCTATAAAGTATATATATTCTTGATCAGGATCACCTCATGAGTTGATATAGCCATGTCCGTCTGTCCGTCTGTCTGTCCGTCTGTCCGTCTGTCTGTTTCTACGCAAACTAGTCTCTCAGTTTTAAAGCTATCGAATTGAAACTTTGCACACACCCTTCTTTCCTTTGCACGCAGTATATATGTCGGAACGGCCGGGATCGGCCGACTATATCTTATAGCTGCCATATAACTGATTGATCGGAAATGCCATAACTTTGGTCTTTGTAAAGTTAGGAAGTTGGGATTTTCTATGGGTTTTAAATTTAGCCAGTCAATCCGACATACCAAATTTCATAAGGATCGGCCGACTATATCCTATAGCTGCCATATAACTGATTGATCGGAAATGCCATAACTTTGGTGTGTGTAAAGTTAGGAAGTTGGGATTTTCTATGGGTGTTATATTTGGCCAGCCAATCCGACCTACCAAATTTCATAAGGATCGGCCGACTATATCCTATAGCTGCCATATAACTGAACGATTGGAAATGTCATAACTTTGGTGTTTTTAAAGTTAGGAAGTTGGGATTTTTTATGAGTATTAAGAATGCATCATATGAATAATTTTGGAGAATATAATTTACAGAGTATTCTGCAAGGGTATATCAACTTCAGCTCCGCCCGAAGTTAGCTTTCCTTTCCTTTTTTTTTCAGAAATTGTTCAAATTCAGATTTTTTTCTGTAAATGACACTTTGTTGGAAATTTTGTAACGAATTCAACGAGGTATGCCATTCCAACATTCGACCACTATTTCCCGGGATTTTGATTAAAATACCGAAAATCGAGGTGATTTTCTTCGGATTTTGGCGTTGTCATCAGGGTGGGGGTCGTGATTTTTTTTCAATAATTGTTCAAATGCAGTTTTTTTTTCTGTAAATGACACTTTGTTGGAAATTTTGTAACGAATTCAACGAGGTATGCCATTCCAACATTCGACCACTATTTCCCAGGGTTTTGATTAAAATACCGAAAATCGAGGTGATTTTCTTTGGATTTTGTCGTTTTCATAAGGGTGGGGGTCGTCATTTTTTTTTCAAAACTTTGTTCAAATGGAATTTTTTTTTCTGTAAATGACACTTTGTTGGAAATTTTGTAACGAATTCAACGAGGTATGCCATTCCAACATTCGACCACTATTTCCCAGGGTTTTGAGTAAAAAACCGAAAAATCGAGCTGATTTTATCCGGATTTTGGCGTTGTCATAAGGGTGGGGGTCGTCATTTTTTTCAAAAATTGTTCAAATGCAGTTTTTTTTTTTTAAATGACACTTTGTTGGAAAT
Organism: Drosophila prolongata; assembly: GCA_036346975.1. Lineage (NCBI taxonomy): Eukaryota > Metazoa > Arthropoda > Insecta > Diptera > Drosophilidae > Drosophila > Drosophila prolongata. The sequence continues at coordinate 126,855 of JAYMZC010000320.1, forward strand.
TTTGTAACGAATTCAACGAGGTATGCCATTTCAACATTCGACCACAATTTCCCTGGGTTTTGATTAAAATACCGAACATCGAGGTGATTTTCTTCGGATTTTGGCGTTGTCATAAGGGTGGGGGTCGTCATTTTTTTCAAAAATTGTTTAAATGCAGTTTTTTTTCTGTTTTGATTTTCTTCGGATTTTGGCGTTGTCATCAGGGGGGGGTCGTTATAATACCCTTGCAGAGGGTATTATAATTTTGGTCAAAAGTGTGCAACGCAGTGAAGGAGACATCTCCGACCCTATAAAGTATATATATTCTTGATCAGGATCACCTCATGAGTTGATATAGCCATGTCCGTCTGTCCGTCTGTCCGTCTGTCTGTCCGTCTGTCCGTCTGTCTGTTTCTACGCAAACTAGTCTCTCAGTTTTAAAGCTATCGAATTGAAACTTTGCACACACCCTTCTTTCCTTTGCACGCAGTATATATGTCGGAACGGCCGGGATCGGCCGACTATATCTTATAGCTGCCATATAACTGATTGATCGGAAATGCCATAACTTTGGTCTTTGTAAAGTTAGGAAGTTGGGATTTTCTATGGGTTTTATATTTAGCCAGTCAATCCGACATACCAAATTTCATAAGGATCGGCCGACTATATCCTATAGCTGCCATATAACTGATTGATCGGAAATGCCATAACTTTGGTGTGTGTAAAGTTAGGAAGTTGGGATTTTCTATGGGTGTTATATTTGGCCAGCCAATCCGACCTACCAAATTTCATAAGGATCGGCCGACTATATCCTATAGCTGCCATATAACTGAACGATTGGAAATGTCATAACTTTGGTGTTTTTAAAGTTAGGAAGTTGGGATTTTTTATGAGTATTAAGAATGCATCATATGAATAATTTTGGAGAATATAATTTACAGAGTATTCTGCAAGGGTATATCAACTTCGGCTCCGCCCGAAGTTAGCTTTCCTTTCTTGTTTTTTTTCAGAAATTGTTCAAATGCAGTTTTTTTTCTGTAAATGACACTTTGTTGGAAATTTTGTAACGAATTCAACGAGGTATGCCATTCCAACATTCGATCACTATTTCCCAGGGTTTTGATTAAAATACCGAAAAATCGAGCTGATTTTATCCGGATTTTGGCGTTGTCATAAGGGTCGTCATTTTTTTCAAAAATTGTTCAAATGCAGTTTTTTTTATGTAAATGACACTTTGTTGGAAATTTTGTAACGAATTCAACGAGGTATGCCATTCCAACATTCGACCACTATTTCCCTGGGTTTTGATTAAAATACCGAAAATCGAGGTGATTTTCTTCGGATTTTGGCGTTGTCATAAGGGTGGGGGTCGTCATTTTTTCTTCAAAAATTTGTTCAAATGGAATTTTTTTTTCTGTAAATGACACTTTGTTGGAAATTTTGTAACGAATTCAACGAGGTATGCCATTCCAACATTCGACCACTATTTCCCAGGATTTTGATTAAAATACCGAAAATCGAGGTGATTTTCTTCGGATTTTGGCGTTGTCATCAGGGTGGGGGTCGTGATTTTTTTTCAATAATTGTTCAAATGCAGTTTTTTTTTCTGTAAATGACACTTTGTTGGAAATTTTGTAACGAATTAAACGAGGTATGCCATTCCAACATTCGACCACTATTTCCCAGGGTTTTGATTAAAATACCGAAAATCGAGGTGATTTTCTTTGGATTTTGTCGTTTTCATAAGGGTGGGGGTCGTCATTTTTTTTTCAAAACTTTGTTCAAATGGAATTTTTTTTTCTGTAAATGACACTTTGTTGGAAATTTTGTAACGAATTCAACGAGGTATGCCATTCCAACATTCGACCACTATTTCCCAGGGTTTTGATTAAAATACCGAAAAATCGAGCTGATTTTATCCGGATTTTGGCGTTGTCATAAGGGTGGGGGTCGTCATTTTTTTCAAAAATTGTTCAAATGCAGTTTTTTTTCTGTAAATGACACTTTGTTGGAAATTTTGTAACGAATTCAACGAGGTATGCCATTCCAACATTCGACCACTATTTCCCTGGGTTTTGATTAAAATACCGAAAATCGAGGTGATTTTCTTCGGATTTTGGCGTTGTCATAAGGGTGAGGGTCGTCATTTTTTCTTCAAAAATTTGTTCAAATGGAATTTTTTTTCTGTAAATGACACTTTGTTGGAAATTTTGTAACGAATTCAACGAGGTATGCCATTCTAACATTCGAACACTATTTCCCAGGATTTTGTTTAAAATACCGAAAATCGAGGTGATTTTCTTCGGATTTTGGCGTTGCCATTAGGGTGGGGGTCGTGATTTTTTTTCAATAATTGTTCAAATGCAGTTTTTTTTTCTGTAAATGACACTTTGTTGGAAATTTTGTAACGAATTCAACGAGGTATGCCATTCCAACATTCGACCACTATTTCCCAGGGTTTTGAGTAAAATACCGAAAATCGAGGTGATTTTCTTCGGATTTTGGCGTTGTCATCAGGGTGGGGCTCGTGATTTTTTTTCAATAATTGTTCAAATGCTGTTTTTTTTCTGTAAATGACACTTTGTTGGAAATTTTGTAACGAATTCAACGAGGTATGCCATTCCAACATTCGACCACTATTTCCCAGGGTTTTGAGTAAAAAACCGAAAAATCGAGCTGATTTTATCCGGATTTTGGCGTTGTCATAAGGGTGGGGGTCGTCATTTTTTTCAAAAATTGTTCAAATGCAGTTTTTTTTTTGTAAATGACACTTTGTTGGAAATTTTGTAACGAATTCAACGAGGTATGCCATTTCAACATTCGACCACAATTTCCCTGGGTTATGATTAAAATACCGAACATCGAGGTGATTTTCTTCGGATTTTGGCGTTGTCATAAGGGTGGGGGTCGTCATTTTTTTCAAAAATTGTTTAAATGCAGTTTTTTTTCTGTTTTGATTTTCTTCGGATTTTGGCGTTGTCATCAGGGTGGGGGTCGTTATAATACCCTTGCAGAGGGTATTATAATTTTGGTCAAAAGTGTGCAACGCAGTGAAGGAGACATCTCCGACCCTATAAAGTATATATATTCTTGATCAGGATCACCTCATGAGTTGATATAGCCATGTCCGTCTGTCCGTCTGTCCGTCTGTCCGTCTGTCCGTCTGTCTGTCCGTCTGTCCGTCTGTCTGTTTCTACGCAAACTAGTCTCTCAGTTTTAAAGCTATCGAATTGAAACTTTGCACACACCCTTCTTTCCTTTGCACGCAGTATATATGTCGGAACGGCCGGGATCGGCCGACTATATCTTATAGCTGCCATATAACTGATTGATCGGAAATGCCATAACTTTGGTCTTTGTAAAGTTAGGAAGTTGGGATTTTCTATGGGTTTTATATTTAGCCAGTCAATCCGACATACCAAATTTCATAAGGATCGGCCGACTATATCCTATAGCTGCCATATAACTGATTGATCGGAAATGCCATAACTTTGGTGTGTGTAAAGTTAGGAAGTTGGGATTTTCTATGGGTGTTATATTTGGCCAGCCAATCCGACCTACCAAATTTCATAAGGATCGGCCGACTATATCCTATAGCTGCCATATAACTGAACGATTGGAAATGTCATAACTTTGGTGTTTTTAAAGTTAGGAAGTTGGGATTTTTTATGAGTATTAAGAATGCATCATATGAATAATTTTGGAGAATATAATTTACAGAGTATTCTGCAAGGGTATATCAACTTCGGCTCCGCCCGAAGTTAGCTTTCCTTTCTTGTTTTTTTTCAGAAATTGTTCAAATGCAGTTTTTTTTCTGTAAATGACACTTTGTTGGAAATTTTGTAACGAATTCAACGAGGTATGCCATTCCAACATTCGACCACTATTTCCCTGGGTTTTGATTAAAATACCGAAAATCGAGGTGATTTTCTTCGGATTTTGGCGTTGTCATAAGGGTGGGGGTCGTCATTTTTTCTTCAAAAATTTGTTCAAATGGAATTTTTTTTCTGTAAATGACACTTTGTTGGAAATTTTGTAACGAATTCAACGAGGTATGCCATTCCAACATTCGAACACTATTTCCCAGGATTTTGTTTAAAATACCGAAAATCGAGGTGATTTTCTTCGGATTTTGGCGTTGTCATCAGGGTCGTCATTTTTTTTCAAAAATTGTTCAAATGCAGTTTTTTTTATGTAAATGACACTTTGTTGGAAATTTTGTAACGAATTCAACGAGGTATGCCATTCCAACATTCGACCACTATTTCCCTGGGTTTTGATTAAAATACCGAAAATCGAGGTGATTTTCTTCGGATTTTGGCGTTGTCATAAGGGTGGGGGTCGTCATTTTTTCTTCAAAAATTTGTTCAAATGGAATTTTTTTTCTGTAAATGACACTTTGTTGGAAATTTTGTAACGAATTCAACGAGGTATGCCATTCCAACATTCGAACACTATTTCCCAGGATTTTGTTTAAAATACCGAAAATCGAGGTGATTTTCTTCGGATTTTGGCGTTGTCATCAGGGTGGGGCTCGTGATTTTTTTTCAATAATTGTTCAAATGCTGTTTTTTTTTCTGTAAATGACACTTTGTTGGAAATTTTGTAACGAATTCAACGAGGTATGCCATTCCAACATTCGACCACTATTTCCCAGGGTTTTGAGTAAAAAACCGAAAAATCGAGCTGATTTTATCCGGATTTTGGCGTTGTCATAAGGGTGGGGGTCGTCATTTTTTTCAAAAATTGTTCAAATGCAGTTTTTTTTTTTTAAATGACACTTTGTTGGAAATTTTGTAACGAATTCAACGAGGTATGCCATTTCAACATTCGACCACAATTTCCCTGGGTTTTGATTAAAATACCGAACATCGAGGTGATTTTCTTCGGATTTTGGCGTTGTCATAAGGGTGGGGGTCGTCATTTTTTTCAAAAATTGTTTAAATGCAGTTTTTTTTCTGTTTTGATTTTCTTCGGATTTTGGCGTTGTCATCAGGGGGGGGGTCGTTATAATACCCTTGCAGAGGGTATTATAATTTTGGTCAAAAGTGTGCAACGCAGTGAAGGAGACATCTCCGACCCTATAAAGTATATATATTCTTGATCAGGATCACCTCATGAGTTGATATAGCCATGTCCGTCTGTCCGTCTGTCCGTCTGTCTGTCCGTCTGTCTGTTTCTACGCAAACTAGTCTCTCAGTTTTAAAGCTATCGAATTGAAACTTTGCACACACCCTTCTTTCCTTTGCATGCAGTATATATGTCGGAACGGCCGGGATATATCTTATAGCTGCCATATAACTGATTGATCGGAAATGCCATAACTTTGGTGTTTGTAAAGTTAGGAAGTTGGGATTTTCTATGGGTTTTATATTTGGCCAGTCAATCCGACATACCAAATTTCATAAGGATCGGCCGACTATATCCTATGGCTGCCATATAACTGATTGATCGGAAATGCCATAACTTTGGTGTGTGTAAAGTTAGGAAGTTGGGATTTTTTATGAGTATTAAGAATGCATCATATGAATAATTTTGGAGAATATAATTTACAGAGTATTCTGCAAGGGTATATCAACTTCACCTCCGCCCGAAGTTAGCTTTCCTTTCTTGTTTTGATAATTACCTCTGTTGTTACCCCTACCGCGATAATTATTTCTGAAGTTATTACCACGATAGTTGTTTCCTTTTTGAGTGTATAGGATCGAGTTGGCGTTGCCTGTCATCTCAGTACTACACTGTATGTACTTCGTGACGTCTTCATTCATTGTTGAAAAGTTGCCAGCTTCTAGGATAGTCTTAAGTCGGCCATGCTCACAATTTTTGATCATTCTGGTTATAGCTTCCTTTGTGCTGAACTTGTCGGCATGTTTAGCCGGTAGTCCTTCGTCAATGTATGAAGCTTCAAGGAGCTTTCGTAGGTTGTCTATTTCATTTGTAAATTTTTCTGCTGTTTTGCCTTTTTGGCTTGTTTTACCCATTTTTGCTTTGACAACGTCAGATGTTTCACCGACAATAGTGTCTTGCAGTTATTGGATTATTGATTTTATCGTTAGTTCATTTTGAACCTTATATAGTGTAGATCCTACAATTTTTGATTTGACGACTTCTACAGCCAAATCTTCAAACGTTCCCATTGTCAGGTCAACCAGCTTCAAAGCTGTTACAAATCTATGCAAGTGTAGTTTTTGTCTTTAAATTCCGGAATGACACTTGATATTTCTTTAATATATGCCCGTTGGGCAGCTGGATCTGCCATTATGTTTTATTTTGTCTCTACTATATTTGTATCTGAATCTATATTTTCGTCTTCTTCTGTTTCTGACTCTACTGCTGTAATAAATGCAGGGATTGAGAGATCGTGTAGATCTTTTTCATTTATTTCGATATCTTTGCTTGTATCTGAATCCTCTTCTTCTGCTAGGGCTTTTTGTTGGTCTAATGTTAAAGGCTTATTCAAAATTGTCGGGATATATATTTTTAAATTATACTTATCCTTGACAGCTATTAGGTTTGCCCGCAACCTTATCAGAATTTTGGATAATTTTGATAAGTTTGTTTTGTTAATTATTTCCCTATTTTCATGCACTAGGGTTCTTGCCTGATTGTAAGAGTCTACAAGAATTTGTGCATGTTTATCTACTGTTTTTTTTGTGTTTGCCTTTTTTGGCTTACACATTTGTAAGACTTTTCAAATGTTTCTTTTAATTCTCGGATATGGAGTATTAACTGCTCCCATTCCATATTTAATTTTTAGTCATTTTTTTTTTATTTTTACTTGAGCATTATTTTTAGCACGTTAATATGTCCTAAGACTGGGTGTATGTCGGAGAATACTTTACAGTTTCTCACGGTAGACAGTACTATGGCCTTTTGCGTTCTGCTGCAATGAATAATTGGAGAGAATTCAAGATCGTACCTATTCATATATTCGTACTCAAAATCTGCAATTAATAAAGGCTCTGCTCTGTTCCTAATTAAGGCTAATACCATATTCTCAAAATTTGGCTCGTTAGCCAATGTAACTCTAAGGCACTCTGTTGTATTCATTTTAATAATCTTCTCTTTTTTTTAATTATTCTTATTTATTTTTTAAACGGGTATTTTAATTCTCTTACATATACAATTTTTGTTTAAAATTTAATTTTCTGTTTTAATTTCTTTTTTTTTGTATTTTATTATTAATAATTGTTTGGAGCTTGTTAAATTAGATTTTATCCAGATCATTAGCCTGTCTTCTGTTATGGGTCTCATTGATACACATTTGTTGTGGAACATATAGGCCTTATATAAAATATATGCGCTCATAAAGAAAACAATTATTGATAGTAGAATATTCGTTAATTTGAAATCAATATATTGTGATTCAATTTTATTTATTACGTTAGCAGTGGAATCCACTGACTTAACGTCTACTAATATTGGGTATTTTTTCTGTCTCGTTTGTGAGGTCTGTTTTGGATATTGAATTGCTTTTAAATGAGACTTTCATATATATAAAATTTTACAGTACATTACATTAGTATATCATTTTTTTAAACATGTATATTCACAATTAGGGTTTTCGAAAGGACCTTTACAATCAGGAGGGCACTTAGGCTTCCTCACTTCTTTCATGTCCTGCTTATTTTTATAAGCTTGTAATTCCCTATATGTGTTTTCTAATTCTTCTTTAATTTTTAGGTTCTCTTCTCATGGTACTGGGGTTGATTTTGTATTATAAAGTTGCCTATTTAATTCCTTTATCTTGAGATTTAGGAAATTTTTCTGTCGTCCTGTTTTTTTTTTTTACTTATTTTTCTTGATTAAGGCATTTATTGTTTTTCTTTTTGTATTATGGATGTATTTATTTATTTTACAGGTATCCCTACCTAGGTAAAAAAATGGTGACCCACAGCTAGAAACTGCCTGGTCTGTACAATATTAATAATATTATTTTTGCATCGCAGATGCTTAAATTTGTATAAAAAAAGTAATGTTGGGCGCTCTTGGAAGCGCTGTCGGTTCACTTTTCCGTGGTCCGGCTTGGCGCGGCGAACGGGACCGGTGCTGGCTGCACAGGCTATTTCATCTATCAATGGGATACACTTCTAGTCTCTGTGCATCCCTTTGCTCAATAGGAGCAGGTGTTGCCCACGAAGGTGAAGAAGGCGGATTGCCTTCCGCACTCATATATTTCCAGCGTTGGTGTAGAAGGATTTGCCATTCCTTCCACACTTGTTGAATTTTCGTTGTCCGAGGCCTCTGGGCTCAGGCGGTACCGGTGCCGGTCATCGCACAGGTGTCGTTGGTTGCTTCAAAAGTTTATGTTTTTCGTACATTTGGTTGTTTCTTGTTATAATTGTTTGTGCTGTGTGTATTATATACATATGTTTTGTGTTTTTTTTCAATTACAACCTTAGTCACGGTCGCCATGTGTTATATTTTCTTTATGAGGCTTTGTTAAATAATTTCTGTTGAATTGGGAGCGACTCAGATGTACGCTCCCAAGCTTTTTATTTCAATTCTGATTTCTTAATTCTATTACATGGTTGCATAAAGCTAAGATCGGCCGGCTATGTCGGCAGAGACGCCGGTAGAGCTGCGGTCGACGCTTATGTATAATTGTCTTTATATATGAGAGAGAGAGAGATACTATGTTCACTTGGCCGTCGGAGCGGTCGCACAAATCAAATATGCTGACACTGCAGTTCCCACGCATTCGAGGGCGGTCATATATCCGGGCACTCGGGAACTGCTAGGTTTATATATTTGTGTTTTGTTATTGTGGCCAAATGCAAAATGCCAAATAAGGTGTCTGTACTTAAATCGATGCGTAACACTGAATACAGTGTGCATTCGATATGTGAACATACTACACTGTCTCAAAAAGTTCATTTCTGCAATCAGCATACCAAGAACCGAACACGGCTCAGCAGCAAAAATTCCCGGAGCAGTCAAAAAGCAACTTTGAAGATATGATATACGGAGTTTATGTCGTTTATGCGCACAACTATGCAAGATTTACTGCGAAACCAAAATCTATTGATTCAAATGCTGGTTTCACAACAATCCAAATAATGACTTTCCTAAGGATATCTACGTGGAACGCTAACGGCGTCTCACAGCATAAACTTGAGTTAGCTCAATTCCTGCTCGACAACCATATCGACGTAATGCTGCTTTCAGAAACACACATTACAAACAAATACAATTTTCAACTACGAGGTTATTCATTCTACGGAACAAATCATCCAGATGGTAAAGCACATGATGGGACTGGAATTCTAATCAGAAGCCGTATTAAGCACCACTATCATAACAAATTAGCTATAAATTACCTACAGGCCACATCTATAAATATACAAATAAATACTGGCAACCAACTTACACTAGCCGACGTATACTGCCCCCCTCGCTTCACTATAGCTGAAGATGAGTTTATGCAGTTTTTCAACTCACTAAGACCACTTCATAGCAGCAGGACTCTACAATGCCAAGCACACGCACTGGGGATCACGTCTCGTGACTCCAAAAGGAAAACAGCTCTGTAATGCAGTTTTAAAAGCCAAAAACAAGCTGGACTATGTTTCTCCTGGCAGACCAACATACTGTTATATTGGCCAGCCAATCCGACCTACAAAATTTCATAAGGATCGGCCGACTATATCCTATAGCTGCCATATAACTGAACGATTGGAAATGTCATAACTTTGGTGTTTTTAAAGTTAGGAAGTTGGGATTTTTTATATGAATAATTTTGGAGAATATAATTTACAGAGTATTCTGCAAGGGTATATCAACTTCGGCTCCGCCCGAAGTTAGCTTTCCTTTCTTGTTTTTTTTCAGAAATTGTTCAAATGCATTTTTTTTTCTGTAAATGACACTTTGTTGGAAATTTTGTAACGAATTCAACGAGGTATGCCATTCCAACATTCGACCACTATTTCCCTGGGTTTTGATTAAAATACCGAAAATCGAGGTGATTTTCTTCGGATTTTGGCGTTGTCATAAGAGTGGGGGTCGTCATTTTTTCTTCAAAAATTTGTTCAAATGGAATTTTTTTTCTGTAAATGACACTTTGTTGGAAATTTTGTAACGAATTCAACGAGGTATGCCATTCCAACATTCGTACACTATTTCCCAGGATTTTGTTTAAAATACCGAAAATCGAGGTGATTTTCTTCGGATTTTGGCGTTGTCATCAGGGTCGTCATTTTTTTCAAAAATTGTTCAAATGCAGTTTTTTTTATGTAAATGACACTTTGTTGGAAATTTTGTAACGAATTCAACGAGGTATGCCATTCCAACATTCGACCACTATTTCCCAGGGTTTTGAGTAAAAACCGAAAAATCGAGCTGATTTTATCCGGATTTTGGCGTTGTCATAAGGGTGGGGGTCGTCATTTTTTTCAAAAATTGTTCAAATGCATTTTTTTTTCTGTAAATGACACTTTGTTGGAAATTTTGTAACGAATTCAACGAGGTATGCCATTCCAACATTCGTACACTATTTCCCAGGATTTTGTTTAAAATACCGAAAATCGAGGTGATTTTCTTCGGATTTTGGCGTTGTCATCAGGGTGGGGCTCGTGATTTTTTTTCAAAAATTGTTCAAATGCATTTTTTTTTCTGTAAATGACACTTTGTTGGAAATTTTGTAACGAATTCAACGAGGTATGCCATTCCAACATTCGACCACTATTTCCCAGGGTTTTGAGTAAAAAACCGAAAAATCGAGCTGATTTTATCCGGATTTTGGCGTTGTCATAAGGGTGGGGGTCGTCATTTTTTTCAAAAATTGTTCAAATGCAGTTTTTTTCTGTAAATGACACTTTGTTGGAAATTTTGTAACGAATTCAACGAGGTATGCCATTTCAAAATTCGACCACTATTTCCCTGGGTTTTGATTAAAATACCGAACATCGAGGTGATTTTCTTCGGATTTTGGCGTTGTCATAAGGGTGGGGGTCGTCATTTTTTTCAAAAATTATTTAAATGCAGTTTTTTTTCAGTTTTGATTTTCTTCGGATTTTGGCGTTGTCATCAGGGTGGGGGTCGTTATAATACCCTTGCAGAGGGTATTATAATTTTGGTCAAAAGTGTGCAACGCAGTGAAGGAGTCATCTCCGACCCTATAAAGTATATATATTCTTGATCAGGATCACCTCATGAGTTGATATAGCCATGTCCGTCTGTCCGTCTGTCTGTTTCTACGCAAACTAGTCTCTCAGTTTTAAAGCTATCGAATTGAAACTTTGCACACACCCTTCTTTCCTTTGCACGCAGTATATATGTCGGAACGGCCGGGATCGGCCGACTATATCTTATAGCTGCCATATAACTGATTGATCGGAAATGCCATAACTTTGGTGTTTGTAAAGTTAGGAAGTTGGGATTTTCTATGGGTTTTATATTTGGCCAGTCAATCCGACATACCAAATTTCATAAGGATCGGCCGACTATTACCTATGGCTGCCATATAACTGATTGATCGGAAATGCCATAACTTTGGTGTGTGTAAAGTTAGGAAGTTGGGATTTTTTATGAGTATTAAGAATGCATCATATGAATAATTTTGGAGAATGTAATTTACAGAGTATTCTGCAAGGGTATATCAACTTCGGCTCCGCCCGAAGTTAGCTTTCCTTTCTTGTTTTGATATTAATTAATTATTTCTGAAGTTATTACCACGATAGTTGTTTCCTTTTTGAGTGTATAGGATCGAGTTGGCGTTGCCTGTCATCTCAGTACTACACTGTATGTACTTCGTGACGTCTTCATTCATTGTTGAAAAGTTGCCAGCTTCTAGGATAGTCTTAAGTCGGCCATGCTCACAATTTTTGATCATTGTGGTTATAGCTTCCTTTGTGCTGAACTTGTCGGCATGTTTAGCCGGTAGTCCTTCGTCAATGTATGAAGCTTCAAGGAGCTTTCGTAGGTTGTCTATTTCATTTGTAAATTTTTCTGCTGTTTTGCCTTTTTGGCTTGTTTTACCCATTTTTGCTTTGACAACGTCAGATGTTTCACCGACAATAGTGTCTTGCAGTTATTGGATTATTGATTTTATCGTTAGTTCATTTTGAACCTTATATAGTGTAGATCCTACAATTTTTGATTTGACGACTTCTACAGCCAAATCTTCAAACGTTCCCATTGTCAGGTCAACCAGCTTCAAAGCTGTTACAAATCTATGCAAGTGTAGTTTTTGTCTTTAAATTCCGGAATGACACTTGATATTTCTTTAATATATGCCCGTTGGGCAGCTGGATCTGCCATTATGTTTTATTTTGTCTCTACTATATTTGTATCTGAATCTATATTTTCGTCTTCTTCTGTTTCTGACTCTACTGCTGTAATAAATGCAGGGATTGAGAGATCGTGTAGATCTTTTTCATTTATTTCGATATCTTTGCTTGTATCTGAATCCTCTTCTTCTGCTAGGGCTTTTTGTTGGTCTAATGTTAAAGGCTTATTCAAAATTGTCGGGATATATATTTTTAAATTATACTTATCCTTGACAGCTATTAGGTTTGCCCGCAACCTTATCAGAATTTTGGATAATTTTGATAAGTTTGTTTTGTTAATTATTTCCCTATTTTCATGCACTAGGGTTTTTGCCTGATTGTAAGAGTCTACAAGAATTTGTGCATGTTTATCTACTGTTTTTTTTGTGTTTGCCTTTTTTGGCTTACACATTTGTAAGACTTTTCAAATGTTTCTTTTAATTCTCGGATATGGAGTATTAACTGCTCCCATTCCATATTTAATTTTTAGTCATTTTTTTTTTATTTTTACTTGAGCATTATTTTTAGCACGTTAATATGTCCTAAGACTGGGTGTATGTCGGAGAATACTTTACAGTTTCTCACGGTAGACAGTACTATGGCCTTTTGCGTTCTGCTGCAATGAATAATTGGAGAGAATTCAAGATCGTACCTATTCATATATTCGTACTCAAAATCTGCAATTAATAAAGGCTCTGCTCTGTTCCTAATTAAGGCTAATACCATATTCTCAAAATTTGGCTCGTTAGCCAATGTAACTCTAAGGCACTCTGTTGTATTCATTTTAATAATCTTCTCTTTTTTTTTAATTATTCTTATTTATTTTTTAAACGGGTATTTTAATTCTCTTACATATACAATTTTTGTTTAAAATTTAATTTTCTGTTTTAATTTCTTTTTTTTTGTATTTTATTATTAATAATTGTTTGGAGCTTGTTAAATTAGATTTTATCCAGATCATTAGCCTGTCTTCTGTTATGGGTCTCATTGATACACATTTGTTGTGGAACATATAGGCCTTATATAAAATATATGCGCTCATAAAGAAAACAATTATTGATAGTAGAATATTCGTTAATTTGAAATCAATATATTGTGATTCAATTTTATTTATTACGTTAGCAGAGGAATCCACTGACTTAACGTCTACTAATATTGGGTATTTTTTCTGTCTCGTTTGTGAGGTCTGTTTTGGATATTGAATTGCTTTTAAATGAGACTTTCATATATATAAAATTTTACAGTACATTACATTAGTATATCATTTTTTTAAACATGTATATTCACAATTAGGGTTTTCGAAAGGACCTTTACAATCAGGAGGGCACTTAGGCTTCCTCACTTCTTTCATGTCCTGCTTATTTTTATAAGCTTGTAATTCCCTATATGTGTTTTCTAATTCTTCTTTAATTTTTAGGTTCTCTTCCCATGGTACTGGGGTTGATTTTGTATTATAAAGTTGCCTATTTAATTCCTTTATCTTGAGATTTAGGAAATTTTTCTGTCGTCCTGTTTTTTTTTTTTACTTATTTTTCTTGATTAAGGCATTTATTGTTTTTCTTTTTGTATTATGGATGTATTTATTTATTTTACAGGTATCCCTACCTAGGTAAAAAAATGGTGACCCACAGCTAGAAACTGCCTGGTCTGTACAATATTAATAATATTATTTTTGCATCGCAGATGCTTAAATTTGTATAAAAAAAGTAATGTTGGGCGCTCTTGGAAGCGCTGTCGGTTCACTTTTCCGTGGTCCGGCTTGGCGCGGCGAACGGGACCGGTGCTGGCTGCACAGGCTATTTCATCTATCAATGGGATACACTTCTAGTCTCTGTGCATCCCTTTGCTCAATAGGAGCAGGTGCTGCCTACGAAGGTGAAGAAGGCGGATTGCCTTCCGCACTCATATATTTCCAGCGTTGGTGTAGAAGGATTTGCCATTCCTTCCACACTTGTTGAATTTTCGTTGTCCGAGGCCTCTGGGCTCAGGCGGTACCGGTGCCGGTCATCGCACAGGAGTCGTTGGTTGCTTCAAAAGTTTATGTTTTTCGTACATTTGGTTGTTTCTTGTTATAATTGTTTGTGCTGTGTGTATTATATACATATGTTTTGTGTTTTTTTTCAATTACAACCTTAGTCACGGTCGCCATGTGTTATATTTTCTTTATGAGGCTTTGTTAAATAATTTCTGTTGAATTGGGAGCGACTCAGATGTACGCTCCCAAGCTTTTTATTTCAATTCTGATTTCTTAATTCTATTACATGGTTGCATAAAGCTAAGATCGGCCGGCTATGTCGGCAGAGACGCCGGTAGAGCTGCGGTCGACGCTTATGTATAATTGTCTTTATATATGAGAGAGAGAGATACTATGTTCACTTGGCCGTCGGAGCGGTCGCACATATCAAATATGCTGACACTGCAGTTCCCACGCATTCGAGGGCGGTCATATATCCGGGCACTCGGGAACTGCTAGGTTTATATATTTGTGTTTTGTTATTGTGGCCAAATGCAAAATGCCAAATAAGGTGTCTGTACTTAAATCGATGCGTAACACTGAATACAGTGTGCATTCGATATGTGAACATACTACACTGTCTCAAAAAGTTCATTTCTGCAATCAGCATACCAAGAACCGAACACGGCTCAGCAGCAAAAATTCCCGGAGCAGTCAAAAAGCAACTTTGAAGATATGATATACGGAGTTTATGTCGTTTATGCGCACAACTATGCAAGATTTACTGCGAAACCAAAATCTATTGATTCAAATGTTGGTTTCACAACAATCCAAATAATGGCTTTCCTAAGGATATCTACGTGGAACGCTAACGGCGTCTCACAGCATAAACTTGAGTTAGCTCAATTCCTGCTCGACAACCATATCGACGTAATGCTGCTTTCAGAAACACACATTACAAACAAATACAATTTTCAACTACGAGGTTATTCATTCTACGGAACAAATCATCCAGATGGTAAAGCACATGATGGGACTGGAATTCTAATCAGAAGCCGTATTAAGCACCACTATCATAACAAATTAGCTATAAATTACCTACAGGCCACATCTATAAATATACAAATAAATACTGGCAACCAACTTACACTAGCCGACGTATACTGCCCCCCTCGCTTCACTATAGCTGAAGATGAGTTTATGCAGTTTTTCAACTCACTAAGACCACTTCATAGCAGCAGGACTCTACAATGCCAAGCACACGCACTGGGGATCACGTCTCGTGACTCCAAAAGGAAAACAGCTCTGTAATGCAGTTTTAAAAGCCAAGAACAAGCTGGACTATGTTTCTCCTGGCAGACCAACATACTGTCCGGCAGACCCAAAGAATTTACCCGATTTAATAGATTTTGCAATTACCAAAAACATTCCTAAAAATCTGATAAGCGCCGAATGCCTTTCATCTGATCCCTCGCCTCTCCTGTTTATTCTACTCCGACATCCAGGCGCATTGGAACAATCGTATAAATTGACATCACAGAAAACCACATTAGCTCACACATTGAGCTAAGTCCTCATCTTAACGATGAAGCCAACGTAGACAGATTTATTAATACACTGGAGTCTGTACTCGTCTCTGCCGCTCGAGTTTCACCACCCAAAACTACAAGTACCCAAAGCAACCAAAAGAAGAAAAATCTACAAATAGAACAGCTCGTCCTCGAAAAGCGACGCTTACGTCGAGAGTGGCAACTCCACAGATCGACATCTGCTAGGCAACACTTAAAATATGCCTCACGTCAACACACAAAAGCTTTAAAGCAAGAAGAAGCACATGACGCTACATAGAGCAATTGTCAACATCTAGTACAAAACACTCACTATGGAGAGCTCACCCAACTCTAAGCTCACCGAAAGTAAGCGTGATGCCTATTAGAAATCGCACAGGCGGCTGGGCGCGCAGCGATGCAGACAAAGCCAGCACGTTTGCCAATCACCTTAAAAATGTCTTCCAACCAAATCCTGCCACTAGTGCGTTCACTTTGCCGACTTTACCATATGGGCCTCAGCTTCAACATGAACTAATTGAGTTTCGCCCAAACGAAATCGTTAACATCATCAAAAATCAGTTGAATCCGAAAAAATCCCATGGCTGCGACCTCATAACTCCCAAAATGATCATTGAGCTCCCATATTGCGCCGTTTGCACTATCACCCAGCTTTTTAATGCCATCGCAAAACTTGGCCACTTTCCAGTGAGATGGAAAAAGTCGATTATAATAATGATAGCAAAGCCGGGAAAAGACCACACAATCGCCACGTCGTATAGACCTATAAGCCTACTCTCATGCTTATCTAAACTCTTTGAAAAATGCGTATTGACTCGGATAAACACATACCTAAGAATCCAGGAAGGAATTTCTGTTGATACTGGCTCCAGATATCCTGACCCATTTCAGGTACCTTCGGCGAGTCGCAGAATGCCTGAAAGCAGCGGTTTTAACCATCGGTATGAGAAAAGTTTGAGTCAAAGTTTTGCTTTAAATCGTTGACATACCTGTGTTTTATCGTGGGTGGAGGTCGTCTACGGATGGATCCAGGACGAATAGCAAACCGGAGGGTGCCAGAACCTAGGACGATGAAGGAGGTGAGAGCGTTTCCTGAGACTGCTGGATGGTACCACCGGTTAATAAAGCACTTCGCGACGTTGGCCGCCCAACTCACTGAATCATTGAAGATAACTGTGTGAGGAGTTAAATAACTCCGCACAAATAAAAGCGAAGATCTAGAAAACCAAAGCCTTTCAGTTGCTGGATATGCTGTGAATGCGCGTAGTAACGGCACTGTGGGTGAAGAGAGTTTTGAGAATACAGCTGGAGTGAGTTTGGAGAGAACGAGAAGAGAATGTGGAGAATGCAGCTGGTGAGAGCTTGGAGAGAACGAGGAGAGAGAGAGTTTGGAGAGAAGGAGTTTCCTGGGACTGCTGGATGGTACCACCGGTTCATAAAGAACTTCGCGACGTTGGCCGCCCAGCTCACTAAATCATTGAAGAAAACTGTGTGAGGAGTTAAATAACTCCGCACAAATAAAAGCGAAGATCTAGAAAACCAAAGCGTTTCAGTTGCTGGATATGCTGTGAATGCGCGTAGTAACGGCACTGTGGGAGAAGAGAGTTTGGAGAATACAGCTGGAGAGAGTTTGGAGAGAACGAGAAGAGAGTGTGGAGAATGCAGCTGGTGAGAGCTTGGAGAGAACGAGGAGAGAGAGAGTTTGGAGAGAATGAGTAACGGTAGAAGGAGGCGGACTTTGGACCCTAGTATAATGCAGTGCGCAAAGACGAAAAAGGAGAAGCCGAGAATTAACGGGATACGCCAGCCTATATAACCAGGCCGAGCGCAGGAAGCTGGATCAGTCGATCACAAGGAGTCAATCCATCCAGATCAGTATACAAGCAGCAAGTCATTGAACAACACAAGTCAAGTTAACATCGGGAGGAAGCAGAGCCGCGCCGAGTCAACAAGGAGCAAGATCGCTACATCAAGACGTTCGGGACTGAGAGTTGAAGTCTCCGAGCTGAGAAACAGGTAGCTGAGGTCCTTAAGGCATCACGCGGCTAAGTCCAGGCGCTTTGTTCCAATTCTTGTCGCGATTTGACTTGGCGTATTGCTCGGCGAGTCCGGCAAAATTGAATAAAAAGAACCCTTCGACAAAGAACCGTGGGCTCGGAAGGGAAGTTTTCTAGAACCAACTGCCGTGCGAAAACAATTGCCTTATCGAATTTCGGCGTACGCCTGAACCGTCAGGCGAAAATTGTGCAGGCCATGGTGCGACTAGCCAAGAAGGACGCGCGTCCGAACCACGGGTGTCTCGAGAGGCTTATGCGTCGAGAGCACAGTACTTCACCGCCAGAGTCCTAGAAAGGCAACTGAACAAATCCCGAGAGCCAAAGACCCGCTGCACCTAGTCTCACAAAAACACGCAGACAGCGGATCCAGGATATCGCGCTGTTTGCAGAGCAAGGACATCGAGGACACGACGAGCAGTCATCGCAGGCCCAGCAGCAATCAAGCGGAAGCGTTTGTCTTGAACCTAGCGTCCTGCCACAGGCTTTGGCGGCCTTCCGGCGTAAGCCTGAACCGTTGAAACTGTGTAGGCTTCTGGTTTGACCGGCCGGGTCAGATCCAGGGACAGGAGGCTTTGGCTGCGAAAGGCGTATGCTTTGAGAGCCCAGTGCCTGTTCACCCTAGTCTGGGAACGGTAACGCATCCCTAGACCGTCACAGCCTCGAGGCCAAATACAACGGAGGCGTTCTGGACCAGCACGAAAAGAGGCAGCGGAGAGCGACGGTGGAGCAATCACAACTCATCGAAGAAGACGTTGAGTTACTAGCTTGTCACCATTAGTCCCGGGCCGAGGGCCAAGTCGGCAACTAAATATAGTAAACACATCCTAACATTCTGTGCGTTCTCACTAGACAATCGGGCGGTCACGTATATATAAATTTGGTGGGACGAACAACACACATCTTCTGAGCAGAACGTAAAAAAATCAGTTCGTTCCATCTGGCGCCCAAAACGTGATTGGCCGGTCGGTGAGAATCAGCATCTAAACTGAAATGGGGAAAGGATGGATATATCTCCTCAAGAAAGAGGATTCCGCAAAAATAGGATCCAAGTTCGCTGACGACACTGCAATCCTATGTCGTTCGAGGAGCCCAAGCCAAGCAACAACACAACTAGCCAGTGACCTCATCGTAGTTGAGATTGGCTTATTAAAATAAATGAACAAAAATAAAATACAAGAAAGGAAAGCTAACTTCGGGCGGAGCCGAAGTTGATATACCCTTGCAGAATACTCTGTAAATTATATTCTCCAAAATTATTCATATGATGCAACTTAATACTCATAAAAAATCCCAACTTCCTAACTTTAAAAAGACCAAAGTTATGGCATTTCCAATCGTTCAGTTATATGGCAGCTATAAGATATAGTCGGCCGATCCTTATGAAGTTTGGTAGGTCGGATTAATTGGCTAAAAATAAAACCCATAGAAAATCCCAACTTCCTAACTTTACAAACACCAAAGTTATGGCATTTCCTATCAATCAGTTATATGGCGGCAATAGGATATAGTCGGCCGATCCTTATGAAATTTGGTAGGTCGGATTGATTGGCCAAATATAAAACCCATAGAAAATTCCAGCTTCCTAACTTAACAAACAACAAAGTTATGGCATTTCCGATCAATCAGTTATATGGCAGCTATAGGATATAGTCGACCGATCCCGGCCGTTCCGACATATATACTGCGTGCAAAGGAAAGAAGGGTGTGTGCAAAGTTTCAATTCGATAGCTTTAAAACTGAGAGACTAGTTTGCGTAGAAACAGACAGACGGACAGACGGACAGACGGACAGACGGACAGACGGACAGACAGACGGACAGACGGACAGACGGACAGACGGACAGACGGACATGGCTATATCAACTCAGGAGGTGATCCTGATCAAGAATATATATACTTTATAGGGTCGGAGATGTCTCCTTCACTGCGTTGCACACTTTTGACCAAAATTATAATACCCTCTGCAAGGGTATAAAAATGTAAACACATTACGTTAACTCTCAACAGTCAAACACGCCCTCCGCTATCATTGAATAGTAATCCGATTCCCAAAGTCAACGAAGTAACGTATCTCGGCGTCCACCCACAAAGACGACTAACCTGAAGAAGACACATCGAATTTTACTTTTTTTTTTTGTTCGCGCGGAGTCCCACGGCCCACTTACCCGTCCAACCGACCGAGGGGCGCAGCCGTGCACGATTCGCGATAAGATAGACGCGAGATAGGAAAATAAAGGTAAAGGTCCGGGGAAAAAAGTAATAGTTAGATCAATCTTCTGCCAATGAAGCAAGTATTAATCGTTTTAGGAGCGGCAGAGAGTTAAGATTTGATATTACAGGAAAAAGTCTATTATAGTCAGAACATAATACTCTGAAAGGCTCATGCAAGGCATAGTTAGATCTACAATGATTTAAAATTAGGGGAATATAATTTCTAGTTAATCTACTTGGCACAGAAAAGTTTAGCCGCCTATATAAGCAGAGGCAAGACCCCAGATGAGTCACTTGCGTTCCGACGATCTTCGAGGAAACATCAGCAACAAGGTAAGTGTTCTGGTAGATAGTCTTGGGAGTAGTAGTGGATCCGTAAGAACGCGGTTTTTAAATCGGTTCTACGACCTGGATAGGATCACTGGCGTCCCGGTGTGGTTTCCTAGAAATCAGCCCAGACCCAGTCGTGATCACTGAGGCGGCCCGGTTTTCGTAATACAGGCCCACCTCAGTGAGTTCCCCCAGAAGTCACGTTTCCGGCTCCCGACCCGGAAACGAAACGGATGTAGAAACGGCAGTTCGAACCTAACGATGCCCGGCAGACCGAAACTAACGATGCCCTACATTCCCGAATCCCACTAGAAACCAAGTAGATCTCTCCCAACGACCCAGAACACTTCGACGAAGCGACTTCTCGGCTCATTCGCAGCGCCGACACTCGCAGCAAGCAGTTCATAACTCGGCTCATCCGCAGCGCCGACACTCACAGCAAGCAGTTCATCACTCGGCTCATCCACAGCGCCGACATTCGCAGCAAGCAGTTCATCACTCGGCCCATTCGCAGCGCCGACACTAGCAGCAAGCGGTTCATCACTCGGTCCTTTCGCAGCGCCGAAGCTCGCACACCGGATCACGACAGCAAGCAGTTCATCATTCGGCCCTTCCGAAGCGCCGAATCAACAGAGCAAGCAGTCCCGACGCATCTACACACAACTACACGATTATACGATTACTTTGAAATACAAGTGTCTAGTTTTACCCATTTGTGTCATTATTGGGGAAAGGGAGGTAAACCGATCTATAGAGGAATAAATATAAATATCTGTCACGAACCCTGACCACGGCGAGCTATACAGCCTCGTTACAACCTGTTACATACTTTTGCACGAATACAATATACCCTTTTACTCTACGAGTAACTGGTATAAAAATAAGAAGGACGATTCGTGAGCGATAATACCCTTTTTTATTATTATTATATAAGAAATTTGTAAAAAAAGAAATAAAAAACCAAGTGGAACCCTTTATTTCTGATTTCGAAAAAGTTCTCAAAATGTCGGAACCTTCAACCAGCCAGACTGGAGTAAATAAAAGACTCCACATGAATCCGCCTCTAGAAAATTCCAACCATCAGTCGGTAACAAACAATACAATGTTAAATGTAGAAGATTTAATAAAGCAAATTGTTAATTTTGAATTAAATCCATTAAAGGAGGAGATCGTAATCTTAAGATCGCAGCTTTCTCACAAAATAAAAACGGTTGAAGATTATCAGATAGAGATTGTACATCCAAATATTAAGTGCGACACATCTTATGAGATCATCAAAGGTGAAGAAGATAAATATGTAGGCTGGAGAGAATCAATCAAGAAAAATAAGCCAGGTCCAATGGATATTGGCGAGTCTATCCAGATTCAGAACAGGGCTAATAACGGTTATAATCAAACCTATAATAAATATAAAAATAATAATTATAGACAGAACAAGTGGTATCAAACTAAACAATATGAGACCCAGAACACTCCGCAAGGCCAAGCCCAAAATAAAAGGGTACCAACTGGAACTGTTAACCAACCGGCTAACAAGACGATGAGATTAATTAATATTGATGAGGACCATTTGTTAGACAAAGGTCAGGAGTAGGCTTACCCTACTTAATTAGAAATGACACAAAAATAAATAAAAAATTAAAAAATTAAAAATATTAATTGACACAGGAGCAACCGCTTGTTATATTAGAACAGGAATTTATAAAAATAAGAATGAGCTTTCAATATATAAAAGAGATCCACAGTGAATGGATATTCAATAATTAAATATTACCACATGATAACTATTTTCGATTCGCGATATACCTTTTATGAAATAGAAGGCCTAGACTCAGTTTTACTGGTCGGCATAACCTGTTAAAAAAAATAGGAGCTGAAATCGAGTAATTAAATATAATATAATGGAAAAGAAGAAAAATTAAATTATGATAACGGAAAAATCTTAAACCAACTTTCTTCAACAGAAGAAAGCATTAATCTTCCATTAAAAGAATTTATATTAAAAAAATACTTTGATGAAAAGGCTCAAATCAGATCCGAATCTGAAAAGGGTAGTCAAAGCGAATTTAGTTTGGGAATTAAAAATCCTGAACCCGCCGTCGTTGAAAAATCCGACAAAAACAAAAGTTTGAGAATTTAAAATCCTGAACACGCCGTCGTTGAATTATCCGACAATTAAAAATTAAACAACGTAAAAATATCATCTGCAGATCAAAGAAAAGATTTTAAGGACGAAATATTAAATATTATCAATAAAGAACATTCGAAAACAAATATGCAGATTCGTTTTAGAACAGATATACGCTGTGAAATAAACACCGTAAATGATAGGGCCATTTACAGTAAACAATACCCTTATGCTCTATCAGCTTCAGATTTTGTAAATTCTGAAATGAGTCGAATGCTAAAAGAAGAAATTATAAGGTCAAATAGAAGTCCTTATAATCCCCCTGTACTAGTGGTACCAAAAAAAAGTTTTAATAAAAATGGAACTCCAAAGCTCAGACTCGTAATAGATTATAAAAAACTTAATTAAAATACTATACCTGATAGATATCCAATGCAGGACCCTTCAGTGATTTTATCAAATCTTGTAGAAGCCAAATACTTATCAACAATAGACTTGGAATCTGGATTTCATCAGATTCTCATGAGTGAACCAGACATACAGAAAACCTCATTTTCAATAAAGAATGGGAAATACGAATCCTAAGAATGCCTTTCGGTTTGACAAACGCTCCTAGAATATTCCAGCGAGCGATGGATGATATTTTAAGAAAAAAAGTGGGTAAAACATGTCATGTATGTATATATGGATGACATTATTATATTTCAAAAACAGTTGAACAACATTACAAAGATTTAATTGTCATAATTAAAATTTTGCTAAACGCAAACATGAATATTTCGATTGAAAAATCAAAGTTCTTTAAATTAGAAACAAACTTTCTAGGTTTTTTCGATCTCGAAAAAATTTCTACAATTGTAAAATATCCGATCCCTAAAAATATTCAAGAGCTTAGAAGCTTCCTAGGCCTTACAGGAATTACAGAAAATTTGTGTAAAATTACGCAAAGATAGCTAAACCTTTAACAAAATATTTAGAAGGCCAAAATGGCAAGGTATCTAAAAAAACATCACGTAAAACTTTAATACAGCTTGATGATTCAGCTGTAAGAGCTTTTAACGAGCTTAAAGAAAATTTAATTGCACAGGTAGAACTAGTACAACCAGATTATAATAAAAAATTTACCCTAACAACTGATGCGTCTGACTTAGCTATTGGTGCTGTTCTTTCTCAGGAAGGAAACCCAATTACATTTATTTCAAAAACTCTAACCAAAACTGAACAATTATACGCAACAAATAAAAAAGAACTTCTAGCCATTGTATGGGCTTTTAAAAATCTTCGAAATTACTTATATGGGGTTAACGACATCGAGATCTATACCGATCATCAACCTCTTTTATTCTCCATTTCTCAAAAAAATCCAAATATCGAAATGAAAAGATGGTATTCTTTTATTGAAAGCTATTCACCCAAAATTATTTATAAGCCTGGAGCAACAAATGTTGTTGCGGACGCCTTATCAAGAATCAAAATAAATAACCTAACGGAAAGTAATGAATCGGTGTCAGATCAAAATACCGAATATCAATTTGCTTAGTTTCTTTGTTTAGAAGATAGCTTGAGCTTTGGTGAAACCATCAAATAAATCGTTAAAGCTTAAGGAAAAACTTTACCGATAACTTTTGATACTCAGTTTAGAAGTGCCATTTTTCGACGTTTGAAGATATTTTTGGCTAAATTGTAATTTTAGAACGGGTGTTAAAAATAGTAAAAAGGCTTAAATCTAAGTGGTCAAATTTTTTAAACATTTATAATGTCTTAAACTATTTTTGGGAGAAAACACGGATTCGATTGGTTAAACGGTTTAGCGTCCAGAATTTTTGAAAGAAAAATTGAACTTTCTTCCAATTGGAAGCGATTGGGGCCACTTGGGGAGCCCCAATAAATCTTAGCAAATCAATTTAAAGTTATTAGAATGTAATAAAAATGCATATTAATATTGTTAACCAGTGGTTTTGGCTCTGCGTTGGTTCCCAGTTTTCTTACTGATAGCTTTATATATAGGGATACGGACTACCAAAAATCCACAAGGAAGGGACTCCATTAAGACCCATATGCTCATCTATTGGATCACCATCACACGGACTTTGTAAATATATTTCAAACATATTAAAGAACATCACCATTGACAACATCATAGCTTTCCATAGCTACAACATCAAAAACTCAGTAGAATTTAAAGAAAAAATTAACAACACGTACATCTGTGATGATGAAAAATTAATATCATTTCATGTAGTCTCACTATTTCTTAGCATACCTATAGACCTTGCACTAGACACAATTAGAGAATAATTGTCAAAAATAAAAGAACATACAAATATGCCGTAAAAAATGTTTATGGACATAGTACAATTTTGCATACAAGACAACAGATATTTTAAATTTAATGACGATATATACACACAACTAAAAGGAATGCCGATGGGATCCCCTGCTTCACCAATAATTGCAGACATAGTAATGGAAGAGCTATTAGACAACACTTTGAAAAAACTAGGACACAAACCAAGACTTTCGACGAAGTATGTAGTAAAAGAAGGCGAAATACAAAACACACTTGACGCTTTAAACTCTTTCAATAAAAATATAAAATTCACACTGGAACAGGAAGAAGATGGAGGACTAGCATATTTGGACTGAATGGTTCATAGACAGGGGAACATTCTAAAACTAAAATGGTATAAAAAACCATCAGCATCAGGACGAATCATCAACTTTAACTCAAAACACCCTAAAACAATGATTATCAGTACAGCAGTAGGTTGTATACAACGGACGCTAGCCATTTCGGACAAAAATTTTCATTAAGGAAACCAAAAATGAAATAAGACAAATGTTGTATATAAAATACCATGCAATGGGAATACAAATGAAAAATGTGACAGTATATATGTAGGGACAACTAAATCCAAACTAAAAACTAGAAAATCACAACACAGATAAGACTTCAAATTAAGACACCAAGCTAATATACAAAAAACAGCACTTATGGCCCACTGTAAAACCAGCGGTCACTCGCCAAATTTTGAAGCAAGGACTATTTTGGAACAAGAACAACATTACGAAAAACGCTTTACCATAGAAATGTTACATATAACAAACACACCCACAAACACACCCACAAGCATAAGACTGAACTACAAAACAGACGTTGAAAATTGCGCTCACATTTACAGACACTAACTTAATAACAACTAGTATTAATCTCCATGTCCGACGGTGCAGACGAGTAAAATTATGTAGGTGTAATAATTTTTAAAACTTCGTTTTTCATTGTCTAAATTTATGTTATTTTATGTGTTTTTATGTTGATTATAGTTGCCCTGAAAACGGTTGCCGAAGTGAAACTGAAATATATTGGAAAAAATAAAATTTACTAATCATCTCACTCGAAATCGGATTAGCGGCTAAGCAAGACAGAACATTTAAAATCATCCACATATTTTACTTACACAGCTATGAAGAAACTCTGGCGAAGTTAGAAGATGTATTTCATTCACTAACCTCATCTCATCCATTACACCCCTATCTCTCATACGAATTAAAACAGATTTATAATGATTTACGCATTCTTCAAACACAAACAAGAGAGAACGCTATAGTCGGGTGCCCCGCCTATCAGATACCCGTTACTCAGGTAAAGGGAGTGCGAGGGAGATGGAGATAGAAAGTTTGATCACGCATAACTTTTTAACGAATGGTCCGATTTGATTTTTTCTACATTTCGATTTTTTCTACATTTCGATAGGTATTGATAAACACAATAAAACTGCATTTTTACTTTTCCGAAATATTTAAATTTTTAAAATCGTATATAAGCGATTGTGGGCGTTAAAGGGGGCACCTTTTTGAAACAAACTTGCACTGCGTAGGAACTCCTAGAATCTGCATGCAAAATGCCAATCTTCTAGCTTTTATAGTTTCCGAGATCTCAGCCACAAATGGCAACGACCTCATTTATATTATTAGCCTCCCAACTATTAAAACAGACAATTGTAGAACTTTAAAAATTAAAGCAATAAAAAAAGCCCAAATAAAATACGAAAATTTGTTAGAATGCAAGGGACAATTATTTGCAATTAAAAAACATTGCGAATCCCATAATGGTAAGACAATTTGTAATTCAGAAAATTTGTTAGATTTAAGCAATAATACATGAGTAAACGCTCTCTGCCGTTGCGACCGAGGACAGTCGCGTTTAAGGAGGGAAGAGTTAACACCCAAAATTATGTAAAGACCCTGACATAAGTAAGAGTAGGCATTGATTGCACAAGGAATGCCCTCCCCCCCTAAGCCACGTGCGCTGAGCTAGCGCCTTTCGGTCAGCGATCGTGGGAAATTCTGCATTCCCAAATTTCCAAAGTTGATCGAACTCGGCCAAGTGCATACAACAAAAACAATAACTTCAATGCATTGGCCAATCTTTCAACTTATATGTACTTACCATAAAAACAACAAAAATATAATAGTTTTAAAAAATAAAAACATGAAACAAACAGTACATAAAGGTGGGTTAAACATTTTTATTTCAATTTATTCGAAATTTTTTTTTCATAATCATTTAATTTCTCTTATAAATATTTCACTCATGGCCATACATAGAATTAGAACCATACTTGGAATGAACAAAAAAACATATATATACAGGGGAAATCGACGGAAATTCCCGTCCGGGAAGCGTTCGTTTTGTGTAGAGTAAACCTCGGAAACGCAACACGGGAGCTTGTCCGACGTGAATGGGCACGCGGGCAGCTTTGGCGTCTGCGTTGCGTAGAGAAAACAAACCTCAGAAACACAACTCAGAAGCCTCACTGACCCGAAAAGCCCCTCCGCGAAATTCACTAAATTTTGTTAACCAGGCTTGAGGTTTTAAATCTTCACGAAGTTTGATTTCCCTTTATTCTAATTCTGATTTTCTCCCTAACCTGAGCGTGAGTAGAAAAGGCCGGCGATAGTTTCCCGCGCTTTTCTCCAGTCTGGTAAGCGTTCGTAGCACGTGGGTAGCTTTGGTGTCCGCGTTGCGTAGAGAAAACAAACCTCGGAAACGCAATACGGTAACCTAGCGGACCCGAAAAGCACTCCGCGAAGTTCATTAAATTTTGTTACCAGGACTTGGAGGTTTAATTTCACAAATTTATCTTCCTTTTATTCACTCTTTATTCTCCCTAACCTTCGCACTCAGTATTGTCTGTTTCTGATCTCTGTTTCTTATCTTACTTCGGAGCTTAGCCTGATGTTGCCGTCCGCGGGTTCCTTCCACTGTTTTACTGCTGGTCCGTTCAGCTCGGCTGCCGCAAAAGAAAGAGAGGGATCTCAGCCGATCGCTGTTCCACGTCGACACGCTTTTTCCCTTTACAGCACGCTCGCGCCATTAATAGCACTAAGCTTGCCCTTAACAGCACGCTCTGCGCTTAACAGCACGTGCGCTCGTTCATGGGTGATTGCGATAACTTATCGATACTATCGGCATTCGCCCCGACTGGCCAGCTGACCGATCTTGCTGATCAACACTGGCAACCTCGCGCGCGCATATTTGAAACTAGGATAACTTAGGTTTTAAGCTTAAATATATATTTGAAAACTTAACATATAGTGAGACCTTTAATGGCTGGAACATAATAATGCCTTCAATGGCTGGGATGCTGGGTTTCAAGTGGGGAAGATGAGAGGCGCCTTAAGGGTCCTCACACCCCCCTTTACTTCGGGGCGGTTAAAGAAGTGAGCGGAGGGCCACGGTAACTTCTCCCCGTGCGGTCACGTTGACGCGCCGGCGATCCTGAGCCTGGATGGATGTGACGAGAACGGTGGGCAGACGGCGATCCGAGGTGTCCACCCTCCAGTCCGCTGGGGCCTCGATCCAGTGTGAATCACCCCGGACTGGGGTCCTCCGCTGGGTCCTCCGCTGGGTCCTCCTGGAGAGCTCCCCGCCGGTTAGAAATAGCTGGAAGTCTGGCTCCTCGTCCCCGCTTTGGGACGCCGCCTGCGCTGGGGGTCCCAAGAATCGGTCCAAAACCGCGGAAGGAATGGATCCCGCTGAGAGGGTCCGAGGCCGGGTGACAGCGCGAGTGGCGACAGTTCCAGGGGCGGGCGCCCAGTATTGGTGGGTGTCCGCGGGGACTGTGCTTGGCCGCGTTTTGGTGTGGACTGGGGGTGGTGCGTGCTGGAGTCCCGGGTGGGGCTTGGTCTTGCGGGCCCTCGGCAACAGCGGGGTCGTGCTCCTCGGGTACTTCTAAGTCGGGGGCGACCACCCCTGCGTGGATGCCCAGTACGTCATCTCCTGGGTCGATGTTCCGGGCTCGTCTCCGTCGTCTACCTGTAGCCGGGCCAGGCGCGCAACCGTGGGGGTGGTTGGCTCCTCCTCCTCGTCGTCTTCGGTTAGGGACTCGAACACTTCCAGAACGTCACCGCTGGCCGCAATGCTAGCGTCCGGGGACCTAGCCAGGACACGGAGTCGGTGTTGCCCGGAGGAGTGCGACCAGTTCCTTCGGGCGTTCCCATGCCTCGCCATGGGCTGAACGGGGGTAGAGTCAGGGTTGCGGGTGGACAAGACCGAGTCGTGGCCTTGGGACTCTCCGCTACTGTTGGTCATAGAGGCTTCTCGACGGGTCGGTACGCTCCCTCCACTCGATAGGGATCCTCGGGTTGCATACCCATCTGTTGAATATGGTTGTCTCTGAAAGGTGCCCCAATAGTTAGCCTAGTACTACGTTACCTAACTTGCCTAGCCTGAGTGCGAAGATCAAACCGAGTCGCGACATTGGTTGTACTAGGGAGGCAAAGTCTTGGACAAAACGTCTGTACCAAGATGCGATTCCGAGATGGCGGCGAAGTTCCTTGACGTTAGTCGGGGGATGTATCCCCTGGATTGCCGCTATTTTGTAGGGGACTGCCCTGATGCCTTCCTCGCTCACAGGTGATACACTAATCTTCTTTGGAAGAACTTGCACTTACCCCGATTTAAGCGTAGATTCGCTTCTCGAAGGCGCCGGAAGACTTCCCTCAGATTGCGCGCATGGTCCTCCCACGTTGCCCCGATGACGAGGATGTCGTCTAAATAAGTGAAGGCGTGGGGCTCCATATCGGGGCCGATGACGCTGTCCAGAGCTCGTTGGAAAGTCGCTGGGGCGGAAGAGTCCGCGTCCGGGGACAGTGAATGCGGTGCATTCTCGACTGCCTTCCGCCATGGGAATCTGCCAATACCCGTTTTTGAGGTCCAACGTGGAGATGAACCGGGCGTTCCGTAGACGTTCCAGGATATGGTTGATGAGCGGAAGCGGGTACGCGTCGGGTATGGACTGTGCGTTGAGTTGACGGTAGTCAACGCACATCCGCATGTCCCCTGTCTTCTTTCGGACCAACACCAGCGGTGCGATGTGCGGACTTCGAGAGGGTTCGAATCGTCCGTCCTGCAGCAGTTCGTCCACCTGCTCGTTGATGAAACGCTGCATGGCCGGGTTCTTGGGATAATACCGCTGTTTCAGCGGTTTATCTCCCCGAAGGGTGATGGTGTGCTCGGCTATATCCGTTGTTCCTTGCAGATGGTCGAAATGCCTAAGCTCCTCTTGAAGGAACCGGAGGGTTACTGCGTCGAGAGGTTCTTCAGACACTAGCAATCCCGGCGGGGATTCCGCGACTGTGGCCAGGTGTCCGTGAGGGCCATTGCCCTTCCGGAACGGATTGCGCCTCTGAGCGTCCTCTGTATCCGGTTGGGCAAGTACCTGGTACTTGCCGATTCCTTGCGGGCTTCCCGGGGAAGATCGTGGCGTATCCGGGTCGTCGGGGGACGTTCCTGTCGTTGTGCTGGCTAAGCGGTCCTGACCCGCGAGATACTTCCGAAAAGGGTTCCTTTTCTTGGCCACGGCGGCATCCGGTACTGGCTGGAGGCTGTACTTGCCTTCCTTGACGGTGATATCGGCCTTTGTGATTCCCGTGGTAGTGTCGGGAAGGACCGGTGGTGGCGAGTGCTCCGATGGAACTGGGGCTGGGTTCCGTCCCGCGGTCGACATGATGTGCTGCCTTGGGGCGGTTATGGGACCCGTTGTGGCCTCCTCGTTGGTCCTTGATGTCCGCTGGGTAGGAGGGAGGTGGGCGACCGCCGCTGTGGGCGCCGCTCGGGTGGCTGGGCCTGGTTCGGCTCTTCGTGTGGCAGGCGGAGCTAGCTGGAGGCACACTTGACCGCAGATTAGGGTTGCCCGGATGCCCCCGTGTCGATGGTTGCCGAGAAGAGTTGACCCTCGATGGTAACCGTGGCGACGATCCGGCCGGTGGGTCTCCCCCTTTACGTAGGGTAAATCGCTCGGAGGCGTAACGTAAACTGGGCCGACACAAATTAGTACGCGGGGATTCAGCTGGGAGTGAATGCGCGGGTGCACGTGAGGTATTATCGATACTTTACGCGTTTCCCAGTTCAGCTGGCGTTCGTATTGCGTAGAGTAAGCCTCGAAAACGCAATACGGGAACTAGTTCGACGCGAATGAGCACATGGACAGCCTCGTCGTCCGTGTTGCGTAGAGAAAACAAACCTCGGAAACCCAAAACGAAAACGGGACCGCCACAAATTAACTCGCGGAGGTTTCGACTGAGCCTGAGCGTTGCGAGGGGGGGCGCGCGGGGAAATCGACGGAAATTTTCCCGTCCGGCAAGCGTTCGTTTTGCGTAGAGTAAACCTCGGAAACGCAACTCGGGAGCTTGTCCGACGTGAATGGGCACGCGGGCAGCTTTGGCGTCCGCGTTGCGTAGAGAAAGCAAACCTCAGAAACACAACTCAGAAGCCTCACTGACCCGAAAAGCCCCTCCGCGAAATTCACTAAATTTTGTTAACCAGGCTTGAGGTTTTAAATCTTCACGAAGTTTGATTTCCCTTTATTCTAATTCTGATTTTCTCCCTAACCTGAGCGTGAGTAGAAAAGGCCGGCGATTTCTTATCTTATTTCTTTCTTATCTTACTTCGGAGCTTGGTCTGATGTTGCCGTCCGCGGGTTCCTTCCACTGTTTTCCTGCTGGTCCGTTCAGCTCGGCTGCCGCAAAAGAAAGAGAGCGATCTCAGCTGATCGCTGTTCCACGTCGACACGCTTTTGCCCTTTACAGCACGCTCGCATCCTCACAATGGTATACTACAGTTGCTGTCTTTAAAAATTCAAATTGACGAGAACAAAAGTAGTTACGTTAAACCGCAACATGATAATTTCGAAAAAGTAGTGAACGATTTTGACGGTCAAACAGTTCAGCAGTGGTTTGACATTTTCGAACAAAATGCAGACGCATACGAGCTCACATTTAAACAATTGTAAATTTTGTTTTTCGGTTAGGAATATATTAACAAAAAAAGCGATTTTTATTTTAATATTTAGCGGAGTCTTTATTGGTAAAGTTCTTTCAAGTTAGATCCCCAATCTTAAACTGATTTTATAAAATGCATTATTCTTATAACTATGGCTTCTACCGGTAACAGCCGGCGAGCAGCGAAAGTGGACTTTGATTAGATAATTTTGATTGGTCAAAACTGTGGACAGATGGGATGGTTTCTAAGCTGCATCTTTATTTTAATTAATTTGGATTGGTTAAAGCTTTTATGCTGACGAATGGGTTCTCAGGCTGGCCTTTTGTTTAAAGGTCTGAATATTGTTTATGTCTGCCGTCGTCGATAAAGGCGTGTGAAGTGTTTATAATTCGGGTGCCGCCGATCGAAGGCGTGGGAAAGATTTATGTCTGAGGGGTTAAATTTTATGTCGGATTGATTTGAATAACTGCAATAGTAGGCTCTGGACTTATGTTATTGACAATTGTTAAATGTTTATGTCGGATTGGCTTTCTAACAGAGACCTTTTGATTGTTTTGGGTGACTTTAATCTACCTGATATTTCTTGGTCTCCTCTCACTGACTCACTTGTCGCTATACCTTTATCCGCCCATGATTTTTAGATGGCCTTTTAGAATTATCGTTACAGCATGTAAGCTTTATACGAAATTCTTTAAATAGACAATTAGATCTTGTGTTTGTTTCAGACCCGTCCGAGGTCACGGTATGTAGAAATGACGCTCTTGTTGTACCTGAAGACCGATATCATCCAACAATGGAATTGACAATTTGCCTCCCCTGCTCTGATATCCTCTCTCCTTTAGTGCCCCCAACTAAAATGAGATGTTTTCGGAAATGTGACTATAATAAACTTAACGATATGATTTCTCATTATAATTGGACAGACTTGTACAATTGTACAGACATTGAAAGTGCCACTGAACTATTCTATATAGCGTTAAATACTTTTTTTAATGAATGCGTTCCTGATAGGTTTCCTTTAAACCTAAACAGGCCTCCTTGGTTTAACAATGCGCTTCAAAGACTTAAAAACCTTAAATCAAATACTTATAAAAAGTATAAAAAATCGGGTAAGCCATCAGATTTTTCGAAATATGTAGTGGCTCGATCGGATTTTAATGTTCTCAACAGTCATTGCTATTCTACGTATCTAAATCGATGTAAATTTAAATTTTCAAATGATCCGAAACAGTTTTTCAACTTTGTTAATGCCAAGCGTAAGTCATTGGCATTGCCTTCATCGGTACGTCTAAACTCAACGGAGGCATCGGCGGATTCTGACATTGCTGATTTATTTGCTGAGTTTTTCCAAACCACTTATAGTTCGACAGCTTGGTCAAATTCTAACTACCCTAATCTCTTAAATAGGGCAAATTGTAATTTTACCCCTTTAATTACTGAAAACTCTCTCTTAATAGAATTAGAAACAACAACGCCTACTTATTCTCCCGGTCCAGATGGAATTCCTGGATGTGTGCTCAAGTTTTGTGCGTCAACCATTTGTAAACCGATTCTTAAACTTTTTAATTTGTCTATTTCATTTTCAGTTTTTCCTACTATCTGGAATGTCTCTTTTATTATTCCACTTCATAAAAAGGGTGCGAAGGCTGATGCCAAGAATTATAGAGGTATTTCCAAATTGTCGGCAATTCCTAAAGCATTTGAACGTATTATCACTTCTCATTTGCAACATTTATGTTCCTCGCTTATATCACCGTGTCAGCATGGTTTTGTTAAGCGAAGATCGACCACCACCAACCTACTTGAATTGTCATCTATTGTAATAAATGGATTTCAGAAAAAAATGCAGACTGACGTTATATATACAGATTTTAGTAAGGCCTTTGACTCCGTCAACCACTCTCTTCTCTTATTCAAATTAGATCTGCTTGGGTTTCCTGGTAATCTATTAACTTGGATTTCAAGTTACTTGAATGGTAGGACTCAGAGGGTTATATTCAAGAATTCTATTTCAAAATTGATCTACGTGACATCTTTAGTCCCTCAGGGAAGACATCTGGGCCCTTTGTTTACTTTGTTTATCAACGATCTTCCCTCTATCATAAAACATTCTCGTGTACTAATGTATGC
Source organism: Drosophila prolongata (assembly GCA_036346975.1). Taxonomy (NCBI): domain Eukaryota; kingdom Metazoa; phylum Arthropoda; class Insecta; order Diptera; family Drosophilidae; genus Drosophila; species Drosophila prolongata. The sequence continues at coordinate 160,763 of JAYMZC010000320.1, forward strand.
TGATGATGTTAAGCTTTGTTTATCATATAATGATATAGCGTCGGGATTTAACTTACAGTCAGATATTGATTGTTTTCATGAACCCTTTCGCGTTCTATGTAATAATTATAACAACCTTTATCATCTAATTTGCATTTCAACTTCTATCCCGTTATTAAAAACTAATATTTTAACTCATTTGCTTTACTCTTAATTGTGCTTTTATTTTCACTTGTGTCTTGTCTCTATTTAATTTAAATTGGTAATAGGGCCCGCGCGTAACAAGCACGTGCTTGGTGTCGTTGGGCCACTTGTTTGTTCTGCTCGTAGTGCATCAACGTCCATCAGAAATTGATTTGAATAACTGCAATAGTAGGCTCTGGACTTATGTTATTGACAACTGGAATAATGGGTTGTAATGATTCTCGTGGCAACAGGAGTTGCCTTTTAACTAGACTTTGATTTCAGAGCGGTTAGTACTGGGACGTTTTCGGCTAGGACTCCGTCGGACTGGTGACAAAGAATAATGCTGAAAAGATATAAAACATCGAAATTTATAAAAGTGTATCATTGTTAAGCGGTCTGGGTCAAAAAAAACAAGACCGATTGGATTCTTTATAGCCGATGTTCTTGCTGACCAGTTGTTCATACAACAAAAGTTTTTGGTCGTGCCTGTGGTGCTCGTCAATGACGACGTCATGAAGTTATATATGGATGATATAATTATATATGCACGCACTGGTGAGGAGTGTATGAGCATAACAAGACGTGTATTGGAGACAGCAGTTCAGTTTGGGCTAAAAATTAAATGGAAAAAATGTATCTTTCTCTTGTATCTTTACCGTGGAAAATGGACGTATATGGCCAGCCGAAGAAAAAACGAACGACACAGCAATATCCTCGAGGCAAAGGAGATTTATTTAGCGCTCAGGAAGTTTCAACATTACCTCATGGTAAAGTGGTAAACTCCGTGACGAAATTACCACTTTAAACCCGTCACGGATTGCTGAGCGTTTAAGGACACTACAAGAAAAGACGATATTCCTCGCGAAGTTGCAGCGTACGTGTTGTATCTTCAAGATTTTAGCTGCGATGTTGTTCACAAGCCTGGGGAAAAGATGAAGCACGTGGATCACTTGAGCCGGCATCCACAGTTAGTCAGGATCGTCACAGCAGAAGTAGCAGCCCGTATCAAGAGCATACAACAGAGCGATGAGTACATCAAGGCGATTCTCGTAATCCTCCAGGAACGTCCATACCAAAACTTCAAGATCAAAGGAGATATCCTCTACCGTGCAGTGGACGGAAATTACCTTATAGTTGTCCCGAAATCCGTGGAGAAAGAAATAATTGGAGAGTCACACGAAGTCGGCCACTTTGCAGTACAGAAGACCGTTCATTCCGTAAAGCAAAAGTTCTGGATCTCTCTTTTGGAGCGGAAGGTAACGAATTTTATTGCCAACTGTATTAAATGCATTATTTACCGTAAGAAGTTGGGAAAGCAAGAAGGTCTCCTCCACTGCATAGCCAAAGGAGACGTTCCACTGCATACGCTACATGTGGATCACTTGGGGCCGATGGACTTCACTTCGAAGCAGTGCAAATATATACTCGTAATTGTAGATGGCTTCGCAAAATTTGTTTACCCCATGAAAACGACCGGATGCGAAGAAGTCATCAGGAGATTTACCGAATGGTTCAATGTTTTTCGGTTTCCGAAACGAGTTGTCAGCGATCGAGGAGCAGCCTTTACATCTGGTGCGTTTCAAGAGCGGCTGAACAGCAACAAAGTGGATCACGTAAGCTCAACTACTGGAGTTGCTCGTGGAAATGGCCAAGTCGAGCGGATTAACCGATCGTTTCTCGCTGTCATCGCCAAAATGTCTGCTAAAAAACGGCGGCTTAACAAGTATACAAGCGAAATTACGACATGAGGCGGAAGCGAGCTCACATCTATAGGTTGGGTGATCTCGTCGCAATCAAGAGGACTCAAGTCGTCTCAGAGAGAAAGCTAGGAAGTCCTTACTTAGGACCATACGAAGTCGTTAAAGTTAAGCAAAACGGGCGGTACAACGTCCGCAATGCAGCTCAAATACAAGGACACAATTCCACAAGCACCAGCAGCGAAAACATGAAGCTATGGCGTCATATATGATAACGACGACGAATTTGTTTTATTTGGGTCAGATTAAGATGAGCAGGAGGGCCGAGTATAAAGGGTTAAGCCAGAACAGGACAGCTAGTATATACTTTTCCCTCGTTGTGAATGGTATTCAAGGAGAAGGAAGTAGTAAGAAGCGGTCGCATAAAAAGTCGTAAGTGTTGCCAAAAGTTGTCTTCAGTTGCTTAAGTTGAAATTAGAAGTTAAAAACGTTGCTGTAAACATTGCTCATTTATTTAATATCTCAGCGTACTGTTAATTTAAATATACCACTTATAATGCCAACTTTACATTTGAGGGCTCGCACCGGGTCTGAGATAACCAAATAAGTGACGGAAAATTAAAAGAGTAACGCAGAATAAGAAAACCACTATGTAGCCAAGTTGTGAAATTCAGGTCGCATCATTCAATCATAAATGACGCGTCAGCAAGAAGTTCAAGATCTAAAAGAGATTGAAGAGGATCAGAACGAGACAATGGGTGAGGAAAACAGTCGAATGGATATTGCTGAGATGAAAAAGAAAATGGATGGTATACTACAGTTGCTGTCTTTAAAAATTCAAATTGACGAGAACCCAAGTAGTTACGTTAAACCGCAACATGATAATTTCGAAAAAGTTGTGAACGATTTTGACGGTCTGAGATAACCAAATAAGTGACTTTAAGTGCAACGAAAATGGTCATATATCCCGAGATTTTCTTCTAGTTACAAGAATGTTCGCAAGGTTGTTGATCAAAACCGCAGCAAGGTGATCTCTGTAAATGGTGTGGACATTGAATACTTAATCGATACAGGATCGGACTGGTGACAAAGAATAATGCTGAAAAGATATAAGACATCCAAATTTATAAAAGTGTATCATTGTTAAGCTGTCTGGGTCAAAAAAAACAAGACCGATTGGATTCTTTATAGCCGATGTTATTGCTGACCAGTTGTTCACACAACAAAAGTTTTTGGTCGTGCCTGATAACGTGATCGACTGTGGTGCTCGACAATGACGACGTCATGAAGTTATATATGGATGATATAATTATATATGCACCCACTGGTGACGAGTGTATGAGCATAACAAGACGTGTATTGGAGACAGCAGTTCAGTTTGGGCTAAAAATTAAATGGAAAAAATGTATCTTTATGCAATCCCGCATACACTTTTTTGGGCATACCGTGGAAAATGGACGTATATGGCCAGCCGAACAAAAAACATCAGCCGTTAACAGAGTTAAAACTCCAAGAAACATCAGAGCGGTACAGACATTTCTTGGACTAACAGGATTTTTTAGGAAATTTATTCCAGGTTATGCAAATATTGCTCGACCGTTGACCAATCTTCTAACAAACGACGTCGAATTCAAAATAGGAAGTCCAGAGCTGCAGTCACTTCAGGAGCTTAAGAAGATTCCAACCAACGAACCGGTGCTACACACTTATGCCTGTAAGGATGGTTTTGGGGCAGTCTTACTTCACATGTTTGATGGTCAACTGCACCCTGTATTCTTTTGGAGTAACAAGACGACAGCTTCAGAGGCCGAACGACACAGCAATATCCTCGAGGCAAAGGAGATTTATTTAGCGCTCAGGAAGTTTCAACATTACCTCATGGTAAAGTGGTAAACTCCGTGACGAAATTACCACTTTAAATCCGTCACGGATTGCTGAGCGTTTAAGGACACTACAAGAAAAGACGATATTCCTCGCGAAGTTGCAGCGTACGTGTTGTATCTTCAAGATTTTAGCTGCGATGTTGTTCACAAGCCTGGGGAAAAGATGAAGCACGTGGATCACTTGAGCCGGCATCCACAGTTAGTCAGGATCGTCACAGCAGAAGTAGCAGCCCGTATCAAGAGCATACAACAGAGCGATGAGTACATCAAGGCGATTCTCGTAATCCTCCAGGAACGTCCATACCAAAACTTCAAGATCAAAGGAGATATCCTCTACCGTGCAGTCGACGGAAATTACCTTATAGTTGTCCCGAAATCCGTGGAGAAAGAAATAATTGGAGAGTCACACGAAGTCGGCCACTTTGCAGTGCAGAAGACCGTTCATTCCGTAAAGCAAAAGTTCTGGATCTCTCTTTTGGAGCGGAAGGTAACGAATTTTATTGCCAACTGTATTAAATGCATTATTTACAGTAAGAAGTTGGGAAAGCAAGAAGGTCTCCTCCACTGCATAGCCAAAGGAGACGTTCCACTGCATACGCTACATGTGGATCACTTGGGGCCAATGGACTCCACTTCGAAGCAGTGCAAATATATTCTGGCAATTGTAGATGGCTTCGCAAAATTTGTTTACCCCATGACAACGACCGGATGCGAAGAAGTCATCAGGAGATTTACCGAATGGTTCAATGGTTTTCGGTTTCCGAAACGAGTTGTCAGCGGTCGAGGAGCAGCCTTTACATCTGCTGCGTTTGAAGAGCGGCTGAACAGCAACAGAGTGGATCACGTAAGCTCAACCTGGAGTTGCTCGTGGAAATGGCCAAGTCGAGCAGATTAACCGATCGTTTCTCGCTGTCATCGCCAAAATGCTGAAGAACCAAACAAGTGGTTCAGGTATGTGCCTCAGGTGCAAAAGTGCATTGCTCAACAAAGCTTTTATTTGGCACAAAGATGTACAGGCAGGTAGAGGAGCGTTTGCATGAGATTTTAAAGAGGAAATTGTTTCCCAATACAACCTTGAGCGAAACTTAATGCGACAAGAAGCGAAGAATAACATTGAGGCGGCTTAACAAGTATACAAGCGAAACTACTCACATCTATAGGTTGAATGATCTCGTCGCAATCAAGAGGATTCAATTCGTTTCAGAAAGAAAGCTAGGAAGTCCATACTTAGGACCATACGAAGTCGTTAAAGTTAAGCAAAACGGTCGATACAACGTCCGCAAGGCATTTCAAATACAAGGACCCAATTCCACAAGCACCAGCTGCGACAACATGAAGCTATGGCGGTTCATATATGATAACGACGACGAATTTGTTTCATTTGGGTCAGATGGAGATGAGCAGGAGGGCCGAGTGTAAAGGGTTAAGGCAGAACAGGACAGCTAGTATATACTTTTCACTCGTTGTGAATGGTATTCAAGGAGAAGGAAGTAGTAAGAAGCGGTCGCATAAAAAGTCGTAAATGTTGTCAAAAGTTTTCTTCAGTTGCTTAAGTTGACATTAGAAGTTTAAAACGTTGCTGTAAACATTGTTCATTTATTCAGCGTACTGTTAATTAAAATATACCACTTATAATGCCAACTTTATATTTGAGGGCTCGCACCGGGTCTGAGATAACCAAATAAGTGACGGAAAATTAAAAGAGTAACGCAGAATAAGAAAACCACAATGTAGCCAAGTTGTGAAATTCAGGTCGCATCATTCAATCATAAATGACGCGTCAGCAAGAAGTTCAAGATCTAAAAGAGATTGAAGAGGATCAGAACGAGACAATGGGTGAGGAAAACAGTCGAATGGATATTGCTGAGATGAAGTCCTTAAACGTGGTGTGCCTCAAGGCTCAGTTCTTGGACATTTACTGTTTACTCTGTATGTCAATGACCTTCCCTGTGTGTTGTAAAATAGTGATGTTCACATGTACGCAGATGATGTCCAGATGTATGTTAGCCGTCCATTAGTAGAATTAACGAGTGTGTCACATTTGTGCGTCTTCACAGAGAACGGTCGTGTTTTTGTTTTGCGCTCCGAATTTTCATTTTCTTATTGAAACCACCGGGCTTTACTTAAATCTCTTAAACGTTTCTACACCTTTAAGTGTTTTCTAACAACTTTCCGTTCGCTTCGCGAGTGCATCGTGATTAACTTGTGTTTAGTAAACAAAAAGTTTTTATCATAATTTAATTCGGTGCTGGTTTGTTGTTATTGTGTTCCATTGCCCCTCTTTTCAGTCTTTCTCTTCGTCGTTGAGCGCTGTTGGAACGGCGCGCACTCCAACGGTCATATCTCTCAGAGGTGTTTTATACCGGAGTTAATCGGTTAATAATCACGCTCTCTCTCTCTTTTCGTTTCTATATTGTTTCGTGGTGCCTAACATCAAAGTTATTCGGTGTTTCGCTCCCGCTCTGTCGCTCTGCTTGATCTCTCGTTAAAAAGTTCTTGAGCGCTTTCGATATTTTTGTCCGCATAGTGGTCCGCGGTCAGTGAAAATGGCTTTCTGTTCATTAAAAAATTGCAAGAAAGTTATCTCGGCTGGACAGCAAAGTATTCCCTGCCATACATGTGATAAAACTTATCACGCAAAGTGTCTTGGCTATTCTGTCCTGGTTCGTGATGCCATCGATAAGAGAAGTGGCCTACGCTACTACTGCGATGAATGCATTGTATACGAGAACCAGGCCATAACTATTAGGCGGCAGTGTTACGGAATTAATCCGGAACTGCCGTAAAAATACGGACCTGCTCGTGGCGCTTGAATCTCAGCTCACTAGCCGCATGCTAGCTGAGCCCGATTCCCCAAAGCGCAAAAAAGTCGCGGTCGGTGGGCATTCTATGGCAGGTGCTGTGCAACCTGCTGCCCGCGATTCGACTCCAGCTCAGCTGCCAATCTTAGGCGCCACTCAAATGGTACTAAGATCGGGGGCAAAAAGTGATTCGGTATCCGAAGTTGCTGGAATCGATGTGGCTCCGCTAGGTACTTCCGCTCTGTCCGATCAAAATAAAGTAGTGGCCCCAACACCTCATGTGGATTTAACGTCCGGATTACCGGCCGATACTGGTAGTACAGATACAAATTCTGTAGTACCAAAAAGGGTTACATGTGTTGTACCAAAAACGGTTACTTGTGTTCGGGTGCCCCAGCTAAAACATGTATTTGTTTCACGGCTCGCCCCAGACCTCTCATCACTTGATATTACGGCTTATATCCGTAACAAAATCCAAGTTGATGATTTGAAAGCCGAACAATTTAAATTTTTTTATGCTAGGAAAGTATCATCATTTAAGATTGGTATTCCTTGTGCTCTTTTTGCATCTGTGTGTTCCACCAGTTTCTGGCCCGAGGGCATATTTGTAAAAGAGTACGAAGCTAAGAGAAAAAAGTATAGTTCAGGAGAAATGGAAAATACCATTAAAAAACCATCCCCAGCGCCCTCCACATCCTCTTCTGTCCCAAAAAACTAGCCTCCTCTTTTATTCTTTGCTATCAGAATACAAGAGGCTTACTTAGTAAGCTGACTAAATTGTATTCGGATAGTTTTTCTTTCCCATATAATATTATGGTATGTACAGAGACCTGGTTAAGGCCGGATATTCTTAGCTCCGAAATTCTCTCGGGTAAGTACACAATTTATAGGCTTGATCGTCAGTCCAGACGGGGAGGTGGAGTGCTGATTGCTGTCGACTCCACCTTTTCGTCTGAATTACTAACTTTCGATGAATTTTATGACATCGAATTCCTAGGTATAAAATTATCGTTTCCCGGTAGTTTTGTATATATTACTTGTTCATATATCCCACCATCATCTGAGTTCCCTATTTACGCAAATCACCTTTCCGTTATTCAGTCCATTTCCAAAAAACTGTCAGATCGAGATTAGCTAATAGTATTGGGTGATTTTAATATACCTAGTGCGACATGGTCCCCTGACGAAAACTCTAACATTTTACTTCCTTTAGCGCAGCATGACTTTATTGACGGCTTGCTTGACATTGCGCTATCCCAAGTGAACCATGTTAAGAACTCCTTAGGACGTTTACTGGACTTGTGTTTTGTTTCAAATTCAGAAGGCGTTTGCCTATCAAGAACGTCACCACTTACACAACCGGAAGATCCTTATCATCCAACTCTAGAGCTGACTGTAGATGCAATAATAAAAAATCCGAAAAGTCGGTTAATCGAATCCGCTGCTTCCGTAAGGCAAACTTTCATCTTTTAAATACTTTTATATCCGGCTATGACTGGTCCGAATTTTATTCATGCACTAACGTGGCTAAGGCCGTTAATATCTTTTATAATGCATTGAATTCCTTCTTTTATCTGTGTGTTCCGTTATACTATCCGTCAATTTCAAATAAACCTCCGTGGTTTAATAAAGAGTTGTCCCACATAAAAAATATTAAGTCCAGACTTTTCAATAAATTTAAAATGTGCGGTTCACAATCTGTCTTCTCTCGGTACCTAAGGGCTCGGTCAAATTGTATCGTGCTTAACGCCCGGTGTTATAAAAGCTATTTGACTCGTTGTAGGGTCCAATTTTCACAAGATCCAAAACAGTTTTATAATTTTGTTAACACTAAGGGTAAATCAGCCTGTTACCCTGCATCACTATCATTTGAAAACTCTACGGCAAATTCTGATCAGGCAATTGCCGATCTATTTGCCCAGTTTTTCCAGACAACATATTCTGTTTCATCCCGTCCAAATCCGTCTTATTCAAATGCCATACCCAAGTCGAACTTGATTTTTTGTCCGAAGTTAAGCGAAAGCTCCCTTCTTTTGGATCTCCATAAAGTTAAGCCTGTCTATTCACCGGGTCCGGACGGAGCTCCAGGCTGCGTGCTGAGGTACTGTACTGAAACTCTGTGTAGACCTCTGTACAAATTGTTTACCTTGTCTTTAAAAACATCTCATTTCCCTCTTATTTGAAAGGAGTCATTTGTCATTCCCCTTCATAAGAAAGGAAATAAATGCAATACAAGTAATTACAGAGGCATATCCAAATTATCCGCCATTCCAAAGCTTTTCGAAAACACTATTACACCCCATTTGCAACATCTTTGTAGATCGATTATATCTCCATGTCAACATGGATTTATAAGGCGAAGATCTACGACGACAAACCTCTTGGAGCCAACGTCTTTTGTAATAAATGGCTTTAGAAAGAACATGCAGTTTACACTGATTTTAGTAAAGCGTTTGATTCAGTAAATCACTCGCTTCTTGTATTAAAGCTAGACTTATTAGGGTTTCCATGTGATCTTCTAACATGGATCTCAAGTTATCTGAGTGGTAGGACTCAACGAGTCCTCTTTAAAAACTCGATCTCTGATTTGATCCGAGTTACTTCAGGCGTCCCACAAGGAAGCCACCTTGAACGATCTCCCTCTAGTCTTGACAAAGTCGCGTGTCCTTATGTACGCAGATGACGTTAAGTTATGCCTGCAATATAACGAAATTTCTAGCAGTTCAGACTTACAATCTGACCTAAACGCTTTTCAAACATGGTGTTGTGAAAATCTTTTGGATTTAAATAGCGCTAAGTGCAAAGTAATGACATTTTTCGGGTGAACCCACAATATGCAACGTATATGCTGGGTGGTTGCGCGTTGTCTAGAATTACGCATGTTGATGACCTTGGCGTCCTCCTTGACCCTAAACTTAAGTTTTGTGACCATATTACTTCTATGGTGAATAAAGCCAGGGGAGTACTTGGATTTATTAAAAGGTGGTCAAAGGAATTCGATGATCCCTATGTTACAAAGACTCTGTTTATTTCACTAGTCCGTCCAATCCTGGAGTACTGTTCTGCAGTTTGGAGTCCTCAGTATGGTGTACATATAGACCGGATAGAGTCTGTGCAAAATAACTTTTTATTATTTGCTCTACGGGGCCTTAACTGGAATGCAAACCTTATTTTACCATCCTACTCTAGTAGACTTCTCCTAATTAATCTACCATCCTTAGTAAACCGTAGAACGATGCTTGGCACAACTTTTATCTATAAACTTATTCACGGGGATGTGGAGAGTCCCGAGTGCCTAATAGAATTACCAGGAACTATGTTCCTCTTACATTAAATATTTCTAGATCTAACTTTGATATGCATGAACCGTTTAGAGTACTGTGTAACGACTATAATAGACTATACCACATTATTTCTACTACCGACTCTTTGCCAAGCCTAAAATCATTTATTTTATCTTACTTAGCACAAAATTAGTATTAGTATTAATCTCGTACGTATTTCTAACTTAGTCTGTCCGCTTCTACATTGTGCTTTTAACTTCTCGCGATCTCGTTTTTACGCCTATTAGGCTCCGCGCGTAACAAGCACTGCTTGGTGTCGTAAGGGCCACTTGTTTGCGCTGATCATAGTGCATCAACGTCCGAAAGATGAATATATGCAATCGAGAGCTTGGTAAAGTTAGCAGCTGGGCCAAAGACAATGGACTTGGTCTAAACCCAACAAAATGTAAATGTCTCGTAATATATAAAAAGAAAGTAAATATTGCTGACCTGCAGCCATTGATGATAAACAGCATGCCCATTAAATATGTTGAAAATGCTACAAACTTGAGTGCAACGAAAATGGTCATATATCCCGAGATTTTCCTCTAGTTACAAGAATGTTCGCAAGGTTGTTGATCAAAGCCGCAGCAAGGTGATCTCTGTAAATGGTGTGGACATTGAATACTTAATCGATACAGGATCGGACTGGTGACAAAGAATAATGCTGAAAAGATATAAGACATCCAAATTTATAAAAGTGTATCATTGTTAAGCGGTCTGGGTCAAAAAAAACAAGACCGATTGGATTCTTTATAGCCGATGTTCTTGCTGACCAGTTGTTCACACAACAAAAGTTTTTGATCGTGCCTGATAACGTGATCGACTGTGGTGCTCGACAATGACGACGTCATGAAGTTATATATGGATGATATAATTATATATGCACCCACTGGTGACGAGTGTATGGGCATAACAAGACGTGCATTGGAGACAGCAGTTCAGTTTGGGCTAAAAATTAAATGGAGAAAATGTATCTTTATGCAATCCCGCATACACTTTTTTGGGCATACCGTGGAAAATGGACGTATATGGCCAGCCGAAGAAAAAACATCAGAGTTAAAACTCCAAGAAACATCAGAGCGGTTTGCGGTTGAAGAGCGGCTAAACAGCAACAAAGTGGATCACGTAAGCTCAACCTGGAGTTGCTCGTGAAAATGGCCAAGTCGAGCAGATTAACCGATCGTTTCTCGCTGTCATCGCCAAAATGCTGAAGAACCAAACAAGTGGTTCAGGTATGTGCCTCAGGTGCAAAAGTGCATTGCTCAACAAAGCTTTTATTTGGCACAAAGATGTACAGGCAGGTAGAGGAGCGTTTGCATGAGATTTTAAAGAGGAAATTGTTTCCCAATACAACCTTGAGCGAAACTTAATGCGACAAGAAGCGAAGAATAACATTGAGGCGGCTTAACAAGTATACAAGCGAAACTACTCACATCTATAGGTTGGGTGATCTCGTCGCAATCAAGAGGACTCAATTCGTTTCAGAAAGAAAGCTAGGAAGTCCATACTTAGGACCATACGAAGTCGTTAAAGTTAAGCAAAACGGTCGATACAACGTCCGCAAGGCATTTCAAATACAAGGACCCAATTCCACAAGCACCAGCTGCGCCAACATGAAGCTATGGCGGTTCATATATGATAACGACGACGAATTTGTTTCATTTGGGTCAGATGGAGATGAGCAGGAGGGCCGAGTGTAAAGGGTTAAGGCAGAACAGGACAGCTAGAATATACTTTTCACTCGTTGTGAATGGTATTCAAGGAGAAGGAAGTAGTAAGAAGCGGTCGCATAAAAAGTCGTAAATGTTGTCAAAAGTTTTCTTCAGTTGCTTAAGTTGACATTAGAAGTTTAAAACGTTGCTGTAAACATTGCTCATTTATTTAATATCTCAGCGTACTGTTAATTAAAATATACCACTTATAATGCCAACTTTACATTTGAGGGCTCGCACCGGGTCTGAGATAACCAAATAAGTGACGGAAAATTAAAAGAGTAACGCAGAATAAGAAAACCACTATGTAGCCAAGTTGTGAAATTCAGGTCGCATCATTCAATCATAAATGACGCGTCAGCAAGAAGTTCAAGATCTAAAAGAGATTGAAGAGGATCAGAACGAGACAATGGGTGAGGAAAACAGTCGAATGGATATTGCTGAGATGAAGTCCTTAAACGTGGTGTGCCTCAAGGCTCAGTTCTTGGACATTTACTGTTTACTCTGTATGTCAATGACCTTCCCTGTGTGTTGTCAAATAGTGATGTTCACATGTACGCAGATGATGTCCAGATGTATGTTAGCCGTCCATTAGTAGAATTAACGAGTGTGTCACATTTGTGCGTCTTCACAGAGAACGGTCGTGTTTTTGTTTTGCGCTCCGAATTTTCATTTTCTTATTGAAACCACCGGGGTTTACTTAAATCTCTTAAACGTTTCTACACCTTTAAGTGTTTTCTAACAACTTTCCGTTCGCTTCGCGAGTGCATCGTGATTAACTTGTGTTTAGTAAACAAAAAGTTTTTATCATAATTTAATTCGGTGCTGGTTTGTTGTTATTGTGTTCCATTGCCCCTCTTTTCAGTCTTTCTCTTCGTCGTTGAGCGCTGTTGGAACGGCACGCACTCCAACGGTCATATCTCTCAGAGGTGTTTTATACCGGAGTTAATCGGTTAATAATCACGCTCTCTCTCTCTTTTCGTTTCTATATTGTTTCGTGGTGCCTAACATCAAAGTTATTCGGTGTTTCGCTCCCGCTCTGTCGCTCTGCTTGATCTCTCGTTAAAAAGTTCTTGAGCGCTTTCGATATTTTTGTCCGCATAGTGGTCCGCGGTCAGTGAAAATGGCTTTCTGTTCATTAAAAAATTGCAAGAAAGTTATCTCGGCTGGACAGCAAAGTATTCCCTGCCATACATGTGATAAAACTTATCACGCAAAGTGTCTTGGCTATTCTGTCCTGGTTCGTGATGCCATCGATAAGAGAAGTGGCCTACGCTACTACTGCGATGAATGCATTGTATACGAGAACCAGGCCATAACTATTAGGCGGCAGTGTTACGGAATTAATCCGGAACTTCCGTAAAAATACGGACCTGCTCGTGGCGCTTGAATCTCAGCTCACTAGCCGCATGCTAGCTGAGCCCGATTCCCCAAAGCGCAGAAAAGTCGCGGTCGGTGGCAGGTGCTGTGCAACCTGCTGCCCGCGATTCGACTCCAGCTCAGCTGCCAATCTTAGGCGCCACTCAAATGGTACTAAGATCGGGGGCAAAAAGTGATTCGGTATCCGAAGTTGCTGGAATCGATGTGGCTCCGCTAGGTACTTCCGCTCTGTCCGATCAAAATAAAGTAGTGGCCCCAACACCTCATGTGGATTTAACGTCCGGATTACCGGCCGATACTGGTAGTACAGATACAAATTCTGTAGTACCAAAAAGGGTTACATGTGTTGTACCAAAAACGGTTACTTGTGTTCGGGTGCCCCAGCTAAAACATGTATTTGTTTCACGGCTCGCCCCAGACCTCTCATCACTTGATATTACGGCTTATATCCGTAACAAAATCCAAGTTGATGATTTGAAAGCCGAACAATTTAAATTTTTTTATGCTAGGAAAGTATCATCATTTAAGATTGGTATTCCTTGTGCTCTTTTTGCATCTGTGTGTTCCACCAGTTTCTGGCCCGAGGGCATATTTGTAAAAGAGTACGAAGCTAAGAGAAAAAAGTATAGTTCAGGAGAAATGGAAAATACCATTAAAAAACCATCCCCAGCGCCCTCCACATCCTCTTCTGTCACAAAAAACTAGCCTCCTCTTTTATTCTTTGCTATCAGAATACAAGAGGCTTACTTAGTAAGCTGACTAAATTGTATTCGGATAGTTTTTCTTTCCCATATAATATTATGGTATGTACAGAGACCTGGTTAAGGCCGGATATTCTTAGCTCCGAAATTCTCTCGGGTAAGTACACAATTTATAGGCTTGATCGTCAGTCCAGACGGGGAGGTGGAGTGCTGATTGCTGTCGACTCCACCTTTTCGTCTGAATTACTAACTTTCGATGAATTTTATGACATCGAATTCCTAGGTATAAAATTATCGTTTCCCGGTAGTTTTGTATATATTACTTGTTCATATATCCCACCATCATCTGAGTTCCCTATTTACGCAAATCACCTTTCCGTTATTCAGTCCATTTCCAAAAAACTGTCAGATCGAGATCAGCTAATAGTATTGGGTGATTTTAATATACCTAGTGCGACATGGTCCCCTGACGAAAACTCTAACATTTTACTTCCTTTAGCGCAGCATGACTTTATTGACGGCTTGCTTGACATTGCGCTATCCCAAGTGAACCATGTTAAGAACTCCTTAGGACGTTTACTGGACTTGTGTTTTGTTTCAAATTCAGAAGGCGTTTGCCTATCAAGAACGTCACCACTTACACAACCGGAAGATCCTTATCATCCAACTCTAGAGCTGACTGTAGATGCAATAATAAAAAATCCGAAAAGTCGGTTAATCGAATCCGCTGCTTCCGTAAGGCAAACTTTCATCTTTTAAATACTTTTATATCCGGCTATGACTGGTCCGAATTTTATTCATGCACTAACGTGGCTAAGGCCGTTAATATCTTTTATAATGCATTGAATTCCTTCTTTTATCTGTGTGTTCCGTTATACTATCCGTCAATTTCAAATAAACCTCCGTGGTTTAATAAAGAGTTGTCCCACATAAAAAATATTAAGTCCAGACTTTTCAATAAATTTAAAATGTGCGGTTCACAATCTGTCTTCTCTCGGTACCTAAGGGCTCGGTCAAATTGTATCGTGCTTAACGCCGGTGTTATAAAAGCTATTTGACTCGTTGTAGGGTCCAATTTTCACAAGATCTAAAACAGTTTTATAATTTTGTTAACACTAAGCGTAAATCAGCCTGGTACCCTGCATCACTATCATTTGAAAACTCTACGGCAAATTCTGATCAGGCAATTGCCGATCTATTTGCCCAGTTTTTCCAGACAACATATTCTGTTTCATCCCGTCCAAATCCGTCTTATTCAAATGCCATACCCAAGTCGAACTTGATTTTTTGTCCGAAGTTAAGCGAAAGCTCCCTTCTTTTGGATCTCCATAAAGTTAAGCCTGTCTATTCACCGGGTCCGGACGGAGCTCCAGGCTGCGTGCTGAGGTACTGTACTGAAACTCTGTGTAGACCTCTGTACAAATTGTTTACCTTGTCTTTAAAAACATCTCATTTCCCTCTTATTTGAAAGGAGTCATTTGTCATTCCCCTTCATAAGAAAGGAAATAAATGCAATACAAGTAATTACAGAGGCATATCCAAATTATCCGCCATTCCAAAGCTTTTCGAAAACACTATTACACCCCATTTGCAACATCTTTGTAGATCGATTATATCTCCATGTCAACATGGATTTATAAGGCGAAGATCTACGACGACAAACCTCTTGGAGCCAAAGTCTTTTGTAATAAATGGCTTTAGAAAGAACATGCAGACTGACGTAGTTTACACTGATTTTAGTAAAGCGTTTGATTCAGTAAATCACTCGCTTCTTGTATTAAAGCTAGACTTATTAGGGTTTCCATGTGATCTTCTAACATGGATCTCAAGTTATCTGAGTGGTAGGACTCAACGAGTCCTCTTTAAAAACTCGATCTCTGATTTGATCCGAGTTACTTCAGGCGTCCCACAAGGAAGCCACCTTGAACGATCTCCCTCTAGTCTTGACAAAGTCGCGTGTCCTTATGTACGCAGATGACGTTAAGTTATGCCTGCAATATAACGAAATTTCTAGCAGTTCAGACTTACAATCTGACCTAAACGCTTTTCAAACATGGTGTTGTGAAAATCTTTTGGATTTAAATAGCGCTAAGTGCAAAGTAATGACATTTTTCGGGTGAACCCACAATATGCAACGTATATGCTGGGTGGTTGCGCGTTGTCTAGAATTACGCATGTTGATGACCTTGGCGTCCTCCTTGACCCTAAACTTAAGTTTTGTGACCATATTACTTCTATGGTGAATAAAGCCAGGGGAGTACTTGGATTTATTAAAAGGTGGTCAAAGGAATTCGATGATCCCTATGTTACAAAGACTCTGTTTATTTCACTAGTCCGTCCAATCCTGGAGTACTGTTCTGCAGTTTGGAGTCCTCAGTATGGTGTACATATAGACCGGATAGAGTCTGTGCAAAATAACTTTTTATTATTTGCTCTACGGGGCCTTAACTGGAATGCAAACCTTATTTTACCATCCTACTCTAGTAGACTTCTCCTAATTAATCTACCATCCTTAGTAAACCGTAGAACGATGCTTGGCACAACTTTTATCTATAAACTTATTCACGGGGATGTGGAGAGTCCCGAGTGCCTAATAGAATTACCAGGAACTATGTTCCTCTTACATTAAATATTTCTAGATCTAACTTTGATATGCATGAACCGTTTAGAGTACTGTGTAACGACTATAATAGACTATACCACATTATTTCTACTACCGACTCTTTGCCAAGCCTAAAATCATTTATTTTATCTTACTTAGCACAAAATTAGTATTAGTATTAGTCTCGTACGTATTTCTAACTTAGTCTGTCCGCTTCTACATTGTGCTTTTAACTTCTCGCGATCTCGTTTTTACGCCTATTAGGCTCCGCGCGTAACAAGCACTGCTTGGTGTCGTAAGGGCCACTTGTTTGCGCTGATCATAAGTGCATCAACGTCCGAAAGATGAATATATGCAATCGAGAGCTTGGTAAAGTTTGCAGCTGGTCCAAAGACAATGGACTTGGTCTAAACCCAACAAAATGTAAAACAAAAAAAAAACAAAATGTCTCGTAATATATAAAAAGAAAGTAAATATTGCTGACCTGCAGCCATTGATGATAAACAGCATGCCCATTAAATATGTTGAAAATGCTACAAACTTGAGTATCATATTCAATAATAAACTTAGTTGGAATGACCATATAAATAAGGCTGTAGGCAAAACGTACAGTTTACTAAGATCTCTCTGTCCGGTTAAAAGTCTGTTACCCATAAATGTTCGTATGTTAATTGACAAGACCTGTTTAATCCCTACACTTTTTTATGGGATAGAAATTTTTTCAAATTGCGATGCAGCCAGCCATCAAAAAATAAAAGTTGCATATAATAATATAGCAAGATTTATATTCAATCTACGTCGATTTGACCATGTTACAAGCTATGCATATAGAATATTTGAACTTAATTTGACCGATTGGATGAAACTAAGAGTTTTAATATATCTGCACAAAATAATTTACACGAGGGAACCAACTTATCTCTTTGAAGCATTAAGATTCACTTCCTCAAGAAGAGCAAATAACCTTATTCAAATAAGACACAGATCTCTACTTTCTGAAAGGCAGTTTTTCGTACACGCAATAAGGCTATGGAACCAGCTCCCAAACCCTTTAAAAAATATTAGTAGCGCCACGCAGTTTAAGTCAAAACTCACATTACACCTACAAGATACTAGCACAATATAAAAAAAAAAAAAACAACAAAGCGACCCATTTCGTTTCTTTAACCTTTAATGTTTAAGCGTAATTTTAAGAATTCCATTTAAATTTCCAAATAACTATGTCAAATCTGTATTAATAAGTAATTTGTCCTACGTGACAAATTATTAGTTATCAACTTGTAGCGTTAGGAAAGCATTTTAAAATAAATTGAAATTGAAATTGAAAAAGCAAATGGATGGTATACTACAGTTGCTGTCTTTAAAAATTCAAATTGACGAGAACCCAAGTAGTTACGTTAAAAAGTTGTGAACGATTTTGACGGTCTGAGATAACCAAATAAGTGACTTTAAGTGCAACGAAAATGGTCATATATCCCGAGATTTTCCTCTAGTTACAAGAATGTTCGCAAGGTTGTTTATCAAAGCCGCAGCAAGGTGATCTCTGTAAATGGTGTGGACATTGAATACTTAATCGATACAGGATCGGACTGGTGACAAAGAATAATGCTGAAAAGATATAAGACATCCAAATTTATAAAAGTGTATCATTGTTAAGCTGTCTGGGTCAAAAAAAACAAGACCGATTGGATTCTTTATAGCCGATGTTCTTGCTGACCAGTTGTTCACACAACAAAAGTTTTTGATCGTGCCTGATAACGTGATCGACTGTGGTGCTCGACAATGACGACGTCATGAAGTTATATATGGATGATATAATTATATATGCACCCACTGGTGACGAGTGTATGGGCATAACAAGACGTGCATTGGAGACAGCAGTTCAGTTTGGGCTAAAAATTAAATGGAGAAAATGTATCTTTATGCAATCCCGCATACACTTTTTTGGGCATACCGTGGAAAATGAACGTATATGGCCAGCCGAAGAAAAAACATCAGCCGTTAACGGAGTTAAAACTCCAAGAAACATCAGAACGGTTTGCGTTTGAAGAGCGGCTAAACAGCAACAAAGTGGATCACGTAAGCTCAACCTGGAGTTGCTCGTGAAAATGGCCAAGTCGAGCAGATTAACCGATCGTTTCTCGCTGTCATCGCCAAAATGCTAAAGAACCAAACAAGTGGTTCAGGTATGTGCCTCAGGTGCAAAAGTGCATTGCTCAACAAAGCTTTTATTTGGCACAAAGATGTACAGGCAGGTAGAGGAGCGTTTGCATGAGATTTTAAAGAGGAAATTGTTTCCCAATACAACCTTGAGCGAAACATAATGCGACAAGAAGCGAAGAAAAACATTGAGGCGGCTTAACAAGAATACAAGCGAAACTACTCACATCTATAGGTTGGGTGATCTCGTCGCAATCAAGAGGACTCAATTCGTTTCAGAAAGAAAGCTAGGAAGTCCATACTTAGGACCATACGAAGTCGTTAAAGTTAAGCAAAACGGTCGATACAACGTCCGCAAGGCATCTCAAGTACAAGGACCCAATTCCACAAGCACCAGCTGCGACAACATGAAGCTATGGCGGTACATATATGATAACGACGACGAATTTGTTTCATTTGGGTCAGATGGAGATGAGCAGGAGGGCCGAGTGTAAAGGGTTAAGGCAGAACAGGACAGCTAGTATATACTTTTCACTCGTTGTGAATGGTATTCAAGGAGAAGGAAGTAGTAAGAAGCGGTCGCATAAAAAGTCGTAAATGTTGTCAAAAGTTGTCTTCAGTTGCTTAAGTTGACATTAGAAGTTTAAAACGTTGCTGTAAACATTGCTCATTTATTTAATATCTCAGCGTACTGTTAATTAAAATATACCACTTATAATGCCAACTTTACATTTGAGGGCTCGCACCGGGTCTGAGATAACCAAATAAGTGACAGAAAATTAAAAGAGTAACGCAGAATAAGAAAACCACTATGTAGCCAAGTTGTGAAATTCAGGTCGCATCATTCAATCATAAATGACGCGTCAGCAAGAAGTTCAAGATCTAAAAGAGATTGAAGAGGATCAGAACGAGACAATGGGTGAGGAAAACAGTCGAATGGATGTTGCTGAGATGAAAAAACAAATGGATGGTATACTACAGTTGCTGTCTTTAAAAATTCAAATTGACGAGAACCCAAGTAGTTACGTTAAGCCGCAACATGATAATTTCGAAAAAGTTGTGAACGATTTTGACGGTCAATCTGTTCAGCAGTGGTTCGACATTTTCGAACAAAAGGCTGACGCTTACGCTAAAGGGAAGACGGCAGGCACTGCTAATTAGTTGATACAGTGTGTGTGTGAGTGACTACGACGAGCTGAAACGCGCCCTTCTGGCATCGCCAGCTAAAAACAGGAAGAAACAATAGAGCGAAACATTTCATGAATACATATTACAATTACGCCATATTGCAGCAGCAGGTAATGCGGAGGAATCAGCGATTCTGAGGTACGTTGTAAACGGACTAGTTGATATATAGAACGAGTATGAGGCTATTCTTTACTTGTGCAAAACTTTCAAATCACTCAGAGAGCAGTATGGTACATAGAGCAGGTGGACGACAAGCCTCATAGTTCCTGGAATAAAAGCGGTGCATCAACGAAAGAAGACCAGCGAAAGAAGAAATTTTGTTTCAAGTGTGGTTCAGCTGAGCATAAAATCAAAGATTGCCAGTCTCCGACAGATTGTCCTCTAGTTACAAGAATGTTCGCAAGGTTGTAGATCAAAGCCGCAGCAAGGTGATCTCTGTAAATTGTGTGGACATTGAATGCTTAATCGATACAGGATCGGACGTATCACTGGTGACAAACAATATGGCTAAAAAGATAGAGGACATCAAAATTTATAAAAGTGTATCATTGTTAAGCGTGGTGGGTCAAAAAAAAAACAAGACCGATTGGATTCTTTACAGCCGATTTTCTTGCTGACCAGTTGTTCACACAACAAAAGTTTTTGGTCGTGCCTGATAACGTGATCGACGGTGGTGCTTTGCTAGGACATGATTTTACCATGAAGTTTACATTTTGCTACGACGACTATGGCTTTAAGTTGACGGGCCTAAGAGCTTAACAGAAGGAACAAGTATCCTTGCCTCAGATGTGTATAACATTGTAGAAGCATCTAACTTGTTTACTGTTTTTCTCCCGTACGTAGAATCAGTGACCATCGAAGAAGTCCAGCAGATACCACCATTAACTTTAAAGCAATGCCCAGTCGAACTTAGGATCACTCCGGACGGCGTAATAAAACCATTTCATCAGTCTTGTCTGTCCGTAAACGAAGCAGAGGCAGGAAAGAGGCAAGTTGATGAATGGTTGGCCCAAGGAATAATACGTAAGTCATCATCAATCGTAGCCAGGAGAGTCGTCGTAGTCAAAATGATAGACGGTACGCTTCGAATTTGTATTGACTATAGAAAACTAAACAGCATGGTATTGGCTGTGCGTTTTCCAGTACCCTTAATGGAAAAGGTACTGAAAAAGTTACAAGAGAAGGCAAGCAAAACCTTAACTTCTTTTGTAACAAGAGAAGGATTGTTCGAGTTTAATAAAACTCATTTTGGTTTAAAAATTCTCCGACTGCATTTATCAGATATCTGAATCAAATATTCCAAGACTTGATCTATGACGACGTCATGCAGTTATATAAGGATGATATAATTATCTATGAACCCACTGCAGACGAGTGTATGAGCATAAAAATTAAATGGAAAAAGTGTAGCTTTATGCAATCCCGCATACACTTTTTGGGACATACCGTGGAAAATAAACGTATCTGGCCAGGCGAAGAAAAACATCAGCCGTGAACAGATTTAAAACTCCAAGAAACATCAGAGCGGTACAGTCATTCCTTGGACTTGGTAGTCCTGGTGGTTTTTTTAGGAAATTTATTCCAGGTTATGCAAATATTGCTCGACCGTTGACCAATCTGTTTAGGACGTCGAATTCAAAATATTTTTTTTTTGAGCTGCAGTCACTTCAGGAGCTTAAGAAGATTCTAACCAACGAACCGGTGCTACACACGGATGCCTGTAAGGATCGTTTTGGGGCAGTTTTACTTCAGATGTTTGATGGTCAACTGCACCCTGTATACTTTTGCAGTGAGAAGACGACAGCTTTAGAGGCCGAACGACACAGCTATATCCTCGAGGCAAAGGAGATTTATTTAGCGCTCAGGAAGTTTCGACATTACCTCATGGTAAAGTGGTAAACTCCGTGACGAAATTACCACATTAAACCCGTCACGGATTGCTAAGCGTTTTAGGACACTACAAGAAAAGACGATATTCCTCGCGAAGTTGAAGCGTACGTGATGTATCTTCAAGATTTTAGCTGCGATGTTGTTCACAAGCCAGGGGAAAAGATGAAGCTCGTGGATCACTTGAGCCGGCCTCCACAGTTAGTCAGGATCGTCACAGCAGAAGTAGCAGCCCGTATCAAGAGCATACAACAGAGCGATGAGTACATCAAGGCGATTCTCGTTATCCCCCAGGAACGTCCATACCAAAACTTCAAGATCAAAGGAGATATCCTCTACCGTGCAGTCGACGGAAATGACCTTATAGTTGTCCCGATATCCATGGAGAACGAAATAATTAAAGAGTCACACGAAGTCGGCCACTTTGCACTACAGAAGACCGTTTATTCCGTAAAGCAAAAGTTCTGGATCTCTCTTTTGGAGCGGAAGGTAACGAATTTTATTGCCAACTGTATTAAATGCATTATTTACAGTAAGAAGTTGGGAAAGCAAGAAGGTCTCCTCCACTGCATAGCCAAAGGAGATGTTCCACTGCATACGCTACATGTGGATCACTTGGGGCCGATGGACTCCACTTCGAAGCAGTGCAAATATAATATATACTCGCAATTGTAGATGGCTTCGCAAAATTTGTTTGGCTTTACCCCATAAAAACGACCGGATGCGAAGAAGTCATCAGGAGATTTACCGAATGGTTCAATGTTTTTCGGTTTCCGAAACGAGTTGTCAGCGATCGAGGAGCAGCCTTTACATCTGCTGCGTTTGAAGAGCGGCTGAACAGCAACAAAGTGGATCACATCTATAGGTTGGGTGATCTCGTCGCAATCAAGAGGACTCAATTCGATTCACAAAGAAAGCTAGGAAGTCCATACTTAAGACCATACGAAGTCGTTAAAGTTAAGCAAAACGGTCGATACAACGTCCGCAAGGCATCAATTCCACAAGCACCAGCTGCGACAAGATGAAGCTATGGCGGCTCATATATGATAACGACGACGAATTTGTTTCATTTTGGTCAGATGATAATGAGCAGGATATATATACTTTTCCCTCGTTGTGAATGGTATTCAAGGAGAAGGAAGTAGTAAGTAGTAGTCGCATAAAAAGTCGTAAATGTTGTCAAAAGTTGTCTTCAGTTGCTTAAGTTGACATTAGAAGTTTAAAACGTTGCTGTAAACATTGCTCATTTATTTAATATCTCAGCGTACTGTTAATTAAAATATACCACTTATAATGCCAACTTTACATTTGAGGGCTCGCACCGGGTCTGAGATAACCAAATAAGTGACGGAAAATTAAAAGAGTAACGCAGAATAAGAAAACCACTATGTAGCCAAGTTGTGAAATTCAGGTCGCATCATTCAATCATAAATGACGCGTCAGCAAGAAGTTCAAGATCTAAAAGAGATTGAAGAGGATCAGAACGAGACAATGGGTAAGGAAAACAGTCGAATGGATGTTGCTGAGATGAAAAAACAAATGGATGGTATACTACAGTTGCTGTCTTTAAAAATTCAAATTGACGAGAACCCAAGTAGTTACGTTAAGCCGCAACATGATAATTTCGAAAAAGTTGTGAACGATTTTGACGGTCAAACTGTTCAGCAGTGGTTCGACATTTTCGAACAAAAGGCAGACGCTTACGCTAAAGGGAAGACGGCAGGCACTGCTAAATAGTTGATACAGTGTGTGTGTGAGTGACTACGACGAGCTGAAACGCGCTCTTCTGGCATCGCCAGCTAAAAACAGGAAGAAACAATAGAGCGAAACATTTCATGAATACATATTACAATTACGCCATATTGCAGCAGCAGGTAATGCGGAGGAATCAGCGATTCTGAGGTACGTTGTAAACGGACTAGTTGATATATAGAACGAGTATAAGGCTATTCTTTACTTGTGCAAAACTTTCAAATCACTCAGAGAGCAGTATGGTACATAGAGCAGGTGGACGACAAGCCTCATAGTTCCTGGAATAAAAGCGGTGCATCAACGAAAGAAGACCAGCGAAAGAAGAAATTTTGTTTCAAGTGTGGTTCAGCTGAGCATAACATCAAAGATTGCCAGTCTCCGACAAAGTGTTTTAGTGTAACGGAAATGGTCATATGTCCCGAGATTGTCCTCTAGTTACAAGAATGTTCGCAAGGTCGTAGATCAAAGCCGCAGCAAGGTGATCTCTGTGAATGGTGTGGACATTGCTTAATCGATACAGGATCGGACGTATCACTGGTGACAAACAATGTTGCTAAAAAGATAGAGGACATCAAAATTTATAAAAGTGTATCATTGTTAAGCGTGGTGGGTCAAAAAAAAAACAAGACCGATTGGATTCTTTACAGCCGATTTTCTTGCTGACCAGTTGTTCACACAACAAAAGTTTTTGGTCGTGCCTGATAACGTGATCGACGGTGGTGCTTTGATAGGACATGATTTTACCATGAAGTTTACATATTGCTACGACGACTATGGCTTTAAGTTGATGGGCCTAAGAGCTGAACAGAAGGAACAAGTATCCTTGCCTCAGATGTGTATAACATTGTAGAAGCATCTAACTAGTTTACTGTTTTTCTCCCGTACGTAGAATCAGTGACCATCGAAGAAGTCCAGCAGATACCACCATTAACTTTAAAGCAATGCCCAGTCGAACTTAGGATCACTCCGGACGGCGTAATAAAACCATTTCATCAGTCTCGTCTGTCCGTAAACGAAGCAGAGGCAGTAAAGAGGCAAGTTGATGAATGGTTGGCCCAAGGAATAATACGTAAGTCATCATCAATCGTAGCCAGCAGAGTCGTCGTAGTCAAAATGAAAGACGGTACGCTTCGAATTTGTATTGACTATAGAAAACTAAACAGCATGGTATTGGCTGTGCGTTTTCCAGTACCCTTAATGGAAAAGGTACTGAAAAAGTTACAAGAGGAGGCAAGCAAAACATTAACTTCTTTTGTAACAAGAGAAGGATTGTTCGAGTTTAATAAAACTCATTTTGGTTTAAAAATTCTCCGACTGCATTTATCAGATATCTGAATCAAATATTCCAAGACTTGATCAATGACGACGTCATGCAGTTATATAAGGATGATATAATTATCTATACACCCACTGCAGACGAGTGTATGAGCATAAGAAGACGTGTAGTGGAGACAGCAGTTCAGTTTGGGCTAAAAATTAAATGGAAAAAGTGTAGCTTTATGCAATCCCGCATACACTTTTTGGGACATACCGTGGAAAATAAACGTATCTGGCCAGGCCAAGAAAAACATCAGCCGTGAACAGATTTAAAACTCCAAGAAACATCAGAGCGGTACAGTCATTCCTTGGACTACCAAGTTTTTTTAGGAAATTTATTCCAGGTTATGCAAATATTGCTCGACCGTTGACCAATCTGTTTAGGACGTCGAATTCAAAATATTTTTTTTTTGAGCTGCAGTCACTTCAGGAGCTTAAGAAGATTCTAACCAACGAACCGGTGCTACACACGGATGCCTGTAGGGATCGTTTTGGGGCTGTCTTACTTCAGATGTTTGATGGTCAACTGCACCCTGTATACTTTTGGAGTAAGAAGACGACAGCTTTAGAGGCCCAACGACACAGCTATATCCTCGAGGCAAAGAAGATTTATTTAGCGCTCAGGAAGTTTCGACATTACCTCATGGTAAAGTGGTAAACTCCGTGACGAAATTACCACATTAAACCCGTCACGGATTGCTGAGCGTTTTAGGACACTACAAGAAAAGACGATATTCCTCGCGGAGTTGCAGCGTACGTGATGTATCTTCAAGATTTTAGCTGCGATGTTGTTCACAAGCCAGGGGAAAGCTCGTGGATCACTTGAGCCGTCATCCACAGTTAGTCAGGATCGTCACAGCAGAAGTAGCAGCCCGTATCAAGAGCATACAACAGAGCGATGAGTACATCAAGGCGATTCTCGTAATCCCCCAGGAACGTCCATACCAAAACTTCAAGATCAAAGGAGATATCCTCTACCGTGCAGTCGACGGAAATGACCTTATAGTTGTCCCGATATCCATGGAGAACGAAATAATTGGAGAGTCACACGAAGTCGGCCACTTTGCACTACAGAAGACCGTTCATTCCGGAATGCAAAAGTTCTGGATCTCTCTTTTGGAGCGGAAGGTATCGAATTTTATTGCCAACTGTATTAAATGCATTATTTACAGTAAGAAGTTGGGAAAGCAAGAAGGTCTCCTCCACTGCATAGCCAAAGGAGATGTTCCACTGTATACGCTACATGTGGATCACTTGGGGCCGATGGACTCCACTTCGAAGCAGTGCAAATATATACTCGCAATTGTAGATGGCTTCGCAAAATTTGTTTGGCTTTACCCCATGAAAACGACCGGATGCGAAGAAGTCATCAGGAGATTTACCGAATGGTTCAATGTTTTTCGGTTTCCGAAACGAGTTGTCAGCGATCGAGGAGCAGCCTTTACATCTGCTGCGTTTCAAGAGCGGCTGTACAGCAACAAAGTGGATCACGTAAGCTCAACTTCTGGAGTTGCTCGTGGAAATGGCCAAGTCGAGCGGATTAACCGATCGTTTCTCGCTGTCATCGCCAAAATGTCCGCTGAGAAATAGCGGCTTAACAAGTATACAAGCGAAATTACAACATGAGGCGGAAGCGAGCTCACATCTATAGGTTGGGTGATCTCGTCGCAATCAAGAGGACTCAATTCGTTTCAGAGAGAAAGCTAGGAAGTCCATACTTAGGACCATACGAAGTCGTTAAAGTTAAGCAAAACGGGCGGTACAACGTCCGCAAGGCAGCTCAAATACAAGGACCCTATTCCACAAGCACCAGATGCGAAAACATGAAGCTATGGCGGTTCATATATGATAACGACGACGAATTTGTTTTATTTGGGTCAGATTAAGATGAGCAGCAGGGCCGAGTATAAAGGGTTAAGCCAGAACAGGACAGCTAGTATTTACTTTTCCCTCGTTGTGAATGGTATTCAAGGAGAAGGAAGTAGTAAGATGCGGTCCCATAAAAAGTCGTAAGTGTTGTTAAAAGTTGTCTTCAGTTGCTTAAGTTGAAATTAGAAGTTAAAAACGTTGCTGTAAACATTGCTTATTTATTTAATATCTCAGCGTACTGTTAATTTAAATATACCACTTATAATGCCAACTTTACATTTGAGGGCTCGCACAGTGTCTGAGATAACCAAATAAGTGACTTTAAGTGCAACGAAAATGGTCATATATCCCGAAATTTTCCTCTAGTTACAAGAATGTTCGCAAGGTTGTTGGTCAAAGCCGCAGCAAGGTGATCTCTGTAAATGGTGTGGACATTGAAAACTTAATCGATACAGGATCGGACTGGTGACAAAGAATAATGCTGAAAATATATAAAACATCGAAATTTATAAAAGTGTATCATTGTAAAGCGGTCTGGGTCAAAAAAAACAAGACCGATTGGATTCTTTATAGCCGATGTTCTTGCTGACCAGTTGTTCACACATCAAAAGTTTTTGGTCGTGCCTGTGGTGCTCGTGATCGACTGTGGTGCTCGTCAATGACGACGTCATGAAGTTATATATTGATGATATAATTATATATGTATGCACGCACTGGTGACGAGTGTATTGGAGACAGCAGTTCAGTTTGGGCTAAAAATTAAATGGAAAAAATGTATCTTTATGCAATCCCGCATACACTTTTTGGGGCATACCGTGGAAAATGGACGTATATGGCCAGCCGAAGAAAAAACATCAGCCGTGAACAGAGTTAAATCTCCAAGAAATATCAGAGCGGTACAGACATTTCTTGGACTACCAGGATTTTTTATGAAATTTATTCCAGGTTATGCAAATATTGCTCGACCGTTGACCATTCTTCTAACAAAGGACGTCGAATTCAAAATAGGAAGTCCAGCGCTGCAGTCACTTCAGGAGCTTAAGAAGATTCCAACCAACGAACCGGTGCTACACACGAATGCCTGTAAGGATGGTTTTGGGGCAGTCTTACTTCACATGTTTGATGGTCAACTGCACCCTGTATACTTTTGGAGTAACAAGACGACAGCTTCAGAGGCCGAACGACACAGCAATATCCTCGAGGCAAAGGCCCTTGCGGAGACCACAACCCAGAATCAGTATGCATGGATAACGGAAACTGCACAAATCGATTTCCCCGTCCGGTGACGGCTGAAACAATCAGTGGACACGATGGATCTCCATTGTATAAGCGTCGTTCTCCAGATGACAACGGCAAATGGATCGAAGTAATGGTGAAACGTAACGAAACAAACGTAACAGTAATCATGGATAACCGCTGGATCGTTCCATATTGCCCGCTTTTGTCGAAAACGTTCTCATTGCATTGCAATGTTGAGTACTGCAACTCTATCAAATCCATCAAATACGTTTGCAAATATGTGAACAAAGGGAGCGACAAGGCGGTGTTTGGCATTGCTGATCCGAATGCAAACGATGAGGTGACGAAATTTCAACTTGGACGCCACGTTAGTTGTAACGAGGCCATTTGGCGGCTGTTTTCATTTCCGATTCATGAACGTCACCCGACTGTCGTGCACTTATCTGTTCACTTGGAGAACGGCCAGCGTGTCTACTTTACGGAAGCGAACGCAGCGCAAAGAGCAGAATGCTCGATGGCGCATAAACGAGCTTTGGAGGCAGTTGACCGAAAAATGAAGGATTTACGAGGTGATTGGAAACAATTTGGTGGGGCTTTGATATTGCTGTCCGGAGATTTTCGTCAAACGCTTCCCGTCATCCCGAAATCTACTGCTGCCGATGAAGTTAATGGATGCCTAACATCGTCCTCTTTGTGGCGATATATATGTCAAGAAGTTTAAATTGTCCACGAATAGGAAGGTCGCATTGCAGAATGACCCCTCCGCTGCTGAATTCTCGAGACAACTGCCGCTTGGCAATGGCGAAATTCCTGTTGATGTTTCGACTGGACTAATATCGTTCCCAGAAAATTTTTGCGAGTTCACATCGTCGAAAGAGGAACTCATCACAAAAGTGTTTCCCGACATTGCACAAAATTATAAAAATGTCTATTGGACTAGTGAACGGGCAATACTAGCAGCGAAGAATAAAGACGTAGATAGTTTGAATTTCGTTATTCAAAGTCAAATCGCTGGAGACAGCGTGACCGACGAGGATGAAGCGACCAACTATCCGACAGAAGTTTTGGACAGTGAGGATGTGCCAGGAACTCCGCCGCATAATTTGCAACTGAAAGTGGAATCAATTATTATAATGCTGCGGAATCTAAATCATCCGAGATTATGCAACGGTACGCGGTTGTCCGTTAAAAAACTGATGAACAACGTGATTCATGCGACGATTATTAAGGGCAAATTTAAAGGAGAGGAAGTTCTTATCCCACGAATTCCGATTATTCCAACAGATGTTCCATTCCAATTCAAGAGGATTCAGTTCCCAGTTCGATTAGCATTTGCGATGACAATCAATAAATCGCAAGGCCAATCGTTGGATATCTGCGGGATTAATCTGGAATATCAATGATCAATGATAACGTCATCATTATTTATTTTTGCACCGGATAACAAAACAAAAAATATTGTTTATCACATCGCTCTCCACCGATTTCGAGTCAATTTTATTATTACTCTGAGGTTATATAGTCACATATCCAAGTATAACTATTTGTATACCCTTAATTGTAACCTACATGTGTAAGCTTAGCCTAAGAATAAAGATAAGAAAGAAAGACATTACAATAAAAGCTCGGATCAAGTAGTCGTGTACAGACCGCACAAGCAACAGCTCGCTTTAAATAAAACATCTCTTTGAAACGATTTAAATAAGATTTCATAATTGGAACTTAATCTTTGCGGGACCTAACTAGCAATTAGACTTGTAACAACGACTTGATCGAAACCGGCAATTAAAATTGGCAAAGAACGCCTTTTTACCCAAATCGATACCCTCGAGAAAATCAACTGACGGTGTCGCGTATAATGGGCCAAGCCGCGATCTAACTGGCGACGAGGATCCAAAAACCACCGATTTTGGAATTAAATTTTCCAAATTACCACGTGTATTTAAGTGCACACGATATTGCGTAATGGTCTGAGACAAGCCGCTCGAAAACATTACACCAAGCTCCACATACGTCATCCTTATCAGCAAAAGACAAAGCTCTGTTTTTGCGCTCAACTTATTCACCGATTTTCGCTACGACGAGCCCTAGCAATTACCATCGTTGTCGACGTCATCGACGCTGGTCAAAAAAAAAAAATATATATATATTCTGAGAGGAAAAGCTTCCGCCTAGGAACACTGGAGTCGTAAAATCTATCATTGTGTATTACTTTTTTCACGATCCAGAAGTATTTGTTAATCTTAAGTAAGTTCTAATTTTATTTTACATTTAAGTTAAGAAAAAAAAACTAGGCCTAAAAAATGAATCCCGAAATAACTGTTTATTTAAATTTTATAAAAAATATCCAAGATTTTGATGGCTCAGATAAAAACCAGCTTCCCGACTTTATAAATCAAATCAACGTATTAATGCCATATTTTCAAGTGTTCGACGAGCAATCAAGACAAGTCCTCTTTAACTTTATAAAAAATAAATGTTGTGGACTAGTAAGATCCGTTTTGCATAGGTACGGAAACGTTACGTCATGGGAAAGACTAAAAGAAATACTAATAAAACATTTTGGGGAAAAGGAAAGTAGTGACGAATTGATGGACGCATTAAAACTATGTAGAATAGAATCCACAATAGAGCAATACTACGACAAAATAAATGAAATTGCCAATACACTGCACAATCGAATATTAACACATTCTGACGGGACGTATACCACTGAAGAAGTAAACAGAATTTCACTTAGAGTATTTAGGGACAATCTTCCTGAGCCAACGAAAACAATGATTTTTGCCAGAAACCCTCCATCATTGGACGACGCTTACAAAATTATTGAAGATGCCCGTCATCAAAGTTATACCTTGTTTGGACCAATTCGAAAACAATTTAGCAACAAACCTCCTTTTAGAAAATATTTCAGTAGCGATAGTAACAATCGAAATGAAAGAACTCCAAATAGATACCATAATCAACCACAAGTAGAGGAAAATCCTGGCAGTTCCAACAGGCAAAATACAAAAAGGTATGAAAATAGGGCCAGTTATAATAACAATTACGCCGCTAATCCATCTAGTAATTTTAGAATGTCCTATAACACTATCCAGCCTCAACAGGTAGAATTTGGAACAAATAATTATTCGTGTGAGTTCTTGGAATACAACTTCCACGATATATTCGATGGCATAATAGGAGGAAACATATTAAGTGATTTAAACGCAATAATAAACTATTCAGAACAGATAATTACTTTGAATAATGTTAAACTAACCTCTACACAAGGCACCCAAATACGTTAAATAGTCCGGAAGTTAACACTAGACATAGCGTGTCGTTAGAATATATAAATCCTATTTCTCAGAAACTACTCACTCCAGTTTTAAAACGATTTGAAGGTATATTTTATAAAGAAGGAGATAATTTAACCTTTACGAGTGAAGTTAAACACAAAATGCATACAAACAAGAAAGGAAAGCTAACTTCGGGCGGAGCCGAAGTTGATATACCCTTGCAGAATACTCTGTAAATTATATTCTCCAAAATTATTTATTTGACGCATTCTTAATACTCATAAAAAATCCCAACTTAATAACTTTAAAAACACCAAAGTTATGGCATTTCCAATCGTTCAGTTATATGGCAGCTATAGGATATAGTCGGCCGATCCAAATGAAATTTGGTAGGTCGACTACAGAAAATTAAACTCGCAAGCAATTGAAGATCGCTATCCTATTCCTAATATAGATGAGATATTTCATAAGCTGGATGGATGTAAAATATTCTCTTCCTTAGACTTAGGAAAGGGTTTCTATCAAATTGAAATGAGCGAGAACGATATCCATAAAGACGGCATTTTCAACTGCTAGCGGGCACTACGAATTCTTGCGTATGCCATTCGGTCTTTGAAATGCTCCCGCAACCTTTCAACAGCTTATGAACCACTTACTCAGAAACTATATAGACTTAATGCGATACATAAAAGATTACTCTAAAATTGCAAAACATTTAATAAAATACCTGAAAAAAAAATTATAAAATTAATACAAATGATTTAGAATTTATAGAATCTTTCGAAAAGCTAAAAGTCTTAATTAGAAGCGAACCAATTGTAGCCTACCCTGACTTTCAAAAACAGTTTACATTTATTACAGACGCTAGCAACCATGCCTTGGGAGCGGTGCTAATGCAGGATACCAAAGTAATATGTTATGCCAGCCGTACTTTAAAAACCCACGAACTGAACTACAGCACGATTGAAAAGGAACTTCTAGCTATTTTCTGGGGCGTCAAACATTTACATTATTATTAATATGGGAGAAAGTTTTTAATAAAAACCGACCACCGCCCACTAGTATGGCTAAACAACTTAAAAGAACCCAATTTAAAGCTACAGAGATGGAAAATTCAACTAAATAAATATGATTTCGATATAGCCTTCATTAAAGGAAAAGAAAATGCTCTAGCAGACGGACTAAGTAGGATATGCACTGATAATAATTTGTTAGATTGTCCCGAAGTAAATAGAAGTGATCTAATCCAGCTGAATAAAGCTTGTATAAGCGAACTCGACAATACAAAGCAAACCGTCGAAACAATTGACGAACTAAACAACGACTTTTCGTTAGACCTAATAAACCTTTATTCAAATCAATCCAATAATTGTGAAACCATCCACAGTGCTCAATCCGATAACTTAAACTATATAAAAAATACAGATAACGCGTTAAACATATATAAGTCGCAAATAGTACTAAAACTATCGCAAAAGGAATCGCGAGCCACCAAAATCTTGTATAAACGAAAAATAAGACACATTATAGAAACAATAGGAAATAAGACCACCATTTTAAAATTAATGCAGGAAATCTTACCAGATAAAGGCCTAGTAGCCATTTATTGCGAAGACGTTAATTTGTACGTGAAATTCCAGGAATGTTATAGACAATACTTCGCATGCAACGAAAACTTAAAACTAATAAGATCGTTTATTTTGCTAAAAGATGTAACAGATAAAGAACAAATTTTAAAAATAGTAAATGAAGAACATTTAAAAAACAACCATAGAGGTATTAACGAAATCTTTGCCGAAATAAAAAAAATGTATTACTATCCGAATCTTCAGAAAGAAATTCAGAAATATGTTAATAATTGTAAAATTTGTAACTTGGCCAAATATGATCGAAACCCCTTAAAATATAAGCTAAACATAACCGATACCCCTTCGCAACACAACGAGATAATCCATCTAGATATTTGGTTCCCCATGCGAAACATTATGTACCTTACTACAATAGACAAATTCACAAAATACGCTACTGCTTGTTATATTAAAGATAGATCTTGGGTTTCGTTGCTAAAGGCTACACAAGAGAGAATCCAGTACTTAGGCAAGCCCAAGCTTATTATAACAGATAATGAATTTAATATAAATTGCATAAAACAGTTTCTTATAGATAATAATATAGAAATCCATTTCACGACACCGTATAAAAAAACAGGGAACTCAGATGTTGAGAGACTACACTTGACATTAAATGAGCACATCCGACTTTTTAATGCAGACGAGAAAAACAATGATACGATTCAAAACAAAGTATTTAAAGCAATGGTGTGATATAATAATACTATTCACTCTATTACAAAGATGAAACCAATCGATTTCCTAAACAACATCCTAAGTGCAGAACAACAACATCGCGAAAAAAATAAAAAATAAGAAGGAACTCTTAAATTTAAAAAATAATAATATTATTAGGGAAAATTTTGAAAATGATTATGTTAAAAATTATATAATTGGTAAATCAAATCCTAAGTATAAGCTAGTTCAAAACTACCATCAAGATGGAAACTACCTAATATAAAATGAAGACACAAACGCAAAAATATACAAAGACCAAGTCTAAAGAAAATACACATTCCAAAATTAAAATAAGTTTATAAGAGTTATACATGTAATTACAATTTATAAATTTCTACAATTAAGATTGCAGAAACTTGTTGTGGGGGAGTCACATATCCAAGTATAACTATTTGTATACCCTTAATTGTAACCTACATGTGTAAGCTTAGCCTAAGAATAAAGATAAGAAAGAAAGACATTACAATAAAAGCTCGGATCAAGTAGTCGTGTACAGACCGCACAAGCAACAGCTCGCTTTAAATAAAACATCTCTTTGAAACGATTTAAATAAGATTTCATAATTGGAACTTAATCTTTGCGGGACCTAACTAGCAATTAGAATTGTAACAACGACTCGATCGAAACCGGCAATTAAAATTGGCTAAGAACGCCTTTTTACCCAAATCGATACCCTCGAGAAAGTCAACTGACGGTGTCGCGTATAATGGGCCAAGCCGCGATCTAACTTTATGAAGTCGTGAAATTGGGGCGAGACAAAGTTCGCCGGGTGCTCTAGTTATTATTATATATTATTTAGCTTTATGCAATCCCGCATACACTTTTTGGGACATACCGTGGAAAATGGACGAATATGGACACACGAAGAAAAAACATCAGCCGTGAACAGATTTAAAACTCCAAGAAACATCAGAGCGGTACAGTCATTCCTTGGACTAACTCGTTTTTTTAGAAAATTTTTTGATTGCTGGGCAATCTGGGCTGTTCTCCTGGTGTCCCTGTCTTGCGAATCGTCCACAGTCTTGCGTCCTTTGGTGTGAAACTCTCTGAATTGTGCTTTGTTGGCCAGCTGCACCCATCGTTTCCGTCTGCCTGTTAACTTGCTCTTCGATGTGACACATCTTTATAAATTCGTTTAAAGTGAATTCGTTCTCCAAGAGCTTCCTTTTTAAGTCCCAGACATCTATGATTTTGTCTTTGATACAAATCTCCTCAATTTCTTTCTTGGTTTCGCTGAAAGAGCATTTCGCAACTTGCCGACGCAAACGCATTAAAAATTCGGTAAAGCCTTCACTTTCTACAGGAACCATAGTTCGAAACAGGTGCTTCTCGAAAACTGTGTTCCGTTGTGGAGAAAAATACTCGGTTAATTTCTCCACTAGAAGTGTATAAATGTCATTATTGGCTTCCTCGTCGAAAGGAACAAGTGCACCGGGTAAGTTGTACACCACTGCCTGCAACTGCAGTCCACCCAGATGCAGCAACTTATTTCGCTTTTTGTACACAGAAGTTATCTACTCTGACTCTATGTATATTGTAAAAGAGCGCAGCCATGTCTCCCATTCGTTCCTCCACAACGCCTTGTTTGAAAAAGAAATGGTTTTAGCTCCGCCATTTCGGTAGATTACTGAAACTCGAGAAAAATAATAACAATTAACTTTTTTTTTTTTTTTTAGCTCCAATAATAACAATTCGTTGTTATTATCATTTGCTTCATGTTCACCTCCACCCCGCTACTAAACATACTCTCTTGCTATTCCATTTTGCATTCACTCTTACATTTACCATCACATCGCATTTTACGACCACTTCATTCTTCTTTTCCTTTTCGTGGTGTGTTTCGTCTCTTAAGATCTGCAGGAATTTAATCCGCACACTTGCTTTACCCACCTTCTTTTCGTGGCGTGGTCGAAACTTTTTCCGTTTCCGTTTCCCTATTTCTTTTCTTTCCTTTTCTCTTCTTTTCTTTTATTTTCTTTTCTCTTTTCTTCTTTTTTTTTACTTCATCAGCCGTTTTACCCACTTATTCGTTTTGTGGCGTACCAAGCTTACATACACATTCACACATTACAACTGCACATCACCTGTACATTTCGCACGTGCGTTGTGCGTGCAGAAATATATACATACAAGTTATGTGACACATTACTTAGGGGCCCTTGCCCAATTTATAAACAACTTTGAGCCAAGAGCTCTTTCCAATTAACTCTGACTGACACCGAGATTAACCGGTGGTCAGCTATTTCTGTAAACAAAGCTTCCAATCGATTCCCACCCAGATCAGTTTCGAGCAATCCGCTTCAAACGGATTCTGTAAACATCCAAGTCCGCTAACGTAAACATTAACTTCCGGTAGAACTTAAGTTCTGCAAAATTTCAATTTCAAATTTAATTGACAAATTTCATCATCCTTTTCCGATTCTCTTGGATGACTCTCTTAGTCAGATTTTTGTGATAAATCTCTTAAGTCGAGGTTTGATTATTGATGATTGACCCAAAGCAGTGAGTCCGATTTTGCAACCGAATAAGACAGAACAAATGAAAGAGTTGTGAGCAGTGAAAAATAAATTACGAACCAAAAAATGTTGTAATAGCGAATAAGTGAAAATAAAAAAATAAAAATAAATTTTTTTAACGAATTCGCGAGTGAGAAATTTAATTGGCGCCCAAAGTGGGGCGGTGCTTTTAAAAATAATTCCTGAAATAAGTTTTAAAACAAAACAGTTTTCCAAAACAAAAAGGGAATTCGCGCCGCTCAAAAACCTAACCGATGGCATGAAAAAAGTGTTCGCATCGTGAAAAAATCTAAAGGTCGAAATTAATAAATGATATAATCCCCTTAACTCACAAAATTACAAAAAGTGTTCGTAACAAAAATTTCACTGTTCCAAAACGTTTAAAAAAATTAAAATAATCAAAAGTAAAAATAAAAAGAAATAAATTTAAAACAGAATCAACTAAATAAAAAAACCAACAACAAAGAGAAATAAATTGAAGGAAGAGCTGAGGGCCATCCCTCGCTACAAAGAAAATAAATTGAAGGAAGAGCTATACGAAGACCCCAAACAGGATCATCAAGCAAAAAGAAACTAAGGAGAAAATTAGTGAGCTGTTTAATTATAGTATTGTATTTTAAGAAGAATTTACTTCAAAAATTTTTTTAAATAAAAATAAACAAGGTGGAAGAATTAATCAACGATTTTGAAAAAATTCTAACCATGACTCCACCCTTACCTGTAGTGTCTTCTAGCAGCCAGAATGTTAATGTAAGCGATTTAATAGCTCAAATAGTAACTAATGAATTGAATCCATTAAGGAATGAAATCGCTAGTTTAAAAACTCAATTAAATCACAATATAAAGAAGGTTGAGGACTTCAAGGTGGAAGATATTGATCCAAACGTAAGGTGCGAAACTTCTTATGAAATCATTAAGTCGGTTCGAGAATATAAAGGCGAAGAAGATAGTTATGTTAGCTGGAGAGAATCGGCGGAAATAGCAATGGGACAATACAAAAGGGGAAGTGAAAAATACTTTTCGGCACTATCTATTCTTCGAAATAAAATTACATGCATTGCCAATGATGCTTTAACTCACAATGGAACTGTATTAAATTTTGATGCCATAATGGCAAGACTAGATTTTGTGTTTAGTGACAAACGACCAATACATATTTTAGAGCAGGACTTAAGTGTAATAAGTCAGGGGAAATTATCAATTATGGAATTTTATAATTTGGTAAATAAAAAATTAACTCTCTTAATTAACAAAACCATTATGACACATGGGAGGAATAAGCCAATTACATCTGAGCTTAACGAAAAACATAGAAAGACAGCACTACGAGTGTTCATAACTGGCCTCAACGGCCATATTTCAGATGTAATATTTTCAATGAATCCACCAGATTAACCGAACGCGATGGTAATAGTACAAGAACTTGAAAGCAACAATTTAAGGGCCCAATTCGCGAACAATTTTATATCTTCACAACGCAAGACTAATGAGTCATACTTATATGGGCAACAAAACTCAAATAATAAACCCAGGCAAAATAACTATAATAACTATAACAGTAATTATAGGAATACAAACAATTGGCGGTTTAATCAACCCGATAATCAAAATAAACATAATTATAATCAGGCTATTAATCAAAACAGAAATAATAATAACAATTTTAATCAGTATAGAAACAATACCTGGAATCAGGGAAGGTTTAATAATAACCAACAAAATCAGTGGAACTCTTATAGACCACAACAAAATAAGCCAGAGCCTATGGATGTCGATGAATCTATTCAGATGCAAAATAGGCCCTTTAATAATAATAATCAGGGATATAAAATTATCAAAATAACAACTACAATAAATGGAACCAAACTAAAAAAATTGAAACACATAACAAAAGAGTGCCAACAGGAACTGTTAACCAACCGGCTAACAAAACTATGAGATTGAACAACATTGAAGAAGACCATTTTTTAGGGCAAACTCAGGAGTAGGCTTACCCTACTTGATTAGATATGATAACAAAATAAATAAAAAGCTAAAAATATTAATTGATACCGGGGCAACTTCTTGTTATATTAAAACAGGAATCTATGAAAATAAAAATGAACTACCTATATATAAGAGAGTATCCACAGTCAATGGATATTCAATAATTAAGTTTTATCATATGATAACTATCTTCGATACGCGATATACTTTTTATGAAATAGATGGGCTAGACTCAGATTTATTGGTTGGCTACAATTTATTGAAAAAAATAGGAGCTGTAATTGATACAGCAAAAGGGATAATTAAGTATAACGGAAAGGAGGAAAAATTAAATTACGATAACGGTAATATTTTAAACCAACTCTCTTTGACAGAAGAAAACACCATTCTTCCGTTAAAAGAATTCATAATAAATAAATACTTTGATCAGAAGCCTCAAATCAGGTCCGAATCTGAAGAAGGAAATCAAAGTGAATTTAGTTTGGGAAATAAAAATCCTGAACACGCCGTCGTTGAAATATCTGACAAAAATAAAAGTTTGGGAAATAAAAATCCTGAACACGCCGTCGTTGAAATATCTGACAAAAATAAAAGTTTGGGAAATAAAAATCCTGAACACGCCGTCGTTGAAAAATCCGACCAAAATAAAAGTTTGGGAAATAAAAATCCTGAACAAGCCGTCGTTGAAATATCCGACAAAAATAAAAGTTTGGGAAATAAAAATCCTGAACACGCCGTCGTTGAAATATCCGACAAAAATAAAAGTTTGGGAAATAAAAATCCTGAACACTCCGTCGTAGAAGTATCCGACAACCAAAAAATTAACAATATACAAAATTCATCCTCAAATCAAAGAAAAGGTTTGGAGGACAATATATTGAATATTATTCAAAAAGAACATTCGAAAATAAATATGCAGATTCCGTTTAGGACTGACATACGCGGTGAAATAAACACCGAAAATGATAGAGCTATTTATAGTAAACAATACCACTATGCTCTATCAGCTTCAGATTTTGTAAACTCTGAAATTAGCAGAATGCTAAAAGAAGAAATTATAAGGCCAAGCAGAAGTCCTTTTAATTCACCGGTATTAGTTGTAGCAAAAAAGGGTTTCAACGAGGATGGAACTCCGAAACTTAGACTAGTAATAGATTATAAGAAACTTAACGATAACACCATACCAGATAGATATCCAATGCAGGACCCTTCGGTAATTTTGTCAAACCTTGGAAAGGCTAAATACTTTTCTACAATTGATTTGGAATCAGGATTCCACCAAATTCTCATGAATGAAACAGACATTCAAAAAACCTCATTCTCAATAAACAATGGAAAATACGAATTCCTCAGAATGCCATTTGGGTTAACAAACGCCCCTAGAATATTCCAAAGAGCAATGGATGATATTTTGAGAGAACAAGTTGGAAAGACTTGTCATGTCTATATGGATGACATTATTATTTTTTCAAAAACAATTGAACAACATTACAAAGATTTAATTGTAATAATAAAAATTTTGCTGAACGCAAACATGAAAATTTCGATTGAAAAATCAAAGTTCTTTAAATTGGAAACAAACTTTCTCGGTTACGTTGTTTCTCACAATGTCATCAAAACCGATCCCGAAAAAATTTCTACAATTTTAAAATATCCAATCCCTAAAAATATCCGAGAACTTAGAAGCTTCCTAGGCCTTACAGGATATTACAGAAAATTTGTGCAAAATTACGCTAAGATTGCAAAACCTTTAACAAAATATTTAGAAGGCCATAATGGAAAAGTTTCAAAAAAGGCATCCCGTAAAACTTTCATACAGTTGGATGAATCAGCTGTAAGAGCTTTCAACGAGCTCAAAAATAATTTAATTGCACAAATAGAGTTAGTTCAACCCGATTATAATAAACAAGAAAGGAAAGCTAACTTCGGGCGGAGCCGAAGTTGATATACCCTTGCAGAATACTCTGTAAATTATATTGTCCAAAATTATTCATATGATGCAACTTAATACTCATAAAAATCCCAACTTTCTAACTTTAAAAACACCAAAGTTATGGCATTTCCAATCGTTCAGTTATATGGCAGCTATAGGATATAGTCGGCCGATCCTTATGAAGTTTGGTAGGTCGGATTGATTGGCTAAAAATAAAACCCATAGAAAATCCCAACTTCCTAACTTTACAAACACCAAAGTTATGGCATTTCCTATCAATCAGTTATATGGCGGCAATAGGATATAGTCGGCCGATCCTTATGAAATTTGGTAGGTCGGATTGATTGGCCAAATATAAAACCCATAGAAAATTCCAGCTTCCTAACTTAACAAACACCAAAGTTATGGCATTTCCGATCAATCAGTTATATGGCAGCTATAGGATATAGTCGGCTGATCCCGGCTGTTCCGACATATATACTGCGTGCAAAGGAAAGAAGGGTGTGTGCAAAGTTTCAATTCGATAGCTTTAAAACTGAGAGACTAGTTTGCGTAGAAACAGACAGACGGACAGACGGACAGACAGACGGACAGACGGACAGACGGACAGACGGACATGGCTATATCAACTCAGGAGGTGATCCTGATCAAGAATATATATACTTTATAGGGTCGGAGATGTCTCCTTCACTGCGTTGCACACTTTTGACCAAAATTATAATACCCTCTGCAAGGGTATACAAATTTACTTTAACCACCGATGCTTCAGATTTAGCTATTGGTGCTGTTCTTTCTCAGGAAGGAAAACCTATTACATTTATTTCTAAAACCCTATCAAAAACTGAACAATTATATGCTACTAATAAGAAGGAACTTTTAGCTATAGTATGGGCTTTCAAAAATTTACGTAATTACTTATATGGAGTTAACAACATTGAGATCTACACTGATCATCAACCTCTTTCGTTTTCAATTTCTCAAAAGAACCCAAATATCGAAATGAAAAGATGGTATTCTTTCATTGAGAGTTATTCTCCAAAAATTATTTATAAGCCAGGAGCAACAAATGTTGTTGCAGATGCATTATCTAGGATACAAATCAATAACTTAACAGAAAGTATCGAATCGGTCTCAGATCAAAACACTCAGCATTCAGCAGAGAGTAGTTTTGAGAATGTAATACAAGAAACCCGAAAACCCTTAAACCAGTTTAAGCAACAATTGCTAATAGCAACGGGGAGGTATACAATACATGAGTCGATTAATGTCTTCGGAAATACTAGACATATAATAGAGTATGATACTCCGGAAAATTTAGTAACTGTCTTAAGGGAATACAT
Source organism: Drosophila prolongata (assembly GCA_036346975.1). Lineage (NCBI taxonomy): Eukaryota > Metazoa > Arthropoda > Insecta > Diptera > Drosophilidae > Drosophila > Drosophila prolongata. Next base: position 201,846 of record JAYMZC010000320.1, read on the forward strand.
TCCACCTAGTATAACAATTGGAATACATTGTACACTTGAAGATTTTTATATAATTCAAAAACCTTTAAAAGAAAACTTCGTTAACAAATTCCTTTACACAAGGACATTCCTTCAAGATGTAGAAAACAATGAAGACAAGGCTATCATAATAGAAGAAACACACAGTAGAGCTCACCGAGGACTAGATGAAAACTATAAACAAATCTGTAGATTGTATTACTGGCCCAAGTTATATTTAAAATTAAAAGAATATATTAAAAACTGTAGTATTTGCAATGAAAACAAATATAACAGACACCCAATTAAAATTCCGATTGGTGAAGCCCCAATTCCATCTAAAGAGGGCGAAAATTTACATATTGATATATATTATGCGCAAGGTCTCATTTTTATAACTTGTATTGACGCCTATTCCAAATTTCTAGTAGTTAAAGAAATCCAAAATAAATTAAATATTGAAAATAAAGTAATGGAACTACTTCAACAATTTCCTCAAGCCAAAATAATAATGACCGATAACGAACCGAGCTTTATTCAATTTAAATCTTTTGCACAAAGAAGTGTTTTAACTTTACATTACGCAGACCCGAGGCACAGTACCTCAAACGGTCAAGTTGAAAGGGCACATTCGACATTAACAGAATTAGCCCGCTGCATCAAAGAACAATTTAATTTAACAGACTATACCGAAATCGTAATACGAGCCGCGCAAGAATATAATAAGACCATTCATTCAACAACCAATCAAAAACCCTTTGACATACTTTACAATAAAATCGAGCACGATACTATTCCTGTACTGTTAAAAACTACACAAGAGAAAAGTTTAGAAGGACATAACAAAGGCAGAAAAAAAAAGGACTATCATGTAGGAGAAGTAATTTACGAAAAGAAACACGGGGAAAGAAATAAGCTTAACTCTAGATATAAAAAACAGGTAGTTAAGGAAAATCATCCTAATAAAGTTATTATTAATAACAGGAACCGTACGATTCATAAAGATAATATTAAATTTTAAACAAGTTGATTTATGTTAAATTCCAGATAATGAATTCAATAATGTACTTATTATTGCTGGTAGCTACAACCAAATCCGAAATTATGGATTACACAAACCATGATTTTTATCTTTACAAGGATACCAAAGAAGTCCTCATTTATGAATCATACGCAGATTTATTTCATATAACTAATTTAAGTTTTTATAAAGATATAATTAATCTTGAAACAGAATTTTTAAACAGACATAACAGTCAGAATTTACATTGGGAAATATCACACGATTTAAAAATTATTAAAATACTTATTTCTCAAATAGTACCCACTAGATCAAAAAGAGGTATTAATGAATTAGGCACAATTTGGAAATGGATAGCAGGAACACCAGATCACGATGATTTCATAACAGTTCAAAATAAAATTGATGATTTGATAAAAAACAATTATGACCAATTCGTTATTAATTCTAGAATATTTAAAGAAATTAAAACTCTATCTGACAATTTTAAAACCGCTTTTAAAGATCAAGAGATTCCATTGAGAAAATACCGCCTCCGCTTGCTTACTTACGATCTTATGAACTTAATGGATACAATTACACTTGCTAAAATTGATGTATTTAACACTAAAATTTTAAACAATAATGACATACAGGAAATTTATAAACATGAACAAAAACCTGTAATTATTACTGATCTATTGGATATATCTGAATTTAAAATCGCTTTACACCAAAATCTTATCATTATATATATTAAATACCCCATAATTATCGATCGTTGTTAAGTTTATAACTCAAGATCCATTTCACACAGTGATGGAAAATTGTTAATCAATAATCATGTCGCAATATGTAAAAATAAGTTTTATGTAATGTCTAATTTTAAGACGGAATTATTTAACAACTATTGCACATTAAACCCAGAAGGTTCATGTTTTACCAGATTACTCAATGGAGAAAAATCCTTATGTAATAAAATAAGAGAAAAAAATAAAAATATAGATGTAATCCAAGAAGGAGCCATTTTTGTAAACGGAGATAATACAGTTAATGACACTCATTTAGATGGGTCATATTTAATAACCTTTAATGGCACCACTAAAATTAATAATAAATGTTACACTAATGTAGACAATAAGATATTGGAATACATCACTGCACGAAAATACACTGACTTCTTATTATCCGAATAATTATATCAAATGATTCGGAACTCTCATTCGATAATATTAACGTATTAAATCCTTTTATTAAAATTAAACAAACTCAAATACCAATTACATTAATATTGACCATAATCGCATTTATATATTTAATTACCATGCTTTTAATTAAATACGGAAAATTCTTAATATTCAAACCACGGCAAATTAATATTGAAATACAACCAGAAACTAATATCCCCGACAGTGAAAATACCGTAGAAGAAAATATCATTGTCGAGTTGACTAATCAAGTACATTCATTATACCCATCAGTTCCAATGAATCGGGACGATTCAATTTAGAATGGGGGGAGTTATGTGACACATTACTTAGGGGCCCTTGCCCAATTTATAAACAAAGAGCCAAGAGCTCTTTCCAATTAACTCTGACTGACTCCGAGATTAACCGGTGGTCAGCTATTTCTGTAAACAAAGCTTCCAATCGATTCCCACCCAGATCAGTTTCGAGCAATCCGCTTCAAACGGATTCTGTAAACATCCAAGTCCGCTAACGTAAACATTAACTTCCGGTAGAACTTCAGTTCTGCAAAATTTCAATTTCAAATTTAATTGACAAATTTCATCATCCTTTTCCGATTCTCTTGGATGACTCTCTTAATCAGATTTTTGTGATAAATCTCTTAAGCCGAGGTTTGATTATTGATGATTGACCCAAAGCAGTGAGTCCGATTTTGCAACCGAATAAGACAGAACAAAAGAAAGAGTTGTGAGCAGTGAAAAATAAATTACGAACCAAAAAATGTTGTAATAGCGAATAAGTGAAAATAAAAAAATAAAAATAAATTTTTTTAACAAATTCGCGAGTGAGAAATTTAATTTACATATGTACCTCTATTCCCTTTTCACTTGCTTATGCATTTCTCTTCAGTTGCATTTTCTCTTTACCTGTATTCTTCGGCAGCCGTCGTTTATTTTATTAATACTTAGTTTCCTTCCTTATCAGTAGTTCCGTAATAGTCTTTTATCCTCGTCGCCAATGTAACACTCCAGTAATAACGCGTGCTTTTCGGTTTAAAATATTTATTTGTTCAGTCGTTGACCGCTCGGTCTCGTTGCCTATATTCGACTCCTCCTTGAACTCAACATACGATGCAATCCACCTTGCGTCGTGATGAATTTATGGTTCCCTTGTTGGGCTCGAATTCCGAAACCCTGGTACGGGTTCCCACATATTAGATAGATATTTTAACCATGAAAGTTTTACAAATAAATGATATTTCCGAAACAGATGAATCAAACAGTTTGAGACCTTCAGATTCCTGCCACGCAGTAGATGTCAAGCCAGACATATACAAAATAAACATTTCAGAAGATGAATAATTTGGAAAACACTACAGACGAAACATTAATAATCAAATATACAGAAAAAATATTAAATTGTAGGGCGGGGCGATCCTTCTCAAAAATATTTGAGACTCAAAAGAATTCCCACGGCGCAAACGCAAAGGAAGAAGTCGGGGCGTCGTGGTGTAATTCAGTGTGCTTTATTCAGCTGCATACATTAGACTAATTAAAACTAAAACCGCGCTCCCGCCCGCTTTACTCCGCTGAAGCGAGAGCGGGAGATCGGCAGCGGCCGTCCGAGGAGTTCGGATGCGAAACCCGAAGCTCGCACTCTGGAGCGCGGACGTTGCGAGAGGCGAGCGAGGGAGCGCAAGAGGGGCGAGAGCGAAAGCTCGGAGAGCTCAGTGAACAGCCCCGATGCAGTGGGCCACTGGCTTAAACATTCCGCCCCCCTTGCAACTACTTGGGTTGCAACATAGCCTGGTTGCTCTTTTCACGGCTGGTGGCAGGCTCCGGACACGACCCACCCAGACACGGTGCTCTGGGCTACTGGTAGTCCATCTTGAATTTTCAGGAAGCCCGGCCGCATCACGCTCGGGTACATATCCGCGCCCAGGATGATGGAGATCGTCGCGGGGAGATAGAACCGCTCATCAGTCAGCGTAATGTCCCGGAAGTGGGTCCTTACCGCGTCGCTCAGCCCCCGGATTGGAGTGCGGATGCGCACGTGAGGCTCTATTTTTGAAAAATTGCGTCGAGCCGGACAGCGCTGTCGATTCTTGACCCCACGGTTGCCGAACAGATCTGTTCGCCTCCCACGTTGGTGGTCGGCAAGCGGAAACTCGACGCTAGCGAAGCGTCGATGCAGCTGATAGGCGTGCACGGGTCAATCTAAACGCACCAAAGCCGTCGGTAGGAGGTTGACGCTGTGCCGCTGTAGGAGGGACGTTAGGGACGGAGCGGCGACCGTGGGCTGCGTGGCACCCCGACGAGTAGCAGAAAATTGCCGCGGAGAGTCGGATGAGTGCCGTGGTGTGGCGGACGAGGCCCGAGAAGCGGCGGAAGAATGCCGTGGAGTGGCGGACGAGGGCCGAGGAGCGGCTGAAGAATGCCGTGGAGTGGCGGACGAGGGCCGAGGAGCTGCTGAAGGGTGCCGTGGAGTGGCGGACGAGGGCCGAGGAGCGGCTGAGGAGTGTTGTGGAGTGGCAACGGATCTCTGCGACCGGCGTGCTGCCGGGCGGGACTGCCGTGATGCCATCGGTGGTTCCGAGAGATGAAGGAGAGTGTGGTGATCCTGGCCGCACGTTTTGCAGCGATCACCTCGCCGACACGCTCCGTCGGAGTGCTCGTGGGCCAAACAGCGGTGGCAGTACCGGTTGGCAAGGACAGCCCGGAGCCTCTTCCCGGCACTCAGACGGAGGAACCGACGACACTTCCGAAATGGATGGATCCCGCTACAGACTCGACAACGGTAGGATTGCATACCTCGACTTCGTCTGTGTTCCAATGCGATGGCGCTGCGCGGACGTGGAGACATCGTGTGAGATCTGATTGGCGGAATAGGACAAAATAAAAATTTGGATCAGTAGTGATAAGAACTGCGAATTGGAACTACGGGTTGGAACTATTAATTGACGCTACGAATCGGAGTGATGAATTGATACACCGGAGTGAATGGTCGACTGGTTATTGCGGATTCTTCCGTTGGAAGAAGGACGACCTTCGCTATGGGACGCTTAATGAGTCCCCGTGCAGTGCGGATGTCGACCACACGAACATGGCCATCGGATCCTGGAAACACCGCGTCGATTCTGCCTAGTCGCCACTCATTGGACGGAAGGTTGTCTTCCTTGACGACCACCATGTCCACGGCACGGAGATTTCTTGTAGGGGTTCGCTACTTATTCCGCTTATGGAGTTCCGTGAGGTACTCCTCCTTCCATCGCAGACGAAATTGTTGATGAAGAGCCTTCAGGTGCTGCCAGCGGTTTATAATAGATGTGGTGTCCCCCTTTATCTCGGGTTCGACCATGGCGAGGAGAGGCCCTCCAACAAGAAAGTGCCCAGGCGTAAGTGCCATCAGGTCAGTGGAGACTTCGGACATCGGCGCGAGCGGGCGCGAATTCAGGCATGCTTCGATCCTAGCTAGAAGAGTGGACAGCTCTTCGAACGTATATTTCCGCGTCGCCGTAGACTTGTAGAACAGGGTCTTGAAGCTCTTAAAACCTGCTTCCCACAAGCCTCCCATGTGGGGTGCTCCCGGAGGAATGAATTGCCAGAGCAGCTGCTGGTGACTATAGGCACCTGTCACAGCTTCCTTGAGAGCTTGGAGAAACTCGCCACCAGCACATACCCTTTCGTAATGAGACAGGCTCGTCCCGTGTAGTTTTTGATGTCGAAGGGACCGGCATAGTCCACACCGGTATATGTGAAAGGGCGCGAGAAGGACGTTCGTTCTTTAGGTAAGTCTCCCATCAGTTGCGTTTTCAACCTCTTTTTGTGGATGATGCAGACCTTGCATGAATATATGACGGACTTGACCAAATTCCTCACCCTCGGGATCCAGAACTTGGAACGGATCAGACGGATCATCAGCTGATTGCCACCGTGCAGCGTTATGCGATGCGTAAAATGGACGAGGAGTCGAGACAGATGGCAGTCGTATGGAAGGATGACAGGATGCCGTTCATCATACTGGAGAAGTTCGGAGGCCGTGACTCGGCCGCATGCTCTCATGAGCCCTTGGGAATCAATGAACGGGTTCAGGTTTTGGACAAGGCTGGATGCTGGCACTGGCCGTTTTTGGCTTAAGCAGCCAATCTCAAGGGCAAAGTGCCTGCGTTGCGTGACGGAAATCAGGAGCCGCTCGGCCGACGCGATTTCAGGAGCTGTCAAGGGATCCTCAAACGGGGACATGTGCTGTGAGGAGTCTTAAACTCCCCACAAATCCCGATGCAGGAGATCGGCCTAGCAACAGCGGAGGAGGCCAGAAAGCCGGAGAAATGAAGGGCATCCAGGTCAAACGGGAAACATTCGGACCTTGGACCATCATATGGCAAGGGCAACGAGGTCAAACGGTGAATTGGCGGACTTCGGACCCGCCGAAAGAGGACACACCGTGAACTAACGGAACCTCGATGGACCTTGGACCCGCACCCGGCAAGGGCAACGGGGTCATACGGTAAATTGGCGGACTTCGGACCCGCCTAAAGAGGACACACCGAGGGAAATAACGGCACCTACAGCGCCTATAAAAAGGACGGCGCAAGCGCAGCTGGGGACAGTACGAGTGCGAGAATCAGAGCGAGTGCGTGAACGCGAAATAAGTAAACATCGAAACCGAAGTGCCCAAGGATCAAGATCGCAAAGTCGAGACGCCGAACGACGACAAGTCTACAAGGCTGAGGCTACAACGCTGAGATCCAACGGTGCAAGGTCGTGGTAAAGTCAAGCTTAGGGAGTCCTTGCGCGGTGTCAGGCGATAAAGGTGGCTAGGCGATAAGGGAGAACTTTGTTCTACCTGCTAGGCGATACACCTTGCCGACAAAGTCCAGGCTGAACTCCGGAAGCCAGGCGATAAAGGTGGCTAGGCGATAAGGCGTAACTTCGGTTCACCTGCTAGGCGATACACCTTGCCGGCCCCGGTAGGGAAGCTCGCATAACATCCAGGGTTTTGGCGGAATCGTACCGATCTAAGTCACCCGGAGCAGCAAGCCGAAGCGACGCAGTAGCAGGCCAGGAGCGACGCAGCGGTAAGCCAGGAGCGACGCAGCAGCACGCCAGGAGCAGAGCAGCAGCGAGCCAGGAGCAACGCAGCCGGAGACAGCGACAACGGGCAGCAGAATAATAGCGATAAGGCTATATTTTAGAGAGTCAATAAACCAGCACCAACCTAATCATTTCTGGCGTTATCCTTTGGTCACGGGCGGTCACTCAATATAAATTTGGTGGAACGAACTCACAACCTCTCTGAGCTAGCCGCACGTTTACGTAGCGAGCAGAAATAAAGAATCAGGTCGTTACATCTGGCGCCCAAGAGTGATTGTCCTGACCAAGGAAACAAAAGTTCCGAGATGGGGAAGTCCTGGATTTATAATCTCAGGAAGGAAGACTTCGACGAGGTGAGCCAAGTTCTAGGAATAGAACTGGAGGGCTCAGTCGATTCGATGAGGAAGACGCTGGGAGACTTCGTCGACCAGACGGCAGAGGAGCCAGACATCGCCGATTTGGTAACGGGCCTGGAAAAGAAATTCCGGAAAATGCCCACGCCAAAATTTAAAATCACAACCGCAAGTGCCGAGGGCCTCATAGCGAGCTTGGATGTGTCGAGCATCGCAAGCCACGCAAGTCGGCAGCGGGAAAATAGCCGGGAAAGAAAGGAGAATTCCAGGACGCACACGCAGGACTACGCGAAGGTGGCCAAGCAGGTCCGGGAGTGGAATTTCCGCTACGACGGAAACGACAAGCCGCTGGAATTCTTGGAGCAAGTAGAATGGTCAGTCGTGACTTACGGTCTCGACATAAATCAGATCCCACGAGCAATGCCGGAGCTGCTCCAAGGCAGAGCCTTGAAGTGGTTCATCGCCAACAATCAGCACTGGGAAACCTGGGGAGACTTCATCTACAGCTTCCAAAATTTCTTTCTGCCCCGAGGATACATGGCGAAGCTGGCGGATCAGGTCAGACAGAGGAAGCAAGCCTACGGGGAGAGCTTCAAAGACTTAATGGTGGATATGCAGACCCTGATGCGCCCACTGAATATGTCGACCAAGGAAACGCTGGAGAGGATAAAAGAGAACAGCACGCCGGCACTCAGAATGTTCGTTCGCCCATACGAATGCCGAAATTTGGAGACATTGATGGCGCTGGCTGACGAATTTGAGGAGCTCGACCAGCAGCGGGAGAAATTCGAGCTGGAAAACAATCCCCGCAAGCAGCAAGGGCAGAGCCACCCAGTGCCAAGGCCAAGACCAGACCAGGGTGCGGTGTGCAGGCGGTGCCAGGAGGACCCGGACGCACAACCACGAAGTACGCCGCGCGGCCACGAACCGGCAAACAATCGCGGCGGATACGTGGCAAATCCTACCCAGGCCTGCCGCAGATGCGGGGGTCCAGACCACTGGGCGAAGGAATGCCGAAACCAACGTCTTACGTTCTGCTGGCGATGCGGAAAAATAGGAGTTCGGACGGTTCAATGCTGTTCCGGGTCGGGAAACGCCCAGCGACCCCAGCCTCCGAGGGGCGGCCAGGGATCGCAAGGTGCTGCCTCTCGAAATTAATGGGCGACCTGCAGGCGGAAGAAATGCAACTGTCCGCCACGGTGCTCATAGGTGAAAGTAAGATTAAGGCCACGGTGGATACCGGCGCCACGGCGAGTTTCATCAGCGAAGAGCTGGCGGACAGGCTGCAGGCAGCAGGAAGGGTCGGACCCACGAGAAGGCAAGTACGGATGGCAGACGGTCGCTGTGGAGAAATAAGATCACAGCTGGAGACCAGAATTGGACTGGGAACGAAAACAATTTCAATGGAGCTGCTGATTTTACCAGGACTGATAGACGCCCTGGTATTGGGATGGAATTTCCTCACCAGAATCGGGGCCGAAGTCGAGTGCGCAGGACACAGCGCGTCGATACCGGCAAAGAATAGACGAGGAGGATGGCTGGAGGAAAAACTGTCAGTGGCAATAGTTGAAACACCCAAAAGATTTGCGGAAAAGGATGTGAAGGAAGTGTTTAGGAGACTAAGGGCCGCCAACCTGAAAGTAAATGCGGAAAAATGCAAATTTTTTAGAAAGGAACTGCAATACTTGGGGCATCGCATAACTGACCAAGGCATCGGAACAGACCCAGAAAAGGTGTCGGCAATTGCCTTAATAAAACCACCGGCCAACGTTAAGGAGTTACGACAATATTTGGGAGTGGCGTCGTGGTACAGGCGTTTTGTGCCAGATTTTGCAACGTTGGTGCATCCGTTGAATAGCCTGCTCCGGAAAAGCACAAAATGGGAATGGACAGATGACCATCAACAGGCGTTTGAAGCTGTCAAGGCCAGGCTAATAGCAGACCCCATCTTAGCATGCCCAGATTTCACAAAGACATTTGTGCTGCAGACCGACGCCAGCGATTACGGGCTCGGTGCTATTCTCACACAGAATTCCGACCAAGGCGAGAGGGTGATCTCGTATTCCAGTAGGTCCCTAAATGGTTCTGAGAGAAATTTCTCAGCGACTGAGAAGGAATGCCTGGCAATTGTGTGGGCCATACGCAAGTTAAGGCCATACTTGGAGGGCTACCACTTCAAAGTGATCACGGATCATATGGCACTGAAGTGGTTGAATAGCATCGAGAGCCCAACCGGAAGAATCGCACGATGGGCGCTGGAACTGCAGCAATATGACTTCGAGATCGCGTACAGAAAGGGCCAGCTGAATATAGTCGCAGACGCACTATCACGACAGCCACTGCCAGAAACGTGTCGACGGGTAAAAACACAGGAACAGCACAAGGAAACCGGCGAGTGTAACTGGATAAGGGATATGCGGAGCAAGATTTCCCAAAATCCCCAAAAATATCCAGACTACATGACAGAAGCCGACCAGCTATATCGCCACATACCGCACAGGGCAGGCAACGAGGATGTCACATCTTGGAAGCTATGCGTGCCAACGGGGTCCAGGCGGCGGGTAATGTCGGAGAACCACAACTCACCGACAGCCGGCCACATGGGCAGTCGGAAAACAATTGCCAGAGTCGCCGCAAGATACCATTGGCCGGGAATGCACCGCGACATAAGGAAATATGTGCAAAACTGCGAGAGCTGCCTACGATATAAGCCAAGCCAACTACAGGCGGCCGGAAAAATGCTGACCCAAGTTCCGGAAGAGCCGTGGGCCACTGTGTGCGCAGATTTCGTCGGACCACTGCCCCGCTCCAAACACGGGAATTCTATGCTGCTAGTGCTGGTAGATAGGTTCTCCAAGTGGACCGAAATGGTGCCAATGCGCAGGGCAACGACGGAAACTCTGGAAAAGGCGATCCGCGAGCGGATCCTCGCAAGATACGGCGTGCCCAAGGTACTGATTACAGACAATGGCGTTCAGTTCACCAGCAGGGCGTTTAAAAAGTTCCTGGGTGAATTAGGCGTCCGACACCAGTTCACGGCCCCATACATGCCCCAGGAAAACCCGACGGAGAGAGCCAACAGGACGGTGAAAACTATGATCGCCCAGTTCACAGGGGCAGACCAGAGGACTTGGGACGAAAAGTGGCCGGAACTGCAGTTGGCCGTGAATACGAGCGTGGCCGAATCCACAGGATATTCGCCTGCTTTTATTACGCAAGGGAGAGAGCCTAGGTTACCCAGCGCACTGTACGATGAAGGAACAATCGGCACAGGAAGGGAAACGCAAACTCCGGCCGAGAACGCCAAGAAGCTAAAAGAAATCTTCGAGCTGGTGAGGAGAAATATGGAAAAGGCAGCGCAGGATCAGGCACGCCATTACAATCTCCGTAGACGCCCATGGAAGCCAAACATCGGGGACACAGTCTGGGCTAAGGAACACCATCTGTCCAAGGCTGCAGAAGGATTCGCCGCAAAATTGGCACCAAAGTACGATGGGCCGTTTAAGATAATAAATTTTAATTCGCCGGTGATATGCAAGTTGCGGCACGAAAATTCTGGCAAAGAAAAAACCGCCCACGTTAGCCAATTAAAAAAACAAGTAATTGATGGCCAAAACAAAGCATCGAAGTCGGACTTAGCAGGGGCGCACTGTGACTCCGAAGAGAGGGAGAGGACGATACACAGTATCGAACTCACACAGATGCAATAGGAGCGCGAGAGCGGGAGAGGGAGGGTCTTAGGATGCGGATACCGTTACCGGGTAACGCATACCAAAGCAGGGACCCGTCGGAGCCCGTAGCAAGGGAAAGTCCAAAGGCCGCCGCGGATAACGGAACCGGAAACATGGGCAACCGAGGTTTCGTCAGCGCGCGAGCACCACAAGACGGGCCTATTTAAAATCAGGTCGTCGAGATGCCAGCACGCAACAGCAGCAACAGCCAAATCACGAGGGGAGAGGGGCGGGGAGGCAGCACCGGGCAACAGCCAGCGGCGAGATGGAGGCGGGACTCAGGTTCCGCACTCCAGCTGCTGGCGTCCCCCCTGGTGTCGCGGTCCCCGTCGCCGAACCCCGAATGGGAGGAGGAGGAGGAGGCCGGCGTCCGGTCGGCAGGGCAGGAGGCTGAGGTGAGTCCGGAGGTCTCCTCGGACGAGGAGGACGAGCCACGTCGGGCGGCGAAGGCCCGGATGGCATTCCGCCGAATCAAGCGGGCCGCAGACGGATTCGGGCGGATCCGGTTGGGCGACGCGGCGCCATCGGGCCGCCCGGAGGAGGCAATGCGTATATTCGCAACCCGGGCAGAGGTGGTGCGGCGAGTGTTCGCGCAGCGGGCGGTGGCACGGGCAGCCGCAGCAGCCAGGGAGTGGCAGAAGCGGCTGGACGAAGCTGAGGCTGAAGAAGCAGCTATATGGGCACGGCCAGGCCCTCCGGAGCAGCCGCCGCAGCAAACACCTCCACCGCCGTCGCCACCGCTGTCGCAGCCGCCACCACTGCCGTCGACGTCGCGGGCGTCAGCACCGCCACCGCCACCACCGTCGCCGCCCCGGGCAGCAGCACCGCCACCGCCACCACCGTCGCCGCCCCGGGCAGCAGTACCGCCACCGCCACCACCGTCGCCGCCCCGGGCAGCAGCACCGCCACCGCCACCACCGTCGCCGCCCCGGGCAGCGGCACCGCCACCGCCACCACCGTCGCCGCCCCGGGGTGCAGCACCGCCACCGCCACCACCGTCGCCGCCCCGGGCATCAACTCCGCCACCGCCACCACCGTCACCGCCGCAGGCACCACGGCCATCCCAGGCACCACGGCACGGAGCGGAGACACCACCGCCTCCACCGCCGCCGTGGGTGCCAACGCCGTCGCCGTTGCCAACAAAACGGCTCGGTGGGGACTCGGAGGGGCTGGAAAAGGGACCCTGGGTGTGGCCGTCGCCAGGGGAGCCAGCCGCACGACCGCCCAAAATCACCAGGATAACATCGTGCCCGGAGCCGCGGTCGCCATCAGCCAGACCGACAGTGTCCCGCCAACATTCGGCGGACAGCAGCCGCTGGCAGGAGATGGCCGAGGAAGAGTGGCCGCCCAGGGTGGCAGCCGAGGCCAACAGGCAGCAGAGGAGAGCCCGTAGCAGCCGCTGGGCCAAACTCATCGTGGTAGACGGCGTCCGCTACCGCATCCGGGTGTCCAACGGGGTGGTAAGAGTCCTGAGGGGCTAATAAAAACCATTAATGGTTTTACAAAATCACAATCGGTTTGTTTATTTACCTTTTGGGTAACGGGTTGCCGGACATAGGAAATAGGGACGGGGGCGCCGAGATAGGCGGTCGATCGATAGTTGCGATCGATGGGTTAACAAAATTGGTTATTTCTATGTTCAAGAATTCAAATGGCAACTTAAGACAACGAAAAGGCAACGACGATGGCAACACTGGAACCCACAATCGATAAACGCGATCGTGGTGAGATTCCAGGGAGTTGCCGGACCGAGAGAAAGCGAAATGGTGACTTTTAGTTTGGGGAAATGTCTGGGCGGGAAAATTCGAATTTCACGCAGGGAACTGTCTGGGGAACTGGGAAATGGGAACTGTGAACTATCTGGGGAACTGTGAACTATCTAGGGAACTGTGAACTATCTGGGGAACTGGGAACTGTCTGGGAAATGGGAACTGTGAACTATCTGGGGAACACGGAAACAGTCTGGGGAGATAATCTTTCAAGGAGCTGCATGGAAAAGGCTTTTAGGGAAACAGTCGCGGGAAAGTTCAAGTCTTTCAAGGAGCTGTACGAGTGAAGTCGTTTAGGAGAGCAGTCTGGGGAAAGGTTAAGTCTTTCGGGGAACTGTCTGGGGAACATCTAACACGCAAGTCAGGCGGGGAATTCGAGTAGTATAAACATAAAGGGCGGGGAAAGTCACCACTTTCATTGCATTTCCGAAGGAAGGGGGAAATGTGAGGAGTCTTAAACTCCCCACAAATCCCGATGCAGGAGATCGGCCTAGCAACAGCGGAGGAGGCCAGAAAGCCGGAGAAATGAAGGGCATCCAGGTCAAACGGGAAACATTCGGACCTTAGACCCTCATATGGCAAGGGCAACGAGGTCAAACGGTGAATTGGCGGACTTCGGACCCGCCGAAAGAGGACACACCGTGAACTAACGGAACCTCGATGGACCTTGGACCCGCACCCGGCAAGGGCAACGGGGTCATACGGTAAATTGGCGGACTTCGGACCCGCCTAAAGAGGACACACCGAGGGAAATAACGGCACCTACAGCGCCTATAAAAAGGACGGCGCAAGCGCAGCTGGGGACAGTACGAGTGCGAGAATCAGAGCGAGTGCGTGAACGCGAAATAAGTAAACATCGAAACCGAAGTGCCCAAGGATCAAGATCGCAAAGTCGAGACGCCGAACGACGACAAGTCTACAAGGCTGAGGCTACAACGCTGAGATCCAACGGTGCAAGGTCGTGGTAAAGACAAGCTTAGGGAGTCCTTGCGCGGTGTCAGGCGATAAAGGTGGCTAGGCGATAAGGGAGAACTTTGTTCTACCTGCTAGGCGATACACCTTGCCGACAAAGTCCAGGCTGAACTCCGGAAGCCAGGCGATAAAGGTGGCTAGGCGATAAGGCGTAACTTCGGTTCACCTGCTAGGCGATACACCTTGCCGGCCCCGGTAGGGAAGCTCGCATAACATCCAGGGTTTTGGCGGAATCGTACCGATCTAAGTCACCCGGAGCAGCAAGCCGAAGCGACGCAGTAGCAGGCCAGGAGCGACGCAGCGGTAAGCCAGGAGCGACGCAGCAGCACGCCAGGAGCAGAGCAGCAGCGAGCCAGGAGCAACGCAGCCGGAGACAGCGACAACGGGCAGCAGAATAATAGCGATAAGGCTATATTTTAGAGAGTCAATAAACCAGCACCAACCTAATCATTTCTGGCGTTATCCTTTGGTCACGGGCGGTCACTCAATATAAATTTGGTGGAACGAACTCACAACCTCTCTGAGCTAGCCGCACGTTTACGTAGCGAGCAGAAATAAAGAATCAGGTCGTTACAGTGCTTTCGCGAACGCTGGATGAACCGATGAGCGTAAGCGAGGACTCGCAACGCCTTGTCGAGTGTGGAAAAACGCTCCAGAATGTCTTCAGAGGGTGCAGCCAGGCAGGACCATGCCACCACAGCTGGCTGTCCGCAAGGTCTTGAAGCGCCACCCCCCGGCTAGCGAGATTTGCCGGGTTATGCTCGGAGCGGACGTTTGCCCATTTCTCCACCTCGGTGAGCTGGGTGATCTTGGTCACACGATTTGCCACGAACGTTGTCCAGTGGCACGCTGGCTTATGCAACCAGGCGAGAACAATCGCAGAGTCCGTCCAACAGTGCAGGCGGACGCCTGCCCGGGCATCTTCGGAAGAACGGCGTTGGCCATTTCGGACTATAACAAGGCTCCGCACAACTCGAGCCGCGGGAGCGACACCGTTTTTACTGTGGCCACCCGCGTCTTTGCCGTGAGCAAGTTCACCATTACCGCGAACCCAGCCTCAACTCGGACATAGATGGCTGCGCCGTACGCCTTCTGCGAGGCGTCGCAGAACCCATGATGCTCAATTTTCAAATGTGGTCGGAAAGCGACCCATCGGGGAATGTGGATCTGATCAAGAACGGAGTAATTTTCCAGGAAGTCAACCCATCTTTGGCAAAAATATCGAGGAAGGGCATCGTCCCATCCTAGATTTTGGAGCCAAATGTCCTGCATGAACATCTTTGCCCGGACTATGAAGGGGGCGAGCCAACCCGCTGGATCGAATAGTTTGGCGATTTGGGATAGGACTTGACGCTTTGTGAACGTTAAACCCAAGGTCAATTCGGGCGGAATGAAGAAAAACTCGACAGACGTCGCCTTCCACCGCACTCCGAGAGTTTTAGCCGTGCTCTCTGCGTCGATTTCAAGGAAGTCCGCGCGAAGGAGATGTTCACTCTGGATGTTGGCCAAAATCGCCTTGTTATTGGATGTCCATTTTCTAAGGGGGGATCCTGCTGAATCCAGGGATAAGCGGATAGCCGCTTGCGCTTCGGTTTTGGAATCTGCCCCCGCGAGTACGTCGTCGACGTACATGTACTGTCGGATAATCCGACTCGCCTGCGGATACCCCGACTCGAGCTGTTGCAGGACACGGATCGCTAGGAACGGGGCACAATTGACCCCGAAGGTGACTGTCTTCAACTCGGATTTCTCCATCGGAATTGCGGAATAGAATACGCTGCAAGGGAGTATGCTGGGGGTCTACCCAAATTTGCCGATACATCTTCTCGATGTCGGCGTTGAAAACGAACCTAAAGTATCGCCACTTCAGGATTTGAATCGTGAGGTCGGATTGTAAGACCGGGCCCGCGTAAAGTATGTCATTCAGACTGGTCCTGTTTGCGGAAGGGCTAGAGGCGTTGAAAACCACCCGCACTTTAGTGGTTGTTGCTCTCGGGCTTAAGAACGGCGTGATGTGGAAGGTAGTACGTGGCGGAACTGCTCGTCAAAGGGACCTCGGCCATGTGACCTAGGTCGAGGTATTCTTGGATCACAAAGTCATACCGGGCCTTCAGGGGAGGATCTCTTTTTAGGCGCTGCTCGTTACGCAGAAATTGAGCCAGAGCAAAGGATCGTGAAGATGCGAGCTCGGAACCACTATGCTCGGGATCGCGCAAGGGAAGCATCACAACGTATTTGCCACGATTGTCCCTTCTTGTAGTCTGGACAAAATTGTGTTCACAGACGGAATCAGACTCGGGGACTATCTGTGTGGGCACTTCCTCCACCTCCCAGAATTTGGTAAGGAGATGATCCAACGAGTCGTCGAGTCCGCAGGTAACTTGAGTGGAGATGGCGGACAAATTGCGGGGGGCCACTGGATTTATGGGGCCTGCCAACACACATCCAAAAATGGTTTCCTGGCCGAGAAGTGAACCGCAAATGTTAGCCCTGGCGTTGCCGATGAGGATGGACGGAAGAATGTCGGCTCCTATCAAGACATCGATTTGGGAGCTCTCGAAGAACTTGGGATCCGCTAGGGGGATGTCAGGAATTCCCTTAAGGAGATCTCGAGGGACTGGATACGAAGGCAGATTCCCGGCCAGCTGCGGAAGAACGTAAGCTGAAGTTTCTAAATGCAGCCCGGGTCTGGAAGGCGATCGAATAGAAAAATGACAGAGTTTCGTGGACTGAGCGGCAACGGTTTGATTAAGACCAGACCCTTGGGCCTGGATAGTCTTGAATGGAAGTTTGACGAGGTTGAAAAGTCTCTCCGTAATAAAGGTTGCCTCGGAACCGGAGTCGATCAGGGCTCGCGCCTGGAAATTGCACCCTAAATGGCAAATGTTAATGAGGGCTGTGCCCAGTAAGACGGCTCTTGAGCCGGAAGCGAAGCACACTTGCACATCAGAGTGATCCTCTGTGGGGCTCGTGCCTCTTGTAGTAGGAGCGGGTCGAGACCTGGATGGCGCAGACGGACTTGGAGCGGCCGCGAATGGATTACCGCGGTGCAGGAGGATGTGATGACGGCTGTGGCACGTGAAGCAGCTATGGGCGCTAGTGCAATCCCGTTGCAGGTGCCCTCCTGCAAAACAGTTCAGGCAAAGCTGCATTTTCTTAATGTAGTCGGAGCGACCATTTACATCCATCTTAAGGAAGCGAGGGCATAAGCGAACAGGATGATTCTCTCTGGAGCAGAGATCGCACCCTCTTGGGGCTGGAGTCACTCTGGCCTCGTAGGAATTAAGCCTACGCGCTGGGGCGCTCGCAGGTGTCGAACTTGGCGGAAACTGACCCGAAGTGCGATGACGCTCTGTCAAGAACGAGTCTAACTCATTCCATGTTGGAATCTCAGCCTTGTTGTGAATGGATTGCTCCCACAACGAAAGCGTGATTTTGGGAAGCTTTAAAGAAACCATGTACACCAGGAGACAATCCCAAGTCTCGACTTCAATAGAGGACATCTCTAAGGCTGTCAGGCAACTTTGGATGCAGCTCTTGCAGCTCTTTCAGAGCGGCTCCGTACTCTTGGGGTACTGCCTGAATGTTGAAGAGGATTTTCAACTGGCTATTGACTAATAACCTCCGATTTTCGAAGCGGTCGGTGAGGGTTTGCCACGCGGAGATAAACAATGGCGTGCGCATCGCCACTTGTTTTGGACAGTAGGTGGAACAACTTCTCTACCGGTGTAAGACGCGAGTTGTGGATGTATATCGCGGTAAAAAGATCTCTGAAGGTGGGCCAACGCAGGTAATCACCAGGGAAAACTTCGGTGTCGACTGGTGGCAAACGACAGCCCGTAGACGGCGGTGTTGGAACACTGACAGCAGCCTGAATGGACTGGGAGGCGGCCTTGTCTATTATGTCCTGAAGCTGGACCAAACATCTCCAATATACGGAGTAGCAGTAACTATACTTTGATTTAAGCACTGTCGAGGTGGCCGTACTGTCGGTGGACGCGGAAAGAAGATCGGAGCAACTTTCATAGCTCTTCTCCACCTTTTCCCACAAGGCCCGGATTTGGTCCCGATGGACTTGGCACATGCCAGGGGAAAGTCGTTCTGGTTCAGCGGCGCTAGGAGTATGAATATCCGCTTGAACTTGGCTAACCCGGTCTGTTGTGGCAATAAACTTTTTGATGGCGATGTCTATCGCAGTTTGAGCCATCTTGGACACCGACCGAGAAAGCCATGACGGGGGACCGGAGATAGTCTCGACGGACTCGTCGCTTTTTGCCCTTGGAATGGGCATGAGTAGAAAGCACAGTGCCATAAACAACGAGAAGAATCGGAAGAAAATATTTGGAAATCGATCAAACTGTATTGATTGTTTATATATTTGTATATCTTGTTACTCCCTTTGTTGACTTCTGATTTTTTTTTTGGTTTATTTTAATTTTTGCCTTAGTTATTGTTGCCAAATAATTTTATTGTATTTAGTAATTTATTTATTTTTTTTGTTTGGAAAATATCTTTGATCGCAAAAAAAAATCCGGAAAAACGCAATAAATATAAATTAATTAATCCATTAAATAAATAAATTACTTTGCCGGAAATAATTAAATAATATTTATAATTATAAATACTTATTTTTGAGCGGAGCCGGAACGGTGGAATTAAAAACCTTGGCTTTGGTTCGGGAGAAATGTTCAGTGGGTTATGCCGTCAGCAGCGCAGTGCATGCGTGAGGGACGCGGGGAAAAGGGGAAAAAAATCAGCAACAATAATAACACAGCCTTTGGGGCGGTTAATTGCGGCAATTTGGAGAAAAAACAATCACGGTCGCACCCGTGTGGATTTGATTTTATTTTATTTTATGTTCCTGTATGTGGAGGCAGAAAATATATTTATGTAGATATGGGCATACATGCGTTTATGGATATGTGTATGTTCCTGTATGTGGAGGCAGAAAATAGTTCTATGTTGATATGGGCATGCATGCGTTTATGTGTAAGTGTATATCGGTACAGTAGAGCGTCGAAGAGTGGACTGTATTTGAAGTGACGGTGCAGATGAAATTATGTGGAGAAAAAAACACAAGACAAAAAAAAATATCTCGACAGCGGCGGATTGTACGGCGAACAGGGAAACTCCCGAAATTACTTCACACAGAGTGGCTGATATTAGTTATGCCTTTTTATTTTCCACCACACAATTTCACTTTTTGTCGTATATTTTTTTGGAGGCAGAATTGCACTGCACTATGTACAGAAGTTGTCACGCGCGTGTATGTGTATGTCTGGATGCACATATGCCTTGACCGTTGGCAAGTTGATGTACAACGGGGACGAAAAGGAAAACGGCAAGGAGTATGACGACGCACACAAAGCGGAGACGGATAGAAAATTTTTTGGAATTGAAGGAATGTTAAATTTCTCGACTGCCGTTGTGGACTCGGACTTGCAGTTGACACGAAAAAAATTGATCTTACTGCAGTGTGAACGAAATTCAATGTTCGAACCACTGCTAAAGACCGGCAGCGAGAGGGAGTCGGAAAATGCTCTGTGAGGAGTTAAATAACTCCTCCCAAATAAATGAGAGTTTGGAGAGTACAGCTGGTGCGAGTTTGGAGAATACAGCTGGTGAGAGTTTGGAGAATTCAGCTGGAGAGAGTTTGGAGAGAAACGAGAAGAGAGTTGGAGAATAAGGCTGGAGAGATTTTGGAGAGAACGTGTAACGGTAGAAGGCGGCGGATTTTGGACCGAGTATGGTGCCGTGCGCAAAACCGAAAAAGGAGAAGCCGAGAATTAACGGGATACGCCGGCCTATATAAGCGGGCCGAACGCAGGAAGCGGGATCAGTCGATCACAAGGAGTCAATCCAGCAAAATCAGTAGACAAGCAGAAAATCAGTGAATAAAATAAGTCAAGTCAACATCAGGAGGAAGCAGAGCCGCGCCGAGTCAACAGGAGCAAGATCGCTACATCAAGACGTTCGGGACTTAGAGTTGAAGTCTCCGAGCTGAGAAACAGGTAGCTAAGGTCCTTAAGGCATCACGCGGCTAAGTCCAGGCGCTTTGTTCTAATTCTGGTCACGCTTGGCGTATTGCTCGGCGAATCCGACAGAAGTGAATAAAAAGAGTCCTCCGACAAAGAACAGTGGGCTCGGAAGGGAAGTTGTCCAGAACCAGCTGCCGTGCGAAAACAATTGCCTTGTCGAATTCCGGCGTACGCCTGAACCGACAGGCGAGAATTGTGCAGGCCCTGGTGCGACTAGCCAAGAAGGACGCGCGTCCGAACCACGGGTGTCTCGAGAGGCGTATGCGTCGAGAGCACAGTAGTTCACCGCCAGAGTCCTAGACGGGTAGCTAACCGAATCCCGAGAGCCAAAGACCCGCTGCACCTAGTCTCACAAGAGCACGCGGACAACGGAGCCAGGATTCGCGCCGCGAGCAGAGCGAGGACATCGAGGACAAGAGAAACGACGAGCAGTCATCGCAGGCCCAGCAACAACCAAGCTATACTCCGACGTATCCAATCCACGGCTATGGGGCGAGGGCGGAAGCGTTCGTCTTGAACCTAGCGTCCTGCCACAGGGATTGCATTGGCGGCCTTCCGTCGTACGCTTGAACCGTCAAGTAAAAACTGTGTAGGCGTCTGGTGTGACCGGCCGGGACAGATCCAGGGACAGGAGGCTGTGGCTGCGAAAGGCGTACGCTTAGAGAGCCCAGTGCCTGTTCACCCTAGTCTGGGAACGGTGACGCATCCCTAGACCCTCAAAAACCCCGAAGCCAAAGACAGCGGAGGCGTAACGGAGCAGCGAGCAGCGAACGGCGAGGCAGCGGAGAGCGACGGTGGAGCGACCACAATTCTTCAAGGAAGGCGTTGAGATACCCATCTGTCACCATTAGTCCCAGGCCGAGGGATAAGTCGGCGAATAAAGATCTTTGTAAATATCCCAACCGTCTGTGCGTTCTCACTAGACAATCGGGCGGTCACGTTTATATAAATTTGGTGGGACGAACAACACAAATCTTCTGAGCTAGAGAGCAGACCATAAAAATCAGTTCGTTACATCTGGCGCCCAAAACGTGATTGTCCGGTAGGTGAGAATCAGCAAATAAACAGAAAACGGGGAAAGGATGGATATATCTCCTCATGAAAGAGGATTTCGCCAAAATAGGAGCCAAGTTAGGCATCACTTCTTGGTCTGAGGAACTTGTGAGATGGTTCTGAAGCCGCCTAGCTGGGGCGACCGAGCGGGTGGCAGGTTGCGGATAGCGGACGATAATCTTGCAACGAGGCAGTACCGACGATTTGTTCAGCCGCATCTAAACAGTTGCTTTACACAAACCCAATATTCCCCACACACCACCTACCCACTTCCTCTTCCTAATTCGGACCGTGCCAAGAGTCAGCCTGGCTGGGGGCCCGGATCAACAACTAGCTCAGTCTCAAACGGTGGGCTCAGGGAGATGGCGACCCCCTGTTCTATCTATCGCCTTACCCGGGTACCGCGGATCTCTGCCCGGGCGGACCTTTCCCCTTCTCCGCAGCTCGTGGGACCAACTATGGAAGCAACAAATAAAAACACAAACAAAAAAACGGAGACGGGAACTCCACAAAAACCCGGCGCTGCAAAGATGAACGATGGTTCCACTGCAATCACCAGTAAGGCTCAGAAAGGGCCCCATCCCAAACTAGGTATGTCGGGGGACAGAAAGACTGTCGCTAACGCCTCCGCTATGTGCGCATCTGCGCCAAAACCAGCGGTAGGCGCAGCAAAGTCGATCGGGTCACCCGCTGGTGCAAAGAAGTTTTTATACGCAGAGAGACGGACTGCCGCCCAAACCCTGCGCTCGCATGCCAGAAGCAAAGTCGCCACGCCTTCGCCCGAATGGCTAAAGAAGGTAGAGTGGGCAAGGACGGGGTTCCCAACTATGGGCAAGAGAAGCCCCAGCAAGAAGGTGCTCAGGCGAAGAGGCAACGCTCCATAGAGCTGCCCGGTCCGTCGGCGAAGAGATCGAAGATCCAGCCGTCGGTCTCCTTTGCCGAGATCACCAAAGATCGGGTCCTACTTGGACCTTTAGATAGGGGAAATCCGGAGAACAGGATCCCCAGAAATAAATGGAAGGCGGTTGAGTCCAAGCTGTCTCTCATTTGCCTGCGTATGGTACGCGAGAAGCCCGGTTCAGCGCCTTGCTGTATGGACGCGGGCTGGTACCAGGGCAGTGTAAAAGTGGTGGCCTGCGATAATCAGCGATCAGCTGACCTATATAAACAGGCGGTAGCTCAGCTCGGTTCAGTCTACGAAGGGGCGAACATAGTCGCACTAGATTGGTGTGACGTCCCCAGTAGACCGCGAGCCAGAATTTGGCTCCCAGCAGCAATCGCATCACCGGAGGACATCCTCTATATGTTGCAAGAATGCAACACACATCTCCCCACAAAAGACTGGAAAGTCGTTAAGGTGGAGGAGCACGTAGGTGACGTGAACCAAGCGATCGTGGTACTAAATAAGGAGTCGTTCGCTCCCATAGAGGCTGCTCGGGGAACGCTCAACTATGGGTTCAGTGCCATACATATCAAAATCTATAAAGGGGACTCTAATTCCTCGGGAAGTACTGCTGCCAACCCAGCTGAGCAGGTGCTTGCGGAGGAAGTGGAGGTCCCTGGTGTGCCGGTGGACGGCTACTCAACCGACTCGTCGCTGAGCAGAGAGATGCGAGCGATGGGACCGGCAATTGATGAAGTGGACCTGAGCGATTCGGAGGCCGACGTTACTGTGATGGAGGTTGCAGCTGGGGATGTCGCTAAGACTCCTGCAGATCAACCTACATCACAGTAAAGCAGCGTCCGCTGCTCTTCTGCTTCGCCTGGCCAAAGGCGAAGCCGACGTGGTCTTAGTTCAGGAACCCTGGGTAGCAGGAGGCAGGGTTGCTGGACTAGGAACAAAGATTACAAGCTTATGCTTGACCCCAAACAAGGTAAAATTCGAACCTGCATTTTAGCCAAACGGCATCTTAGTACATTTCTGCTTCGCAACTACAGCAACGGAGACAACACAGCAATAAGCCTGGAGCTGCAAAGCGGCTCTTTTAGGATGCTATCGGCCTACATGGCTTTTGAAAAGATAGACCCCCCAGACGCGCTAGTCAGAGGACTGGTACAGGAATGTAAAGAGCTTAAGAAAGATTTGGTGATAGGATGCGATGCAAATGCCCACCATACTCAGTGGGGCTGCCCTATCAACAACGACAGAGGTGAGTCTTTATTTGATTTCATTCTAAATTCGAACTTATTTCTTTGTAATAGGGGCAATACCCCTACTTTTATAACAAAAACGTGCCAAACGATCATAGATCTAACCCTGGCATCAGATTCACTCATAAGCACAGTCACAAACTGGGCTGTCTCCGATGAGCACTCTTTTTCAGATCACAGGTTTATAAACCCAACTTTGTCCCTAGTGTCACCTGCGCCGGTCAGCTTTGCCAGCCCCAGGCGGGCAAACTGGAATAAATACAAAGAAATTCTATCGAACTTCCTCCCCAGGGAGCCACCAGAAAGCACTCTTTGCATTCAGGAGCTAGATAATATAGTAAACAAATTCACAGAAGCATGCAACGCGGCATTCACAGCTGCATGCCCGTTAGGAAAACCAAGAGGAAAGAAAAAACCTCCTTGGTGGACCCAGCAATTATCAATCCTCAGAGCCAAATGCAGAAACCTGTTCAACAGAGCGAAAGCTGCAAATGAGGACATAAACTGGCAAAGCTACAAAAACGAACTAGCCACATACAAAAAGGCCATCAGAAAAGAGAAGAGAACTGCGTGGCAGAACTTCTGCTCGGATATTTAAAAGACAACTGATGCCGCAAGGCTCAGAAAAATACTTTCTAAGACAACCGTATCCTTGGGCTATCTCCAAAAGTCTGACGGATCATGGTCGGACTCTAGTGAAGAATCCCTAAACCTACTCCTAGACGCTCACTTCCCAGGGAGCCTGCAAACAGGACATCCCCCAGGAAGACACACTGGAGAAGGAATAAACTTAAATCTCCTAACTGTAATATAAACTGGTCCATTCATAGTTTTAAGCCATACAAATCGCCGGGACCGGACAATATAACACCGGCACATATTCAGCAAGCAGGAGAACTAGCTATAAACTGGCTGAGAAAAATCTTCCAGACCATTCTTGCAGTAGGAGAACTACCTACAGCATGGCGGGAAACCAAAGTCGTTTTCATCCCTAAGGCAGGGAAAGCCACCAATACTACAGCGAAGGATTTCAGACCGATAAGTCTGACATCATTCCTGCTAAAAATCCTAGAAAGACTGATCGGTCAGATATCAGAGGCGCAACACGCATACACCAAAGGTAAGTCGACCGAATCGGCGCTACACTTGGTAGTAAGCAACATCGATAAATCGCTCAGTATACAAGAATACACCTTGATCGCCTTCCTTGATATAGAATTAGCTTTCAACAACGGTCTCCCCACGGCAATAACAGAATCCCTCACTGAACTAGGGGTTGAGCCACCGCTGGTGGGGCTGATCCACAAATTGCTGATAAGCAGACTGGTCACGGCCACACTAGGGACCTCGACCCAGACTAGATTAGTGAACAGAGGCACTCCGCAAGGAGGTGTACTATCACCCCTCTTATGGAATATCGCGGTAAATAAACTACTGCGGATTCTTGAAGGAGGAGGCTGTAAAATAGTGGCATACGCAGACGATGTCGCTATCATCTTTAATGGTAAGTATCCACAAACGATCTTATGACCGCAAAACTAAAAACACTGTCGGAATGGACTACAAAGAACGGACTTGGGGTAAATCCCTCAAAAACGGAACTAGTCCTTTTTACAAATAGATACAAAATCCCAAAACTTAACCCACCCACTTTAAACAACTGTAATCTCTCTTTTAGCGAGCACGCAAGATACTTGGGGTTAGTATTAGATAAGCGTCTTAAATGGGGCCTAAACAACCAAGAGAGAACCAAGAAAGCGACCATTGCACTTTACTCTTGTAAAAAAGCAATTGGGCTAAGATGGGGTATGTCCCCTAAAATCGTCAATTGGATATACATAGCGGTAGTCAAGCCAATCCTACTATATGGAGTGCCTCTGTGGTGGACCGCTTTACACAAACAATGTATCTTAACTCCCCTTAACAAAGTACAGCGCATGGCGGCTTTGTGCATTAGTGGAGCCCTTCGAACTACCCCAAACGAAGCGCTGAATGCGATCTTGAACCTCCAGAGCCTGGACTTAGCAGGAATGGAAAGGGGGAAATCGGCAGCCATTCGACTAAGGAATACAGGGCAATGGAAAGCCCAACTGTATGGTCACGCTAAGATTCTTCAGCATGACAAATTGATCCCGCCAAAAACGGATCTATGTAAAACCCGTGAATACAATCACACGCCCTTCGAAGCTCTGATCCCAGGAAGGGAAGTTGGGATCGTGGCCGACCGGGCTCAATAGACGCAATCTGTTTATATACAGACGGCTCCAAACTAGACAGACACGTAGGTGGAGGCATATACTCCGAGCAATTAGAAATCAGGCGGTCATTCAGACTTCCTGACCACTGCAGTGTTTTCCAAGCGGAAGTGTATGCTATAATGGAAGCACTTGTCTGTTTAAGGGACTTAAACACCCAGAACAGACACATAAACATATATAGTGATAGCCAAGCGGCTATTAAATCAATCTACTCGACAAATACAAACTCCCGAACAATAGCAGACTGTCGCAAATCTCTCCACGAGATGGCTAGTCAGTTTACTGTCAGCCTTATATGGGTTCCCGGTCACCGGGATATCGTAGGCAACTGTATAGCAGACGAGCTAGCCAGGCAAGGCACCACCATACCTCTCCTTCCAGGAAAGGAGAATCTTGGCATGCCTATGGCTACTTGCAAGCCAATTATTAAAAACCATTTCAGCAATTTAGCCAACACTTATTGGCAAAACACACCGCAATGCCGAATCTCTCACCAGACATGGCCTGCAATAAACAATAAGAAAACATCAGAACTACTAAATTTCAGCCGCACTGAGTGCGGCATGCTAATTCGAGTACTCACAGGCCACTGGCTCGTTGGCGCACACGCCGGCAGGCTAAAAGCCCCAAAAAATGATTTTTGTAGATGCTGCAGGGATGAGGAAGAAGAGGAAACGGTGGAACACCTACTCTGTTCATGCCCAGAGTATGCAGGCTTAGACTGAAACACTTAGGATATCCTTTCATAAATGACCTGACCGAAGTATCGCAGACTAACCTGAAGAGTCTAAGCTCTTTTATTAAATCCGGCGGATGGGGGACTTGCTGATCGACAGGCTGACTCTTAACGGATAGGGGACCCAAAAATAGAGATCATACGGTATCACAATGGACCCACAGAGGTCTAAGTGTACCAGGCTACAGTCTGGCAGCCGTCCTAACCTAACCTAACCCTAGGCATCACTTTGGAGGGAAGAACGGAGGACATGAGGAAAGCCCTCTCAGAGTACCTAACAAAGAAACAGGATGACCCAGGAGTAGCAGAGATCTGGGCTGAGCTGGAAGAGAAATACGACGATAAGCCAGGCCCAACAATCAAAGTGCTGAACCCTGACGCCGAGGAGCTCATAGCAAGTCTTGGAGTGGAGAGCATGAAGGAAGCTGGCAGGAGTCGAAACGCAAGCCAAGAAAGAAAATCAGGGCAGCAAAGACCTAACACACCAGATTACGCCAAAGTCGCAAAGCAAGTGAGAGAATGGTCGTTTAAATTCGATGGCACAGAGAAGCCACTGGAATTTCTAGAACAGGTGGAGTGGTCCGCGAACACGTACGGTCTGAACCTAAACATGATCCCACGTGCAATGACAGAGCTGTTGCAAGGCAAAGCTCTGAAATGGTTTATTTCAAACAATAAACATTGGAGGACATGGGGAGATTTCAGCGAAAGTTTCCAGACGTACTTTCTGCCGAGAGGGTTCTTCTCGAAGTTGGCAGACAAGGTGAAACAGCGGAAGCAAGGTTTCAGGGAACCGTTCAAAGATTACATGGTGGACATGCAGACTTTGATGAGGCCAGTCGGGTACTCGCCAAAGGAGACCCTACAAATAATCAAGGACAACTGCACACCAGACCTGAGAATTTCACTAAGAACGTACAAAGTGGATGATCTGGACACATTAATGATACTGGCTGACGAGTACGAAGAACTGGACAAAGAGCGAGAAAAACTCGTTCACGAACACAAGTTCTCTCGAAGAGCAGCAGTTATCCGCGTACGTTGAAATTGGAGGCGTCGCATACAAGGCCACAATTGACACGGGAGCAACGTCAAGTTTCATCAACGAGGAGCTAGCGGATAGGCTGGCTGACAAAGGAAGGATCACAAGGACAAGACGGCAAGTTAGGTTGGCGGACGGCAGATGCAGCGGAATAAGCTCACAGCTCGAGATCACGGTGGAATTTGGAAACAAACAATTGGAGATGAATCTGGTAATACTTCCAGGAGTAGTGAATGAACTAGTGCTGGGATGGAATTTCCTCACGGGAGTCAGGGCGGAAATAAAATGTGCCGGGCATGAATTGCGAATACCGGTAGCTGTTGATTCACACTTAAGTGATGAAGAGGACATTGAGAAATTTCTCGACAAACAATTAGCAGATTTCAGCACCATGTCAGGAACATCTATAGTGGCCGAGCAGCAAATCACCATAAAAGACGACAAGCCAATTAAACAGAGGTATTATCCTAAGAATCCAAGTGTCCAAGGAGAGATCAACGCAAAAGTAGACGAGTTGTTACAAATGGGCTTCATAGAACATTCAAGAGGTCCGTACAGCTCGCCCATCGTAATGGTGAAAAAGAAGACGGGCAAGTGGAGGCTATGCGTTGATTTCAGGCAAATTAATTATATCCTGGATTAATTATATTCTGGACCAACTGAGAGAGGCCAAATACATAAGCAGTCTAGACCTGAAAGACGGATATTGGCAAGTCCCTTTGGAGATAATATACGGCGTTCACAGTACCCGGCAAAGGCTTATTCCAATGGAAAGTAATGCCTTTCGGACTACTTTCAGCATCGGCCACGTTCCAAAGGGCTCTAGATCAGGTAATCGGCCCGGAGATGTCACCATACGCGTTTGCATACCAAGATGACATCATTGTGATCGGACGCACGCTGAAAGAACACGTGAAGAATCTAAATCAAGTGTTGAGGCGCCTCAAGGAAGCCAACTTAAGAATAAACGCCGATAAATGCAAATTCTTCAAGCAAGAGTTACTTTACCTGGGACACCGCGTTACTAGCGAAGGGATAGGCACAGATCCCGATAAGGAAGCGGCCATAGCCGAACTAGGACCACCGTCGACGTTACGCGAACTACGACAATACCTAGGCGTATCTTCATGGTACCGACGATTTGTGCCAGATTTTGCGCGTATAGTATAACCACTTAATAATCTTTTACGCAAAGGCACAAAGTGGATATGGACGCCGGAACACCAGCAGGCTTTCGAAGAAGTAAAGGCACGATTAGTGGCCGATCCTGTGCTGGCATACCCGGATTTCGAGGGAAGATTCGTCTTGCAGACGGACGCCAGCGACTATGGATTAGGTGCAATCCTAACGCAAGAGACAGAGGACGGCGATAGGGTAATTTCATACTCAAGCCGGTCACTAAACGGCGCGCAGAAAAATTACTCCACAACAGAAAAAGAGTGCTTGGCAATCGTGTGGGCAATCAGGAAGCTGAAGCCGTACTTGGAGGGCTACCATTTTAAAGTGGTTACAGACCACATGGCTTTAAAATGGTTAAACAGCATAGAAAACCCTTCTGGAAGGATAGCAAGATGGGAGCTGGAGTTACAGCAGTACGACTTTGAGATAGCATACAGAAAAGGACAGCTGAACGTGGTGGCAGACGCCCTATCCCGACAACCGTGGCCGGAGACTCTTAGGGCCATGAAAGACGCATCGGAAAAACCAACCAATAGCTGCAGCTGGATCACGAGTATGTGCGAGAAAATAAAGGCCCAACCACAAAAATATCCAGACTATGTAATGGAAGGCGAGTCTCTCTAAAGGCACATTCCACACAGAGCGGGAAATGAAGATGTCGTGGCTTGGAAACTGTGCGTTCCGCAGGGTTTAAGACAAGCCGTACTGGAAGAAAACCATGACTCACCATCTGCTGGACATGTTGGGAGTAGAAGAACTATAGCACGCCTGGCAGCCCGGTACTACTGGCCAGGCAACAGTATGTGCGGACTTCGTCGGGCCATTGCCAAGATCAAAACATGGAAACCAGATGATACTGGTGTTAATCGACCGGTTTTCCAAATGGACGGAAATTGTACCGCTTCGAACAGCGACAGCGGATACCCTACAGAGAACGAATAATATCAAGATTCGGGGCTCCAAAGATAGTGATAACCGACAACGGAGTACAGTTCACCAGTCGATCCTTTAAAAGATTTCTTAGCGAAATGGGAATAAAGCAGCAATTCACGGCGCCCTACACACCGCAGGAAAACCCAACAGAACGGGCTAACCGTACGGTAAAAACGATGATAGCTCAACTCGCAGGAAAGGATCACAGAACTTGGGACGAGAACTGGCCAGAAATTATGCTAGCAGTGAACTCAAGCATATCTGAGTCAACTGAATACTCCCCAGCGTTTCTCACACAAGGCCGGGAACCCCGTTTGCCTAACGCATTATATGACAGAGAAACGTTAGGCTCGGGGAGAAACACAGAGACTCCAGACGAGAAGGCCGCTAAGTTAAAAGAAATCTTCGAAATCGAACGGCGAAATATGGAAAAAGCATCCCAGGACCAAGCCAGACATTACAATCTGAGGAGGAGGCAGTGGACACCAGAGGTGGGCAGCATAGTGTGGGCCAAAGAACACCACCTATCCAAAGCAGCCGATGGGTTTGCTGCGAAACTAGCCCCGAGGTACGATGGTGCTTACCAGGTTGTAGATTTCGTCTCGCCGGTAATCTGCAAAATACGCCAAACACATTCGAAGAAAGAGCGGACTATTCACATTGGCGAGCTTAAGCAGCAACAAACAGAAACGGCACAAAAGCAGACGGCGGACACATCGGAGGACTAGGACAAGGAGTTCACAGACTGCGAGGCAACAGTAGGCAACGAGTAGGCGTCAGGCCGAAGCAAGAGTCATCCATACGCCACGCAGAAAGGATAATCACCAGGATAAGACACGGAATATAAATGAAAAACGATGCTAGGGACCCCGACTACGAGGCAAGCGGATTCAGCGTCAGACATACGCCCGAGTCATCCATCGATACGCCGCGTAGATAAGGTGAAACAAAAAAAAACGAGGACGGAAGCTAACTTCGGCAAGCCGAAGTTTTAATACCCTTGCAGACTTTGCCGAAATTGCTAAAACTGAAAAAGTAGCGAAAGGAATAAGGTATACATAAATAAACTAGATTTTCATCGTTTAATGTCAATTGCTTTTATACTGCAAAAATGTCATATAAAAATAGAAAAAAAGGGATACTTTCGCAGCCTTTAACTATTTTTCCTACGGAAGCTATAAGAAATAGACGTCCGATCGGCAAGCGCTTTTACCCTAATTAAGATATGCGTAAATAAATAAGACTTGGAAAAATTTATGTCAGTAGCTTACACACTACGCGAAAAATTCAGAAAATCATCAAATTTGGACCGATTTCACCCTGTTGTTCCTATGGGAGCTGTAGGATATAGACGTCCGATCGTCACGTGCTTTAATCCTAATCAAGGTATGCATAAAAAAATACGATTTGGAAAGATTCATGTCAATTGCTTATATACTGTGCGAAATATCCTAAAAATCATTAAATTTTAACCGATTTCACCGTATTGTTCCTATGGGAGCTATAGGATATAAACGTCCGATCGCCAAGCGCTTTTACCCTGATCAAGGTATGCATAAAAAAATAAGATTTGGAAAGATTTATGTTAATAGCTTTTACACTGCACGAAATATCTTCCATTCTTTAAAGTTATATCCTATTGTTCCTATGGGAGCTATAGGATATAGACGTCCGATCAGCACGCGCTTTTACCTTGATGGAAACCAGATGATACTGGTGTTAATCGATCGGTTTTCCAAATGGACGGAAATTGTACCGCTACGAACAGCGACAGCGGAGATTCGGGGCTCCAAAGATAGTGATAACCGATAACGGGGTACAGTTCGCCAGTCGATCCTTCAAGAGATTTCTTAGCGAAATGGGAATAAAGCAGCAATTCACAGCGCCCTATACACCACAGGAAAACCCAACAGAACGCAGGAAAGGACCAAAGAACCTGGGACGAAAATTGTTTTGAAATTATGCTAGCAGTAAACTCAAGCGGTAATCTGTAAACTTGGTCGGGAAAAGGAATGGAGCATCGGCGCTGTGAAACTCAGGTACGAGATGTGAGCGTCGAGGCAACCATTTGAAGGAGCAAGAGGACTCAAAGGCTACAAGAATTTACAAGAAAGACAGCCGGAGAGGAAAATCAAGTCTATGGGGGAAACATCTTGGGGCGGGAACTACATAGAACGAGAAGGAGCGAAGTCGAGGGAAGGAGGACCAACATCAGCGATCCAGAACAGCGGATCCAAGGAGAACTCCAAGATAGCAGCCGGAGAAGAGGTGCAAGTTTCATTTTGTTCCCGAAGAAAGGGGAGAATGTGAGGAGTTAAATAACTACTCCCAAATAAATGAGAGTTTGGAGAGTACAGCTGGTGAGAGTTTGGAGAATACAGCTGGTGAGAGTTTGGAGAATTCAGCTGGAGAGAGTTTGGAGAGAAACGAGAAGAGAGTTGGAGAATACGGCTGGAGAGAGTTTGGAGAGAACGTGTAACGGTAGAAGGCGGCGGACTTTGGACCGAGTATGGTGCCGTGCGCAAAACCGAAAAAGGAGAAGCCGAGAATTAACGGGATACGCCGGCCTATATAAGCGGGCCGAGCGCAGGAAGCGGGATCAGTCGATCACAAGGAGTCAATCCAGCAAAATCAGTAGACAAGCAGAAAATCAGTGAATAAAACAAGTCAAGTCAACATCAGGAGGAAGCAGAGCCGCGCCGAGTCAACAGGAGCAAGATCGCTACATCAAGACGTTCGGGACTTAGAATTGAAGTCTCCGAGCTGATAAACAGGTAGCTGAGGTCCTTAAGGCATCACGCGGCTAAGTCCAGGCGCTTTGTTCTAATTCTGGTCGCGATTTGAGCTTTGCGTATTGCTCGGCGAATCCGACAGAAGTGAATAAAAAGAGTCATCCGACAAAGAACCGTGGGCTCGGAAGGGAAGTTGTCCAGAACCAGCTGCCGTGCGAAAACAATTGCCTTGTCGAATTCCGGCGTACGCCTGAACCGACAGACGAGAATTGTGCAGGCCCTGGTGCGACTAGCCAAGAAGGACGCGCGTCCGAACCACGGGTGTCTCGAGAGGCGTATGCGTCGAGAGCACAGTAGTTCACCGCCAGAGTCCTAGACGGGTAGCTAACCGAATCCCGAGAGCCAAAGACCCGCTGCACCTAGTCTCACAAGAGCACGCGGACAACGGAGCCAGGATTCGCGCCGCGAGGACATCGAGGACACGAGAAACGACGAGCAGTCATCGCAGGCCCAGCAACAACCAAGCTATACTCCGACGTATCGAGTCCACGGCTATGGGGCGAGGGCGGAAGCGTTCGTCTTGAACCTAGCGTCCTGCCACAGGGATTGCATTGGCGGCCTTCCGGCGTATGCTTGAACCGTCAAGTAAAAACTGTGTAGGCGTCAGGGACAGGAGGCTGTGGCTGCGAAAGGAGTACGCTTTGAGAGCCCAGTGCCTGTTCACCCTAGTCTGGGAACGGTGACGCATCCCTAGACCATCAAAAACCCCGAAGCCAAAGACAGCGGAGGCGTTACGGAGCAGCGAGCAGCGAACGGCGAGGCAGCGGAGAGCGACGGTGGAGCGACCACAATCCTTCAAGGCGTTGAGATATCCATCTGTCACCATTAGTCCCAGGCCGAGGGATAAGTCGGCGAATAAAGATCTTTGTAAATATCCTAACCTTCTGTGCGTTCTCACTAGACAATCGGGTGGTCACGTTTATATAAATTTGGTGGGACGAACAACACAAATCTTCTGAGCTAGCCGCACGATACTCGTAGCGAGCAGACCATAAAAATCAGTTCTTTACAGCTCGTACCTATTTTTTTTTTTGCGGAAAAATCACAGGAGCTGCTGGTCGAATGGCAGAAGGATATCCTTATCCGGCTCGAAGGACGAAAAAGTTGTAGGGCGGGGCGATCCGTCCACAAAAATATTTGAGACACAAAATAATTCCCACGGCGCAAACGCAAAGGAAGAAGTCGGGGGCGTCGTGGTGTAATTCAGTGTGCTTTATTCAGCTGCATACATGAGACTTTACTCCGCTGAAGCGAGAGCGGGAGATCGGCAGCGGCCGTCCGAGGAGTTCGGATGCGAAACCCGTAGCTCGCACTCTGGAGCGCGGACGTTGCGAGAAGCGAGCGAGGGAGCGCAAGAGGGGCAAGAGAGAAAGCTCGGAGAGCTCAGTGAACAGCCCCGATGCAGTGGGCCACTGGCCTAAACAAAATGCAATACAAAAAGTACACTCAGAAATAAATATGAATTTTCCATTCCGGACAGATGTTCGATGCGAGATAGACACGATTAATGACAAACCAATTTATTCAAGACAGTGCCCATATTCACAAGCAGTAAATGGGTTTGTGAATCAGGAAATATGTCGCCCTTATAATTCGCCTATGATTATAGTATCAAAGAAAGGTACTAATGAAGACGGCACCCCCAAACACAGATTCCGCATTGATTTTAGAAAATTAAACCTCAACACATTTCCGGATAGATACCCCATGCAGGATCCATAATTTATTTTATCTAACCTAGGAAAGGCTAAATATTTTAGTACCAGAGACTTAGAGTCAGGTTTCCATCAAATCTTGATGAAAGAATCAGACATAGAAAAAACTTAATTTTCCATTAACAACGGAAAATACGAATTCATAAGAATGTCATTTGGGCTTACAAATGCGGCCAGAATATTCCAGAGAGCAATGGACGATATACTTAAAGAACACATTGGAACATTCTGCCATCTTTACATGGACGATATCATTATTTTTTCACTCTCTCTCAAAACACATTTAAATGACCTCAATTCGATAATTAACATTCTAAACGAAGCCAATATGAAAATATCACTAGAAAAATCCCAATTTTTTAAAATGGAAACATCATGTAGTATCACAAAACGTTATTAAAACCGACCCTCAAAAAATAGAAACCATATCGAAATATCCAATTCCCAAAAATATCAGAGAGCTGCGTAGCTTCCTGGGTCTCACAGGATACTATAGAAAATTCGTAAAAAATTTCGCGTCCATCGCCAAACCCCTAACCAGATTTTTAGAAGGCTCCAATGGAACAATTTCAAAGAGAATGTCAAAAAATGTTTCAATTACTCTCGACGATCCTGGAATCCAGGCCATTAACGAACTAAAAGAACAACCAATTAGCTACATAGAACTAGTTCAACCAGATTACTCAAAAAAAATGTACATTAACAACAGAAGCCTCTGATTTAGCTATTGGAGCAGTGCTCTCCCAAAACGGAAAACCCAATTACCTTTCTATCTTAAACAATAAATAAAACCGAAAGAAATTACGCTACCAACAAAAATAACTTTTAGCGATAGTTTGGGCACTAAAAAACTTAAGAAATTATTTATACGGAGAATCAGGACTAGAAATACATACGGACCATCAACCGCTCTCTTACGCTATTTCGGATAAAAACCCAAATGTTGAATTAAAAAGATGGTTTAATTATATAGAAAGTTTTAACCCAAAAATTATATATAAGCCTGGTACAACTAATTTAGTAGCGGATGCCCTTTCTAGAATTGAAATAAATAATATAACAGATGAAGAGAATAAAGAATCCACGGATTCTGGCACTCAACATTCAGCCGAAAGCAGCTTTGATAACATAATTAACGAAACAAAAAACCCCTTAATCAATTTAAACAACAACTTCTAATAGCAAAAGGAAACTTTACAATACATGAACAAATCAATGTCTTCGACAACATAAGGCATATCATAGAATATGACCAACCAGAAAACTTAATTACAATTCTAAAAGAATATCTGCAACCGAATATTAGCACAGGAATCCACTGCATCCCTGAAGTATTGTAGGAAATTCAAATTACACTAAAAGATAATTTTACAAATAAATTTCTATATACAACAATTTTTGTTCAAGATATAACAAACAATGAAGATAAAGCAATAATAATAGAGGAAACCCATTGACGAGCTCACAGAGGATTAGATGAGAATTATAAACAAATCAGTAGACTATACTATTGGCCTACTTATTGGCCTAACTTATAGAAAAAATTAAAAGAATATATCACGAATTGCGAAATTTGTAATACAAATAAATACAACAGAATTCCAACACAACTCCCTATCGGAGAAGCTCCTATTCCAAAAATAGGCCAACATTTACATATTGATATTTATTACGCACAAAATCTAACTTTTTTAACTTGCATCGATTCATACTCTAAATACCTCGTTGTAAAAGAAATTAGTAACGAAAAGAACATTGACTCAAAAGTATACGAATTGCTTCAAACACTTCCACTAGTAAAAACAATTATGATAGATAACGAGCCGAGTTTCGTATCGGCACAGTTTAAATCCTTTTTACATCGTACGGGAATATCAATTCATTATACAGACCCTAGACATGGCCTATCCAACGGACAAGTTGAAAGAGTTCATTCAGCCTTAACAGAAATAGCTCGCTGTATTAAAGATTAGATTATTCTGAAATTATTATAAGAGCAGTCAAAAATTACAATTTGACAATTCACTCAGTGTCAAACTAAAAACCTTACGACATCTTGTTTAATAAAATAAATCATATCGACTTACCAGTCAAATTTCAGATAGCACAAACTAAAATGTTAGATCATCAAAATAAAAAGAAATTACAAAAAAATTATCACTTAGGAGAAGTAGTATACGAAAAAAGATTCGGAGAAAGAAACAAACTACGTCCAAGATTAAAAAAACAAGACGTTCAGGAAAACTTACTAAAGAAAGTAATAATTAATAATAGAAAAAGAGTTATTCATAAAAATAATATTAAATAATTAATCTCTTATAGACGATTACTTTTTGCCACTCGGAAATTACTACTAAAATACGAAAACCATGTAATGACTTACGACTCCTTTGAGAACCTATTCCATATTACTAACTTAAGTTTTTACAAATAAATAATTCAAATTGAAAATAGTATTAGTAATAAAAGTCTGAATTCTGAATTAGAATGGGACATTGCACACAATTTAAACATTATTAAAATCCTCATGTCCCACAAAATTAGAAATAAAAAATAAATAAATAAATAATAATAAATTTCATCCAAAAATAAAGTAAATCATAAAGTAAATCACATTCCATCCAAATTATATATTGTACCCACTTACATATTGTGTTCGGGTCGCCGAAGGACGACTTGGGACCCTTATAAAGGGATGTGGCGGTCCGGAAACCGGTATTACGCCCTGCCTCGGATACTGCAGACCGTGACGTCGGAGATGCTGTGTTGTATGGGAGTCGCGTCGTGTTCGAGACGTTGTGCGGCTCGGGTTCTACGTGCCCGGAACGGACTCACCGAGGTAATGTAGATAAGCTCAACTGCCTGCGGCGGTGTTGGTTGGTGTTGATGGCTGTGGCTGTGGCTGCCGCCTGTGGCTGTTGCTGCTGCCGGTGGCGGTTGCTGCTGCCGGTGGCTGTTGCTGCTGCCGGTGGCTGTTGCTGCCGCCGGTGGCTGTTGCTGCTGCCGGTGGCTGTTGCTGCTCCCGGTGGCGGTTGCTGCTGAGCACTACCACGAGGGCTGCTGCCCTTCCTCCGAGAAAATTGTGAAAAAAAACGAAGAAAATCACAGAAACTGCCGGGGCCCTATGTACTAGGGTCCCCGGTGGACCTAAAATAAATAAATTTCCACTTAATTTTCTAACTTTACTCGCACTAATCGCACTCTCACTTTTTCTTGGCCTATTATAAGCTAAGAAATATAAAAATCCCGTCGACATGGCTTCGATGTCTGGCAGCAACTAAAACCTATCCCTGACCTACGCAATGTCATGCTGATCACGCCATGTTCCCTTTTCCTCTCCCAAAAGTGGGTCATTGGACGAATCCAAGGCCATCCTAGCCATACCCAGAGCGAACCGGGCTAGTTTAAATAGCTAGATAGCCAAGACATCAGCAGAAGGGGGCGCCACTCCAGTAGGGGTTGCCACCCTCCAACTTTATCGATAGCCCTACCAAAGACGAATACCTCCTTCTTAATTCTTCCAGCCGATTCCAAATTGAAATGCAACACCACCCAAGGATTTGGAGAGACGCCTTCGAACCATGGCCACTCGACGAAATCATTGGGAGCATTGGGGATCGGTGTCTGGCGAAATCCGAATGCAGTTCCAAACGGTGCCCTACGCGGGGCCCACGCTTACCAGTAAGTACTGCCTTTGTTTTTTTGTTGTGCTCCTTCAATTTATGCTGCCTTTTTTTCAGGTTATACCCGGATGTCCTTGGCGTGATACACCCCTATCCGACGTCCTTGAAGATCCCCCAGCTCGTAAGCATTGTTGCCGACTGCTTTCACCACCCGAGCTTTGAGGAACTTCCGAGCAAACTTCGCGTTAAAAGCACTTTTGAAGTTGCTGAGGACGAAGTTGCGGCGATACACTTCCTGGCCTGGCTTCGCAAGGAACGTCCGAGCTCTCTGGTCATACTGCTGGCGACTTCGCTCGTACGACTTTTCGAGATTCATCTGCACCTTGGCCTGGATCACTTTAAGCTTGTCGACTGTTTCCATCCCATCAGTCTCGTGGTCGCACAGGGATTTCAACTTTCTCGCCAACTTGTAGCTGGCCCCGTTCAAGAACATGTGATGACCGAAAACTGTGAAGAAGGGCGTAGCTGCGTGTATCGCGTTGCGAAGA
The DNA here is from genome assembly GCA_036346975.1 of Drosophila prolongata. Taxonomy (NCBI): domain Eukaryota; kingdom Metazoa; phylum Arthropoda; class Insecta; order Diptera; family Drosophilidae; genus Drosophila; species Drosophila prolongata. The sequence continues at coordinate 240,016 of JAYMZC010000320.1, forward strand.
GCCACCTCGATCTCCGGGAGAAATGCGTCCCATTCCCGATGGTCTTCCTCCAAATAACTCCGGATTGCCGCCAGCACGCTTCGATTAACTCGTTCTGCGACGTTGCTTTGCGAAGAGTAGACTGGAGTCTTGATGTGGGAAGTGCCGAAACTCTCCATTGTCCGAGTGAATGATTTCCGGCACCCCGAACTTGTAGAATACCTCGTGGATAAGGAAATCTACCACGCTGGCGGCCGAGGCTTCCTTCATGGCTTTCAGAAACGTGTACTTCGAAAAATGGTCGACCACAATGAAGATCCATGCGTGGCCCTTCTTCGACCTTGGATATTTTCCTAGAAAATCGATGTACAGTTTCTGAAATGGCTGCTCAGTCTGTACTCTTTCCCCAATACCAACTTGCATTCGGAAATTCGGCGCCTTGGACTCCTTACAGACATCACATCCACGTACGAACGCTCGGACTTGCAGCACCATGCCTGGCCAGAAGAACTGTCGCCGTAGGATTTCCAGAGTTTTTCCCATTCCGCCATGAGATGCTATTGGGTCCGTATGCGCACGCTCGATTAGGCTGTGGGTCAGACTCTGTGGGATCCACAGTTTCCATTCGGAACCTTCCATCTCATCGTTCAGATTTGCCGAAGAGACTCTCTTGAAGATGAGGCCATCCTCGATCTTCAAGTCCGGTAAGCTTTCCAATTTACTCTCCACATCCTTCACTAACTCGAGGTAATCTTCTCCAGCGAACTCGGTGGTTTCGAACCCCAACAAATCCGTCGGATTAACTACGAGCTCCTCCACACACCGTGAAAGGGTGTCTGCCACGACGTTCTCACTTCCTTTTCGGTGCTCGATGTTGAAGTGGAACCCTTGAAGCTGCAGCGACCACCTCGCCAAAACGTCCCGACAGATCCTTCATGGACATGAGCCACTTCAAGCTGGCATGATCCGTGATGCAGGTGAATGGCATCCCTTCGACATATGGCCGGACCTTCCGGATGGCCATGAGCGCCGCGAGACACTCTTTCTCGGTCACGGTGTAATTTACCTGATGTTTATTCATCTTGGCCGAGAAAAAGGCAATTGGCTGCTCTTCTCCGTCGTCGTCTCGCTGGAAAAGCACCTCCCCGATTCCGACGTGTGACGCATCGCACTGGATAAAAAACCGTCTCTTGAAGTCTGCATGCACCAGGACTGGTGCAGTCGTTAAAGCCATCTTCAAAGCTTCTACCGCAAGCTGAGCCTCTGGACTCAAGGAAAACTTCGAATTTCCAGTTTTCTTCAGCGATTCAGTGAGCGGGGCGGCCAACGTCGCAAAGTTCTTTATGAACCGGCGGTACCATCCAGCAGTCCCAAGGAACGCTCTCACCTCCTTCATCGTCCTAGGCTCTGGCATCCTCCTGATCGCTGCTACTCGTCCCGGATCCATTCGTACACGACCTCCACCAACGATAAAGCCCAGGTAGGTCAATGATTTGAAGCAAAACTTTGACTTACTCATACCTATCGTTAACCCCGCTGCTTTCAGGCATTTCGCGACTCTCCGAAGGTACCTGAAGTGGGTCTGGATATCTGGAGCCAGTATCAGCAAATCATCGAGGTAGACAAAAACGTTGGAACGGATCTCAGCTGGGATCACTCGGTCCATAAGTCTCACCAACCGCTGCGCCGCGTTGCAAAGTCCGAAGGGCATCACCCGGAACTGGTAGAGAGGCCGACCAGGAACCGTAAATGCCGTCAGTTCCTTGCTCTTCGGGTCCAACTCGATCTGCCAGAATGCGAACTTCAAATCCACGCTGGAAATGTAGAACGTTTGGTCGATTCTGGACAGGATTCCGTCGATACTAGGCAGCGGGTAAGCGTCTTTGACGGTCAGATCGTTCAATTTGTTGGCGTCTAAGCAGAACCGATCTTTCCCAGGTCTCGACACTACCGTCGTCCGGTTGCTCCACGGGCTCATGCTCTCCTCGATGACTCCGAGCGCCAGCATCTTGTCCACCTCATCCTCGACTACCTTCTGCTTGGCTGGAGACATGGGATACGGCCGATCCTTGAAGACCTTGGCTCCCTAAATCAGCTCGATTGTGTGCCTTTCCAGATTGGTCGTTCCCAGACCATCCTTCTCGAATGTGAGAAACACCTCCTGGATCTCCGCGAGCTGTCGTGCGTCGGCCTCGGATAACGTCCATGATTCGGGATCCGGTTTCTCCTCGTCGTCATCTTACTGTTCGGCGTAGTGCTCCATCTCCCTAGCGTGGATTTCGTCTGCCTTGACGCTTTCCGGGTCGCTGGGGCCTATCACCGCTGGAGCCAAGCCAAACGCCTGCCAGATGTCCACTCCGAAATAGCCTTCCTGCTCCAGGTAAGGACATACATAGAACATGATCCGCTTCATCTGTCACCTGTACTCCACAGGTAGCTCGACGAGTCCTATAATCGAGCGGTCCTCTCCAGACGCCGTTCGGACCACGGACAGGTACTTCTGGATTGGTATTATATATATATATATATTAAGACCTAGTAAGATTAAATAAGTGATATCTAAGTTTAAATCCCCGGGTGGCAACGCTAACCGATATTTAGCCGAGGCGCATTTAATACTAGAAAAGTAAGGAGCTAAGATACCAGGAGTAGGAAAATACTGGAAATCCCGAATGCGGGAACAAGGAGAAAAGGGCACACGATCACACAATAACCTGGAGCAGGGCCTCTAGGCTCTTCTCTCGGGATCGCGGAACGAGGCGTACGTGTTATCGGTACACGACTTGACGAAACTCCGAGGCTCCACGTGGAATCCGCAAGTGTATTCGCAAAGAGGTTAAACGCGACACCCAACGCGAACTTTCACAGGTCTCCCATCGCGAGTGTTCCGCCGTTTTTGGATTTGGCCAAGCGCCACGCTATCTATCGTGGGTGAAATTTGAGAGGTTGGTACGAAATAGATTCTCATACGCTCAGAACGGTGTAGCGGACTCGGGTGAGGACAATCTTAATAAAGTGTCACGATTGTTTAATCATATCTACCGATCGTGTGTGTTTCATTTTGTAGTTAGCAAAATAACCTAACCTTCTTCTCACAACTACTTTGGGCCCGAACGCGGACATATTTCCCGTTCGCCACTGTAACCGTAGTTTTTTTGCTCCTAGTAGTATCATCAGACTGCGCGTGGACACCCGTCCCGCCGGCTCTGTTCTCCGGTAGTTTCCCCACTCCCCTTGGGTAGTTTGGGATTTGCGCGTGGATACCCGTCCCGCCGGATCCGTTCTCCGGTAGTTTCCCCACACCCCTTGCGTAGTTTGGGATTTGCGCGTGGATACCCGTCCCGTCGGATCCGTTCTCCGGTAGTTCCCCAACCCCCCCTTCCGGTAGTTTCCCTATCCCCTTGCGTAGTTTGGGATTTGCGCGTGGACATCCGTCCCGCCGAGTCTCTTAACCTAGTGTCTGGTCTACGTAGTAGTTTGGAGACTGGCACGTGGACACCCGTCCCGGCCGGTCAGCCAAGTCGAATCCCTCTGTCCCTTTACTATCCGGCCCCCCCCCCCCTCCCAAAGTATCTTCCCGGCTCGGCCTCGCCAGAAGGTCCAGGCCGGTGGATTTTCCGCCCTTGACGCGAGACCCAGGACTTCAACACCCGCAAAGTATTCTCCCGGCTCTCTTCCACCTTTGCCCAGCAGGCTGACACTAGCTCCCGTGTCCAATAAGACAGTCAGCTGTTGGGTCAGGATCCGGACTTCAGCGAATGGTCGAGGGTCTCCCGTTCCACTGCGCTTCACAGCGGCAACCACTTCTCGCCTCCTCGCTCGTCTCTTACGGAATCGATCCCTGGCCTTCTGGACTTTCCTAGACACCGTTCGCATGCCGGCTAACTGGTGCTCGGAGAAAATTCGGTTCCTGGTCTCCAGGTAGCTGCGCATCCTCTCCTCATAAGGTAAGTATTTTAAACTGTGCTTATTCCTACTCGTACATACTAAACCTTTTTTACATTCTAGAACATTTACTGCATCGCGGGACTCTTGTCTGGACGCATCCTTCCCGCTCTCGGATCGCCCAGCCGACCGTTTTCCGCGCAATCCGGACATCTCGGAGACACAGTGTCTTCCGCATCGGTAGCAGAACAGACGCCGTTCTGTTGCCGCGCAGTCACGGAACCCGTGGTCTACGGCTCCGCAATTCCAGCAGCCCGCTCGGAACGGATTTCGGGTCTTCGCTTGCAACGCCTCCACCTGCCACTGGAAATCCTCTGCAGTGTCGGGACCAGCTGCCTCGCTAACCCTGGCCTTCTCCGCCGGAGGATAACGCATCGGGTGCGCATAGGCCGCGCGTCCTCGTCGTCCAAAATTGCGCTCCACCTCGCAGCACTCTTCCCTCAACTCGTCCACAGTCATCACATCCATTGCGTAAACAAATCTTGCAATACCCTCTCTCAAGCCCTTTTTAATTATTTTTACCATCTGTCGCTCTGACAGTAGTTTTTTTAGGCAAGAAGCTAGCTGCTGCATCGCATGGACATAGTCCTCCACGGCTTCTCCCGGCTGCTGCTCCCTCTGCAGAAGCTGATGCATCCGGTCGTGCTCCGTCTGGTGGCCTCGGATCTCTCCACCCTGCAGTGACGCACGTGGACCCAATACCACTCGCGTGCCCGTCCGGTTAGCAGCACATGGAAGTGGCGGAGCACCTCCTGCCAAGGGCACTGGTACTGCCGCTGCAGGAACTCGAGCCGGAACAGGAAATCCTCCACCGAGTTTCGCTCGTCCTCGCCATCAAAAGAAACGCCCCACCGCTCGATGCGAACCTGTTGGCTGCCGCCACCTAGCCCTGTATTGGCGTATATACGCGGCTCCTCGCAGAAATCGGAAGCCCTGCGGTCCTCGAAGTTCCAATTTCGAGGCTCGTTGCGTCGCCCTCGTTCACCATCCAGAGGATATCCTGGACTGCTGCTCTCCACCGGAAACGACTCCAAGGGCCTTCTAGGCGGCTTTGGTGGAACCTTTGGTGGCGGTGGACGGGAGCCAATCGTACTTGTTGATGGTGCCGTCTTTGGAATTGCCCCTTTCTGGACCAGACTTGGAGCCTGTGGTGCCGCCGCGTCCGTCCAACCTGGATGTGGCTGCTGATCGGTATGGTTCCCCTGTGGAAGCTGCGGCCGCTGAGCAGCATGCCTTAACACCTCGTTCATCAGCTTCATCATTTCCAGGAAGCCACCTCGGATTTCATCCCTTAAGGATTGGCTGACGTCGGACTCCTGAGCCTTTCGATGGGTCTCTGCAGCCTGGGCCAATGCCACGTTTACGGCCGATTTCGCCGCGTTGTCCAGAAACGCCTCCGAGCTCACTTGCTCCAGAACTTGATGTTGTGTGGGATCTGTTCCCATCTGAAGTTCCCTGCGCAGCTCCTGATGAAGACGACCCAACGGAGTCCTTGGCAGTCCCATCGATATCCGTGGCTGTTCTGCCCCGGCAACCTCATCTAAATCGGTGGACCACAATTTCTCCTCTTCCTCGGCCGGAAGAACCTTCGATCGGAGATCGTAATTGGAAGGCATCGTACAGCACAACAAAAAAAAATATATGTATATTTCCCTAAAAATTCTAATATGACACCCGAAAAAAATCACCAAAAGAAATAAATACTTAAGAAGAAAAATAAATATAATAACGACAAGTAAATAATAAATAAACAGATAAATATATATACATGTAAGAACAGATAATAATTATTGAAACAAATTTTTAAATAAATAAATACTTGGGAAAATGAATAAATAATTTAGATAAATAAATGAAATTAATTAATAGAATAAATAAATAGATAAATAAATAATATATTATATTATATTTATGATTTTTCCTTTTTATTTTGCTTCTTTTCAGATTCGAATTTGGGGAGATGGAACCGGTCACCAGCCGGTGGACTCCGTGCCGAAAACTTTTCTGCGCTTAATTATTTTATTTCCCGTCATATGTCCTTCCACACGCCGCTCGTCAACTGGACTGGCTATCAACTATGTTGATAGCCGCCAGTTAAGGACATCGGCTGCTCGTTGAATCCTTTTTGATTTGTTTTCGCGCGTATGTTTTGATTCTCAGGTCGTGGTGATCGTGCAGCTCGTGTCCATCACGGGTCACGATCACACATTTAAGTTCAAAACCGAGATGAAAAATCAAACACACCCACGAAACCAAAACAAAGGATCAACTTCTACTCTCACAACAAAAATATAACAAAACAAATTACTTTACATCAAATAAATAACTAACTAAACCCTACCTAATTTATCACAGATTTTTTTATCACAGATTTTAATCACAGATTTAGCTATCAGCAGGTGCAAATCTTGTCCCTTTTGGGCCAAGATGCCACCCGCAGGTCACCGCTGCTTCTGCAATCTGTGACCAGGAGCAAATTGCCTCCAGTCTGGACAAGCCTCCTGTCTGCTCTAAATCCTACCGTGCTCCCTTAATTTTTCCCCAGCCCACCACTTCCGATGCAGTTGCATGCAACTTGTATTGCCCTGCAAGTCACCGGTCGTGTTGGCTGAGGGGAAAAGAAAAAGGCAAATTGGTGAGACGCCGTCGTCCCGACAATTTATATTTTTATTTAGTTTGGGCGCCATACTGCATATTGTTCTCCCTGGGACGGCCCCGGCTAGCTCCGGAATCCTCAGGGCGGAGTTCCCCCAATGTCCCTACAGCCCCACAACATTAAATATCGATTACTATCGACGTCTCACACTACAGATACTAACATCTCTAACAACAAAAAAAAAGGTAAACAAGACAAAATAAACAAACCGGGACAAATATGACGGAAAAGTGGCATTGGATGTGGCTGCCACAGCGCACCCACCCTTCCTGTGGTGCCCCTAGCGTCGCGAGGGAGGCACCACCCATGTTCCATGGCCGGAGCCACTGCCAAGCCAGACTACGACCGGTTCATCTCCCCGCTGGAAATTGCCTTAGGCCCACATCATCTTCATCTCCATTCTAAGTACATTTATTTATAAATATATACATAAGATTGCCAAATATAAACGTTAAGTATATCCTCTCCTCTTTATACCATTTCTTACAGGTCAGGGCAAAACCACTACCCGGCCTGGACTGCACCAGCTGCAAGGCCTTCTTAAAATCGGAAATTTGGCCCCGCAGAAAACTTTTAAGCCAAGTGGCTGCCATTCGTCAAACACCTCTTTTCTCTCCTAATTACCCTGCTGGAGCTCCAAGAGGACACAAAAGGGACAGGTAAATATAAATAAATAAATTGTATTGAGTTCTGCTAAGCCCGCTTTCGCAATTTCAGACCCCGAGTTAGCGCAAGGCCAGACTCAAGCTCGCGGAATCACGAAGACGTGCAGAAACGGACGAGGCGAGTACGCAAATTTACGAATACAAAAATTAATCTTAAAATCTAATCACAGGCGCGACGAGAAAGCCGGCTGCGGGTCGCCGAAGGACGACTTGGGACCCTTATAAAGGGACGTGGCGGTCCGGAAACCGGTATTACGCCCTGCCTCGGATACTGCAGACCGTGACGTCGGAGATGCTGTGTTGTATGGGAGTCGCGTCGTGTTCGAGACGTTGTGCGGCTCGGGTTCTACGTGCCCGGAACGGACTCACCGAGGTAATGTAGATAAGCTCAACTGCCTGCGGCGGTGTTGGTTGGTGTTGATGGCTGTGGCTGTGGCTGCCGCCTGTGGCTGTTGCTGCTGCCGGTGGCTGTTACTGCTGCCGGTGGCTGTTGCTGCCGCCGGTGGCTGTTGCTGCTGCCGGTGGCTGTTGCTGCTGCCGGTGGCGGTTGCTGCTGAGCACTACCACGAGGGCTGCTGCCCTTCCTCCGAGAAAATTGTGAAAAAAAACGAAGAAAATCACAGAAACTGCCGGGGCCCTATGTACTAGGGTCCCCGGTGGACCTAAAATAAATAAATTTCCACTTAATTTTCTAACTTTACTCGCACTAATCGCACTCTCACTTTTTCTTGGCCTATTCTAAGCTAAGAAATATAAAAATCCCGTCGACATGGCTTCGATGTCTGGCAGCAACTAAAACCTATCCCTGACCTACGCAATGTCATGCTGATCACGCCATGTTCCCTTTTCCTCTCCCAAAAGTGGGTCATTGGACGAATCCAAGGCCATCCTAGCCATACCCAGAGCGAACCGGGCTAGTTTAAATAGCTAGATAGCCAAGACATCAGCAGAAGGGGGCGCCACTCCAGTAGGGATTGCCACCCTCCAACTTTATCGATAGCCCTACCAAAGACGAATACCGCCTTCTTAATTCTTCCAGCCGATTCCAAATTGAAATGCAACAACGCATTAAACAGCGACAGCTTCCACGTTCCTATTCTTGTCCCGTCAGTGTAAGTTCAGGCTCCCACTCGAGCCTACTATGCCGATTGGTGAAGGTGAGGAACCTAAAGTTCAGTTAACCGTCCCATCAGTCAGAACACCCAGCCGGGCCAGAGCTAAAAGCGAGTCGTCACTACCCACCAAAAAGGCAGGACCTAGTAAAAGCTTAACTCCATCCATAAGGATCAGCCGTACTTCCAGGACAACAAGCGAAAAGTCCTTAACCCCTTCAAAACCTGTGAGAACAACTGCGTCACAGTCAGTTTTGTCCCTACAAGTCTCGAGATCAACTGCGAAAATGGCTGACGCTGAAGCTAAAGCTGCCTTGACAAAGTTTGTGGCTGTGACCGATAGGGTCAGTCAGTTCGAAGCCAGAGTCAATACCCCAACAGACCCACCTCCGTCTGTTCACACTAACAAGGTCAGCAGATACAAGCTCTTTGGGACAAAGTAGAGAAAGAGTACGAGACGTGCTCTGAGGTTCTTTCCTTAGTAGATAGTACAGACACGATGGAAGTCATGCAAGCCAAGTATGACTACTGCTACTCTGTTTTTGAAAGATGCGCTGCAACACTAAACGAAACGATTGAAAGAGCTAGCGTTCAACCGATTCATGAACCGCCCACACCGGTGCCTCTGCCTAGACTGTGAAATTTTCAGTGGCGACTATGTTCATTGGCCGACGTTTCGAGACCTTTTTTCCGCCATCTATGTCCAAAATCCGAGGCTTTCAGGCGTTGAAAAGTTGTTCCACCTCAACTCGAAAACGAGTGGAGAAGCAAAGTCTATTGTGGCATTATCACCATTGACTAACGAAGGTTTTGCGTCCGCATGGGGAAATCTGCAGACTCGTTTCGAAAACAAGCGACTGCTCGTCAACAGCCAGCTAAAGATCCTGTTTAGTCTCCCCACTGTTTCCCAAGAGTGTGGCAATTCCCTTAAGCACCTGGAGAGCACTGTCCAAGGTTGTTTGACAGCCCTGAAAATAGCAAAAGTATACATAACAAACTGGGACTGTCTTCTCGTCTTCCTGTGCTCCTCAAAGCTGCCGAAGCTGACGTTGGCTCTGTGGGAACAGTCCCTCCTCAACCCATCCGAGATTCCAGGGTGGGAAGAATTCAAGACCTTCTTACAAGGTCGTCATCGAACCCTGGAGGCAATTGAAGAATTTAAACCTACTTTGACCACTCAATCCAGAGCCCCACGTCCTGAAGGTGGGCCGCGGATTATCCATAACTTTGAAAATAGGGTCACCGTAAATCCACAGTCGTGTAAACTTTGTCCAAGGGAGAATATGTCGGTTGCCGTCAGGGAACAGTGTATTAAACAATAGAAACTCTGTCTGAACTGTTTTGCAATAACCCACATGTTGAGAGACTGCACGAGTACGCACAATTGCTACACGTGCAAAGGTCGACACAATACTCTCCTCCATCGCTGCGGCCCACCACAACTCCAGTCAGCATCCGAACCTGACCTCCAGCCAGAAATACAGTGCACTCCGTCGAACGTCCAAGCGTACCTCGCCGTGAACACGCAAGGGGTCCTCCTGAGTACGGCGCTCATAGAAATCTGCCACTTGGGTACTCAGCACGTGCCTTAATTGACTCCGGATCCGAGGCGACCTTTATTTCAGAACGGTTATTCAACCTAATTAAGTTCCCCTACGAATCCATACAAGCTCAAGTTTCGGGAGTAAACCAAACTGTTGCTGCTCAACCAATATAGGCTCCCCCATTAAGCCACAAATCAAAATCGAAGCGTCTGCATATGTGCTACCACATTTAGCCGTAAATCTTCCATCCTATACGATACCCGAAGGGTCGTTGAGGGACCTCCCTCCCATCCAATTAGCAGATCCGAATTTCTACCAGAGTTCGAAAATTGACGTGCTCATAGGCGCCGATATCCTTCCGTCGATCATTTTAGGCGGCTTCCATTCAAATGTTTGCGGAACACTCCTTGGCCAAGAGACCATATTCGGGTGGATTCTTTGCGGCCCAATCGCGAAGAATCCCACTAACAGAATATTTTCCTTCTCAGCACGGTTGTCTGTTACCGAATCTCAACTAGACGGTATCCTCACCAAGTTCTGGGAGGTGGAGGATGTTCCAGTGAAGCCGGGTAAGGAATCCAGCTCGGTGTGTGAAAATAATTTCCAGCAAACCACCACAAGGGATAAAGAAGGAAGGTATGTTGTTTCTTTGCCCTTTAAAGAACCTAACAAAATAAACCTGGGGCATTCACGGTCCATCGCACTGGCGCAATTTCTTAGGAATGAAGTGTAGCAGGATCGCCTGTTACGTTACTATTTATAGTTGTAAATGCGCATGTATAATAAATATAATAACAAGTATATTTCTAAGTTAAGTATAAGGCCAACGATCACTGTTATAATTATGTATAACATATGTATGCAGATGTTATAAGTATGTAGGTATATCGATATGTCCTCAGTAGTCGTCATCGAGTTAGTCGTCATCGAGTCAGTCGTCGTTTTGTAAGCGTAGAGAGTGGACACAAGAAATAAAGACATATTACAAATTAATAAATCCAACGTGTGTTTTTAATACCAGCATAACTCGGAACCCTACAAATTCAGAAGTGGGCGTAACCAGAATGAATAACAATTCGGAGTTAAACTCAGTGTCAGTAGTGCAGTTAAAGAGATGGTTAGAAGTGCTAAATATGCCAACAACGGGCACTAAAGATGAATTAATTCTGAGGCTGAACACAATGAGCAATACGGATGAATTTGCACATGATATTCAAAAAGAAATGCACAATTTCGTGGCTGCGAACTAACAAAATACACGGAAGAGTTCGGATTAGGAACGGTAGAAAGAAGTGAGGATTTAGGACGTTTGTTGGCAGCGTTCGCAAAGAAAACGGATCATACAGAAACGGTCAGACAAAGACTCGCAGAACTGTCAGAAAAATATAAGAGAGAAAAAAGCCAGGCGAGAGAAACAATTCCGGCGATCGTGGTATCCAGGGAAAAGGAGGGGATAATGGACATCAAAGGAGCAAGTCGAGGGGACGAAACGGAAGGAAAGACAGAAATAAAAATGGAAACAGAAGTCATAGACCGGGTACGCGGATGGGGCATCCGGTACCAAGGAACAACAAACCCACTGGCGGATACGGAATACGGAAGGACCAGCTGATACAGACGATGACATTCATCCTGGAGGGGATCGCGAGTGATTGGTGGAACACCACGCCGAGCAGGATCGTAACATGGACTCAGCTCAGAACAGAACTTCTAGAATACTTTTTGCCGCCGAGGTATGAGGAACAGTTGGAGAATCAGATTGCACAGATGAAACAGAGAGAAACGGAGCCCGTAAGAGAATACGCAATGGGGCTACGAAAACTGATGCAATTCACGAAACTCGCAGAAGAGGACAAACTGGACCGAGTGTACAAAAACAGCAGGAGCAAGATAAAGCTGTACGCTAGGAGGGCAGGATTCAACTCGTTGACAGAGTTCCTCAAACTAGCGGAGGAGGTAGAAGGAATAGAGGCAGAGGACCGGGCACTGGCAATCCAACCGGTGCAGCAGCTAAGACCAGAGATATGCATGCGCGGCGGAGGAACCGGACATGGTGCACGCACGTGCAACAATCCACCGAGGCTGTTTTGCTGGGTCTGTTGAAAAAAACGGTACGAGAACCACGGAGTGCTGCAGGGCGGGGCCGGGAAACGCAGGAGGCCTGAGCAGATAAAGCTGGCAGCTCAGGCGGCAACAAAAGATCCAGCAGCAGGGGAACAGGGGAACAGTTGTGTTGCGACGGGTTCCAAATAGTAGCCCGGATAAGGGTCGGAAACAGGGCAGCGAAAGGAATCGTGGACACAGGAGCATCCAGGAGCGCTATAAGCAGAAACAGATATCAAGATCTGAAACACAAGGGCAAATGGTGTGGAGCCCGTGCAGAGATAACAATGGCCAACGGAACGACGCAGAAGGCGATAGGAGAGTTCACAGCAGAAGTCCAATTTGGAGGAAAATTGTTCAGTGTGTCGTTTATGATACTGACAGAAGTAGCAGGAGGAATACTGCTAGGGATGGACTTTTTGGCAGGGGTACACAGCACGCTGAGGTGTGGAAACTTAGAGCTGGAAATAAGAGAGCCCGGAGGCGAAGAAAAACAACCGGAGACGAGTGCAGAGCAAGAAGACACGACAGGGTACCATCCGAAAAGGAAGTGCAGGACTTTCCGGAGACACAAAGGCAAGTATTTGAAGGAATGCAGGGAACAAGTAATATAACAAAGTTGTTGGCACTGGGACTCATAGAACCCTCACGTAGCCCGTACAGCGCGCCAGTAGTGCTAGTGAGAAAGAAGAACAACGAGTGGAGAATGTGTGTGGACTATCGACTACTGAACGACAAGACAGAACAAGACGCCTATCCGGTACCAAGAATGAATTTCATATTGGACCAGTTAAGAGAGGCAAAGTTCATCAGTACAATAGATCTCAAGTCAGGATACTGGCAGATCCCAATGGATAGGGATAGTAGACAATACACGGCATTCACAGTCCCCGGACGTGGACTATTCCAGTGGAAAGTTGTGCCATTTGGGCTAACCACAGCTCCCGCAACGTTTCAAAGAGCACTGGACTCAATAATAGGGCTAGAAATGGAACCGTTTGCTTTTGCATATCTGGACGACATAGTGGTTATTGGCCGGAGCAAACGTGAACATCTGGAGAAGCTAACAGAGGTATTCAGGAGACTACAGAACGCGAACCTGCGGATTAATCCAGACAAATGCCACTTCTTCCAAAAGGAGCTAAAGTACCTGGGACACGTTTTAAGCGATCGGGGCATACGGACAGACCCGGACAAAGTAGCGGCAATTCGAGACTTACCAGCACCGAGATCCACAAAGGAAGTACACAGCTTTTTAGGAATGGCGTCATGGTACCGACGGTTCATACCAAATTTCACCGAACAGGCAGGAGCGTTGCAAGGTTTAATCAGGAAAGGACAAAAATTTGAATGGACCAAGGAACAACAGGAATCGTTTCACCAACTGAAAAAGAGCCTAACAAAGGCACCAGTACTGGCATGCCCCGATTTCACAAGACAATTTAAACTGCAAACGGATGCCAGTGACTTAGGCGTAGGCGCGGTCTTAACGCAGGACGGAGAGGACGGGGAGCATGTGATAGCGTTTGCCGGAGGAGGTTGAGTAAAGTAGAGAAAAATTACAGCGCAACTGAAAAAGAATGCTTAGCAATATATTGGGGCATCAACAAGTATAAGATGTACCTCGAAGGCTATCGGTTCATAGTGATAACAGACCACATGGCTTTGAAGTGGCCAAACTCAATAGAAAGCCCGTCGGGAAGAGTAGCCAGATGGGCGCTAGGCCTACAACCATTCCAGTTTGAAGTCCAGTACAGAAAGGGAAAATGGAATGCGGTAGCAGACGCCTTATCCAGAGACATGGAAATTGTGCATAACTGAAGCTGAAATTCAACAGGTGTTAACGGAAAACCACAGTACAGCAGAAGCAGGACACCTAGGCATGTTCAAGACACTGAGGAGGGTAAAGCACCGATATTTCTGGCCACGAATGAACAAGGACGTAAGGAAATACATTCAGAAATGCGAGTGTTGCCAAAAATACAAGGTATCGCAACAGAAAAAAGCTGGGAAGATGCTGACAAAAGTGGCAGAAACACCGTGGGAAACCATATGTGTGGAATTCGTGGGACCTCTACCCAGATCAAAGCACGGGAACACCACACTATTAGTAATCGTGGACAAATTCTCGAAGTGGGTAGAACTTGCAGCAATCAGACAGGCTACAGCGGACGCATTCCTACGAGTCTTTAGAGAAAGGGTAATTGCGAGAGTTGGATCACCAAAAACTCTGATCTCGGACAATGGGGTCCAGTTCACAGGAGGAAAAACAAGAAAGGCCATGGAAAAATGGGGGATACGGCAACAGTTGACGGCACCGTACACGCCCCAGGAGAACCCTACCGAGCGAACGAATCGAACAGTTAAAACGATGATCGCACAGTTAGCAAGAGAGGATCAGACCACGTGGGACGAACATTTACCAGAGCTAATGCTAGCATACAATAGTAGTGTATCGGAATCTACAAAATATAGCCCTGCACAGCTAGTATTCGGGAAAGAGTTAAGATTACCAAACACGATGTTCGACAGAGTAACAAAAGGATCGGGGTTACAGGAGGAAAATATAGAACAAAGATGGAACAGGTTAAAAGGTGTACGAAAAGAGGCAACGCAGTATACAGAAGAAGCCGCGGAACAACAAAAACATCACTACAATCTAGGGAAAAGGGACTGGAAACCAGATGTCGGAGACTTGGTATGGTGCAAGACGCACTATCTGTCAAAAGCGGCAGAAAAATTTAACGCCAAACTAGCACCAAAGTACGACGGCCCCTGGAAGGTAACCAATTTCGTGTCACCAGTGATCATGACAGTGAGAGACCAGAACACCCGAAAAACAAAGAAAGTATACATTGGAGACACTAAGCCGTACGGAGGAACATATACAATGAAGAACGAACACGAAAACATGGACAAGTTCGCGGAGGCAACGCTGAGAGTCCGCGAAAAGCATGCAAAGATAGCAGCAGCGCGACCGATGGCGGGAGCCGCTCGAAAGCGGACGGCGCCGGCGAAGAGGAGGGGCAACATGAAGACCCCGGCACCGCAAACAACCAGTAACACCCGGTCAGGGCAGGGCAACGAAGGGAGCAGCCAAACCACAAGGGCTGTAGCCAGAATCGCCCAGGATAGCCAATTCTCTCTCTCTTGTGGCTGACTTCGGGGTCCCCAAGCACCAATTCTCTCTCTCTTGTGGCTGACTTCAGGGTCCCCAAGCAACCAATTCTCTCTCTTGTGGCTGACTTCAGGGTCCCCAAGCAACCAATTCTCTCTCTTGTGGCTGACCTCCGGGTCCCCAAGCAAACATTCTCTCTCTTGCGGTCGACTTTCGGGTCCCCAAGCACTGAATCGATCTCTCTCGCTCGTGGCTGACTTCAGGGTCCCCAGGCACCCTATTCTCATTTCAGGTAACCCAACCCGTGCTGGTCCTATCGAGCAGCTGGACGGCTCCCGAGACCAGGTACTCTAAGCGTAAGAAGGAAGCGAAGGCTGCAAGGGCGGCATCCCGCCAAACCGGAGAATTCGTTAGTTGTTAATAAATTGTCAAGATACTTACTGAAATAAAACCTAGTTCTAATTCAATTACTAAGTAATTCCCCACGACTTCTACTCTGGGCTGGGTCGGAACTCTCTTTCAGCAACCACGCCTGACACAAACAAATTCTTGTGACGAATCCTGGCCATCCCTGAGCCACCCGACAACGACGAACCGTCACAACCGATTTTGAAAAAATGTTAAACCGCCGATACCAGCATTTATCCGCTGAAGAATCGACGAAACCAAAGCAAGATAAAGTTATGTCGAGCAAGCCAATAATCGTAGCTCATTTTCTTGTTATTCGTCCAACAGTAAATCCCAGCAAAGTTGTCGCTATTGCAATGCAGGAGACCATATCCTAGCGAACTGTGGTCCGTTTGGTCGGCTTTCGGTAATGTAAAGGTTCGACTTTGTAAAATCTGCTTCCTTATACACCAATTGTATGCGAGTTTGTAGCCGCTCGCATCACGTTGTACTGCATAGATATACAGTGTCCAAAAATAGTTTAGCTTTGCCACCACCCCAAGAGATTCTTTCTCCCTCTTTAAATCAAGACCAGCCTTAATAATCCTGGAAGAATTAATAAACGCATTACATAATTTTAAAATGGCTGATACAAATGGTCCGTCGACTAGCCGAAGCGCTAACAAACAAACACCCGAAAAACATTAACCACAGACTTAATTGTCCGATTGATTGCTATCAATGTAACCCCTTTTCAAGACGAAATATAAAATTAACGTAACCGAATATCAAGTCGAACAGATTGACGATAACATAACATGCGACGAAACTTTGGAGGTAGTTCCCCAGTTTTCCGGAAGTTTAGAAAATTATATGGGCTGGCTGGAAGCCGCTGAAACCGCAATGGGATTATACGTTCGCAGGTAGCTTTAACCATTTTAAGAAATCAAATAATAGGAAAGGCGAATGTTGCCTTAACAAATCACGGAACGGTATTAAGCCTTGACGCAATTTTAGCCAGGCTCGACTTCGTCTTTAGCGACAAAAGACCTATCCACATAATTGAACAGGAATTAAGCGTCCTTACACAAAATAAATTCTCAGTTATGGACTTTTATAATTTGGTTAATAAAAAATTAACCTTACTAATAAATAAAACCATAATGACTTACGGGAAAGAAAATCCCATAACCACAGAAACAAACCTCAGACGTTTGCTCACACATGCAAACTGTCTGGCAAGACATCTTGCAACACCACTGGGTCGACGGCGTCTCCGCAGACGACACCCGGCAGACTTATGGATTTTCGGCCGTGACAGACACGGTCGTCTTCTGTAATAACACATCTTGATTAACTTTTGACCGGCTATGACCACACCTGATTTGCTCAAGAATGGAGCCCCGTTACCCGCTTTTGTTGGGATCTTTAGAAATAATTCGTCAATACATGAAAACAAGTTCCATCCTTGTGTGGCGTGTTCAACAAACTATAAAAAAAAATACATTTTTCGGCAGGACAAGAAAATAAATAAACAAGAAAGGAAAGCTAACTTCGGGCGGAGCCGAAGTTGAAATACCCTTGCAGAATATTCTGTAAATTATATTCTCCAAACTTATTCATGTGCTGCATTCTTAACACTCATAAAAATCCCAACTTCCTAACTTTAAAAACACCAAAGTTATGGCATTTCCAATCGTTCAGTTATATGGCAGCTATGGAATATAGTCGGCCGATCCTTATGAAATTTGGTAGGTCGGATTGATTGGCCAAATATAAAACCCATAGAAAATCTCAACTTCCTAATTTTACAAACACCAAACTTATGGCATTTCCGATCGTTCAGTTATATGGCAGCTATAGGATATAGTCGGCCGATCCCGGCCGTTCCGACTTATATACTGAGTGCAAAGGAAAGAAGGGTGTGTTCAAAGTTTCAATTCGATATCTTTAAAACTGAGAGACTAGTTCGCGTAGAAACAGACAGACGGACAGACAGACGGACAGACGGACAGACGGACGGACGGACAGACGGACATGCTTATATCAACTCAGGAGGTGATCCTGATCAAGAATATATATACTTTATAGGGTCGGAGATGTCTCCTTCACTGCGTTGCACACTTTTGACCAAAATTATTATACCCTCTGCAAGGGTATAAAAATGTAATATTTTGATAGACACAGGAACTGCAACCTGTTATATAAAAAAAGGCATTTACCAAATTAGAATAGAATTACCCATTTATAAGAGAGTATCCACAGTCAATGGATACTCAATAATTAAAGTATACCACTACATAACAATTTTTCAAACACAACACAAATTTTATGAAATATAAGGTTTAAAAGCAGATTTTATAATAGGATATAATTTACCAAAAAAGATAGGAGCAGTTATTGCCATAAGCATTAATACAATAAAATTGCATTATGAGGAAAAATTAAACTTATTAGAATCAAACAATGAAACAACCATACTTCCTCTAAAAAATATATATTAGGCAGATATTTTAACCATGAAAGTTTTACAAATAAATGATATTTCCGAAACAGATGAATCAAACAGTTTGAGACCTTCAGATTCCTACCACGCAGTAGATGTCAAGCCAGACATATATACATTCCGACGTTGATGCACTATGATCAGCGCAAACAAGTGGCCCTTACGACACCAAGCAGTGCTTGTTACGGGCGGAGCCTAATAGGCCTAAAAACGAGATCGCGAGAAGTTAAAAGCACAATGTAGAAGCGGACAGACTAAGATTACAAATACGTACGAGACTAATACTAATACTAATTTTGTGCTAAGTAAGATAAAACAAGAGAGAACGCTATAGTCGGGTGCCCCGACTATCAGATACCCGTTACTCAGGTAAAGGGAGTGCGAGGGAGATGGAGATAGAAACTTTGATCACGCATAACTTTTTAACGAATGGTCCGATTTGAAAAATTTCATCTACATTTCGATAGGTATTGATAAACACAATAAAACTGCATTTTTACTTTTCCGAAATATTTAAATTTTTAAAATCGTATATAAGCGATTGTGGGCGTTAAGGGGGCGTGGCACCTTTTTGAAACAAACTTGCGCTGCGTAGGAACTCCTAGAATCTGCATGCAAAATGCCAATCTTCTAGCTTTTATAGTTTCCGAGATCTCAGCGTTCATACGGACAGACAGACAGACGGACAGACGGATAGACGGACATGGCTATATCGACTCGGCTAGTGACCCTGATCAAGAATATATATACTTTATAGGGTCGGAAACGCTTCCTTCTAGCTGTTACATACTTTTGCACGAATACAATATACCCTTTTACTCTACGAGTAACGGGTATAATTAATGATTTTAGGCTTGGCAAAGAGTCGGTAGTAGAAATAATGTGGTATA
Source organism: Drosophila prolongata (assembly GCA_036346975.1). Taxonomy (NCBI): domain Eukaryota; kingdom Metazoa; phylum Arthropoda; class Insecta; order Diptera; family Drosophilidae; genus Drosophila; species Drosophila prolongata. The sequence goes on from JAYMZC010000320.1 coordinate 258,921, forward strand.
GTCTATTATAGTCGTTACACAGTACTCTAAACGGTTCATGCATATCAAAGTTAGATCTACAAATATTTAATGTAAGAGGAACATAGTTCCTGGTAATTCTATTAGGCACGGAAAAGCTTATGCGACCCAGTAACTCGGGACTCTCCACATCCCCGTGAATAAGTTTATAGATAAAAGTTGTGCCAAGCATCGTTCTACGGTTTACTAAGGATGGTAGATTAATTAGGAGAAGTCTACTAGAGTAGGATGGTAAAATAAGGCTTGCATTCCAGTTAAGGCCCCGTAGAGCAAATAATAAAAAGTTCTTTTGCACAGACTCTATCCGGTCTATATGTACACCATACTGAGGACTCCAAACTGCAGAACAGTACTCCAGGATTGGACGGACTAGTGAAATGAACAGAGTCTTTGTAACATAGGGATCATCGAATTCCTTTGACCACCTTTTAACAAATCCAAGTACTCCCCTGGCTTTATTCACCATAGAAGTAATATAGTCACAAAACTTAAGTTTAGGGTCAAGGAGGACGCCATGGTCATCAACATGCGTAAATCTAGACAACGCGCAACCACCCAGCGTATACGTTGCAAATTGTGGGTTCACCCAAAATGTCATTACTTTGCACTTAGCGCTATTTAAATCCAAAAGATTTTCACAACACCATGTTTGAAAAGCGTTTAGGTCAGATTGTAAGTCTGAAATGCTAGAAATTTTGTTATATTGCAGGCATAACTTAACGTCATCTGCGTACATAAGGACACGCGACTTTGTCAAGACTAGTGGGAGATCGTTTATAAATAAAGTAAATAGAAGTGGGCCAAGGTGGCTTCCTTGTGGGACGCCAGAAGTAACTCGGATCAAATCAGAGATCGAGTTTTTAAAGAGGACTCGTTGAGTCCTACCACTCAGATAACTTGAGATCCATGTTAGAAGATCACATGGAAACCCTAATAAGTCTAGCTTTAATACAAGTAGCGAGTGATTTACTGAATCAAACGCTTTACTAAAGTCAGTGTAAACTACGCCAGTCTGCATTTTCTTTCTAAAGCCATTTATTACAAAAGACGTTAGCTCCAAGAGGTTTGTCGTCGTAGATCTTCGCCTTATAAATCCATGTTGACGTTGAGATATAATCGATCTACAAAGATGTTGCAAATGGGGTGTAATAGTGTTTTCGAAAAGATTTGGGATGGCGGATAATTTGAATATGCCTCTGTAATTACTTGTATTGCATTTATTTCCTTTCTTATGAAGGGGAATGACAAATGACTCCTTCCAAATAAGTGGGAAATGAGATGTTTTTAAAGACAAGGTAAACAATTTGTACAGAGGTCTACACAGAGTTTCAGCGCAGTACCTCAGCACGCAGCCTGGAACTCCGTCCGGACCCGGTGAATAGACAGGCTTAACTTTATGAAGATCCAAAAGAAGGGAGCTTTCGCTTAACCTCGGACAAAAAATCAAGTTCGACTTGGGTATGGCATTTGAATAAGACGGATTTGGACGGGATGAAACAGAATATGTTGTCTGGAAAAACTGGGCAATTAGATCGGCAATTGCCTGATCAGAATATGCCGTAGAGTTTTCGAATGATAGTGATGCTGGGTAACAGGCTGATTTACGCTTAGTGTTAACAAAATTATAAAACTGTTTTGGATCTTGTGAAAATTGGACCCTACAACGAGTCAAATAGCTTTTATAACACTGGGCGTTAAGCACGATACAATTTGACCGAGCCCTTAGGTACCGAGAGAAGGCAGATTGTGAACCGCACATTTTAAATTTATTGAAAAGTCTGGACTTAATATTTTTTAGGTGGGACAACTCTTTATTAAACCACGGAGGTTTATTTGAAATTGACGGATAGTATAACGGAACACACAGATAAAAGAAGGAATTCAATGCATTATAAAAGATATTAACGGCCTTAGCCACGTTAGTGCATGAATAAAATTCGGACCAGTCATAGCCGGATATAAAAGTATTTAAAAGATGAAAGGTTGCCTTACGAAAGCAGCGGATTCGTTTAACCGACTTTTCGGTTTTTTTATTCAGCTCTGTTCTTGCGTCTACAGTCAGCTCTAGAGTTTGATGATAAGGATCTTCCGGTTGTGTAAGTGGTGACGTTCTTGATAGGCAAACGCCTTCTGAATTTGAAACAAAACACAAGTCCAGTAAACGTCCTAAGGAGTTCTTAACATGGTTCACTTGGGATAGCGCAATGTCAAGCAAGCCGTCAATAAAGTCATGCTGCGCTAAAGGAAGTAAAATGTTAGAGTTTTCGTCAGGGGACCATGTCGCTCTAGGTATATTAAAATCACCCAATACTATTAACTGATCTCGATCCGACAGTTTTTTGGAAATGGACTGAATAACGGAAAGGTGATTTGCGTAAATAGGGAACTCAGATGATGGTGGGATATATGAACAAGTAATACATATACAAAATAAACATTTCAGAAGATGCATTTTTTTTTTTATTTACATTGCATTTTATTTATTGGATCTTCTCTGAATTGAGACTAACAATAAGTATATAGAATCTTAAATTAAAAACTATCTGACAGTCAAGGTGACTGGCGCGAAAATTTAGGGGCTCTAATAACTATTGCTGAGCTGGAAGGTCATTGCGTTGCAATCGGGTCCGGATGGAAGCCCAGGCTAGGCCCCTGGCGGGCTAGTTTGGATAAAAAGTTAGCTTGGTGTGGTAGGACGCTTTTTGTTTTGATATTTCATCTTTTACGGGTAGAATGCCAAGATCTCTGTGGATGTTGTCGTTCCGAACATAACAAGGTGCCCCAGTGATAGTTCTCAGGATTTTTGATTGTGCTCGCTGAATAATGTCGATGTTGCTGCTGCTCGCGTTTCCCCACAATTGGGAGCCGTAGGTCCAGACTGGCTTGAGCGTTGAATTGTAGGGCAGGACCTTGAAGTCCAGGCAGAGGGGGGAGCGCGCGTTTATAAGCCAATGGAGACTGTTTGATTTTAGTTTTAGGTGAATTTTCTTAGCTTCGATATGTCTCCGCCATGTAAGTCTCCTGTCTAGGTGGATGCCAAGGTACGTTACATCGTCAGCTTGTGGAAGTGGCGTGTTATTCAGGGTTAGCGGGGGACACGTTTGTCTGTTAAGAGTAAACGTTTACACTTTTGCGCATTTATTTTTATAGGCCAGTCTGATAACCACCTCTCCACTACAACGAGATGATCAGCTAGTAGTGCTGTTGCCTGAGTTGGGCATTTGGACCGACTTATGATCGCGGTATCGTCTGCGAATGTATAAGTAGTTAGCCGCTCGTTCGTGGGAATATCTGCGGTGTAGAGGAGAAATAGAGTTGGACCAAGGGCGCTACGTTTGGGAACTCCAGCCTCTATAGCGTAGTCATCGGATGTTGTGGTGTTGCATCTCACGGCGAAGGCTCTGTTGTAAAGGTACGATTCAAGTATCCTGCGAGTGTTTCCCGGCAGGATCGTTCTGATTTTATGGATAAGGCCATCAAGCCAGACTCGGTCGAAAGCCTGTGCAACGTCAAGGAATACCGCACTGCAGTATTCCCGAAGCTCGAATGCAGTCCTTATTTCTGTTGTTAATCTGTTGACTTGCTCTATTGTTCCATGGCTTTCTCGAAAGCCAAATTGATGTGCTGGAATAACGTTGTGCTCTTTCAGATATGGAATGATGCGCGTCAAAAGGCATTTTTCGAGCAGTTTTGACAGACACGAGAGTAAACTTATCGGTCTATACGAAGCTGGTATTGTGTGATCCTTCCCTGGCTTTGGGATCATTATGATTACCTATTTTTTCCATTTTTTTGGGAAGTAGCCAAGTCGTGTAATCCCGTTGAAGAGTTTACAAATAACCTTAACTGCACAGTTTGGAAGTTCGATTAACATTTTGGGAGTTATTTGATCACCGCCTGGGGCCTTTTTTGGTTTCAATTGCTCGCTGATTACTTTTGCAATTTCATTTGGTTGAAACAGAATTGGCTCCGTCTCAGATTCAATTCGAATTGACGGCGACGGTAGTGCGAATGAATTAGTTGCAGGGTTTGGCTGAAAAACATTTCGAAGGTGTAAAGCAAATGTACAAGCTTCTGGCCCAGCTGCCTGAAGAGTCTCTTATGGGGATTACTGTTTCGGCCGGCGCACTTAGATTTGGGTGGGCCCTCCACAAGGGATGCTTAGTGCTGGTGGGTGAAAGTTTCTCAATGTACTGGCGTTGTGCTTTTTCTTCTTCTTGCCTTAGAGCGAGGATGGCGATCTGCTGGTGTGCCAAGTACGTCTCAAACGTCTTTTCTCCAGAACAAGCTGTTCGATTTCATGGTTAGTTTTGTGTTGGTGTGTGTGCCCATCCCTCCCTTGCGGTGTTGAGACTTTGGCTGCTGCGACGAGTACAGACTCCAGTGCATCGGCGTAGCAGTCGATGTCCTCCTTGATGTTGAGCTGTGGAGTTAGTTCAATGTGGGAACTTACGTACTTTTTGAACTTCAGCCAGTTGGTTCGATGCGACGTCAGCCTGCGAGGGTGCTCGATTAATTCCGGGCTTTGAAGAAGAGTTATTAGCACTGGTGAATGGTCCGATGATAGATCCAAAAGCGATTTTGCAGTTATTAGATTGCGAGAGATGTTTTTTGTCACAGCAAAATCAATTAAATCAGGTAGTTTTCTAGGATCTGTAGGCCAGTATGTAGGGCTGCCTGGTGAAACGTAGTCCAGTTTGTTGCATGTTTTAATGAGTACATTATATAGTTGCCTTCATTTGGGGGTCACAAGGCGGGATCCCCAGTGCGTGTGCTTGGCGTTGTAATCTCCTGCTGCTTTGAATCGCTCTCCAAGCGAATTGTAGAAGTCCATGAATTGGTCTTCGGAGACTGTAAAGGGTTGTCCAACTGTAATTTTATCGATGTAGCTTGCAGATGATTTTTAGCAAACCGTTGGTGAAAGTTGTGTTTGACGCGGTCTCTTATTAAGATGCCAGTTCCGCCATGCGCTTTACCATCTGGATGATCGGTGCCATAGAACGTGTATCCCCGTATTTGAAAGTTATATTTGCTGGTGAGATGCGTTTCAGCCAGCAACATAACGTCGATGTGGTTTTCGTTCAGAAATTGAGTTATTTCTGGTTTATGCCGTGAAACACCGTTGGCGTTCCACAGAGTTATTCGAAGGCTAGGCATGGTTTATTTGGACTGCTGAGCTGCAAGCATTTGTAGTAAGATATTTTGGTTTTGCATAAGGGTTTGCATGGTGGTTTTCATGAAGGACATAAATTCCATCATATTTTGTTGTAAAGTAATCATCATAGATTCCATGTTAATTTGTGGCTGTCCCATGGCCTGCTGGATGTTATCAATTTTCGGCTCTATTTGAGCTGTGCCTGATCTTAGAGCACTGGCGTAAGAAATTCCAATGGCTCTAATAACTATTGCTGAGCTGGAAGGTCATTGCGTTGCAATCGGGTCCGGATGGAAGCCCTGGCTAGGCCCCTGGCGAGCTAGTTTGGATAAAAAGTTAGCTTGGTGTGGTAGGACGCTTTTTATTTTGATATTTCATCTTTTACGGGTAGAATGCCAAGATCTCTGTGGATGTTGTCGTTCCGAACATACCAAGGTGCCCCAGTGATAGTTCTCAGGATTTTTGATTGTGCTCGCTGAATAATGTCGATGTTGCTGCTGCTCGCGTTTCCCCACAATTGGGAGCCGTAGGTCCAGACTGGCTTGAGCGTTGAATTGTAGGGCAGGACCTTGAAGTCCAGGCAGAGGGGGGAGCGCGCGTTTATAAGCCAATGGAGACTGTTTGATTTTAGTTTTAGGTGAATTTTCTTAGCTTCGATATGTCTCCGCCATGTAAGTCTCCTGTCTAGGTGGATGCCAAGGTACGTTACATCGTCAGCTTGTGGAAGTGGCGTGTTATTCAGGGTTAGCGGGGGACACGTTTGTCTGTTAAGAGTAAACGTTTACACTTTTGCGCATTTATTTTTATAGGCCAGTCTGATAACCACCTCTCCACTACAACGAGATGATCAGCTAGTAGTGCTGTTGCCTGAGTTGGGCATTTGGACCGACTTATGATCGCGGTATCGTCTGCGAATGTATAAGTAGTTAGCCGCTCGTTCGTGGGAATATCTGCGGTGTAGAGGAGAAATAGAGTTGGACCAAGGGCGCTACGTTTGGGAACTCCAGCCTCTATAGCGTAGTCATCGGATGTTGTGGTGTTGCATCTCACGGCGAAGGCTCTGTTGTAAAGGTACGATTCAAGTATCCTGTGAGTGTTTCCCGGCAGGATCGTTCTGATTTTATGGATAAGGCCATCAAGCCAGACTCGGTCGAAAGCCTGTGCAACGTCAAGGAATACCGCACTGCAGTATTCCCGAAGCTCGAATGCAGTCCTTATTTCTGTTGTTAATCTGTTGACTTGCTCTATTGTTCCATGGCTTTCTCGAAAGCCAAATTGATGTGCTGGAATAACGTTGTGCTCTTTCAGATATGGAATGATGCGCGTCAAAAGGCATTTTTCGAGCAGTTTTGACAGACACGAGAGTAAACTTATCGGTCTATACGAAGCTGGTATTGTGTGATCCTTCCCTGGCTTTGGGATCATTATGATTACCTATTTTTTCCATTTTTTTGGGAAGTAGCCAAGTCGTGTAATCCCGTTGAAGAGTTTACAAATAACCTTAACTGCACAGTTTGGAAGTTCGATTAACATTTTGGGAGTTATTTGATCACCGCCTGGGGCCTTTTTTGGTTTCAATTGCTCGCTGATTACTTTTGCAATTTCATTTGGTTGAAACAGAATTGGCTCCGTCTCAGATTCAATTCGAATTGACGGCGACGGTAGTGCGAATGAATTAGTTGCAGGGTTTGGCTGAAAAACATTTCGAAGGTGTAAAGCAAATGTACAAGCTTCTGGCCCAGCTGCCTGAAGAGTCTCTTATGGGGATTACTGTTTCGGCCGGCGCACTTAGATTTGGGTGGGCCCTCCACAAGGGATGCTTAGTGCTGGTGGGTGAAAGTTTCTCAATGTACTGGCGTTGTGCTTTTTCTTCTTCTTGCCTTAGAGCGAGGATGGCGATCTGCTGGTGTGCCAAGTACGTCTCAAACGTCTTTTCTCCAGAACAAGCTGTTCGATTTCATGGTTAGTTTTGTGTTGGTGTGTGTGCCCATCCCTCCCTTGCGGTGTTGAGACTTTGGCTGCTGCGACGAGTACAGACTCCAGTGCATCGGCGTAGCAGTCGATGTCCTCCTTGATGTTGAGCTGTGGAGTTAGTTCAATGTGGGAACTTACGTACTTTTTGAACTTCAGCCAGTTGGTTCGATGCGACGTCAGCCTGCGAGGGTGCTCGATTAATTCCGGGCTTTGAAGAAGAGTTATTAGCACTGGTGAATGGTCCGATGATAGATCCAAAAGCGATTTTGCAGTTATTAGATTGCGAGAGATGTTTTTTGTCACAGCAAAATCAATTAAATCAGGTAGTTTTCTAGGATCTGTAGGCCAGTATGTAGGGCTGCCTGGTGAAACGTAGTCCAGTTTGTTGCATGTTTTAATGAGTACATTATATAGTTGCCTTCCTTTGGGGGTCACAAGGCGGGATCCCCAGTGCGTGTGCTTGGCGTTGTAATCTCCTGCTGCTTTGAATCGCTCTCCAAGCGAATTGTAGAAGTCCATGAATTGGTCTTCGGAGACTGTAAAGGGTTGTCCAACTGTAATTTTATCGATGTAGCTTGCAGATGATTTTTAGCAAACCGTTGGTGAAAGTTGTGTTTGACGCGGTCTCTTATTAAGATGCCAGTTCCGCCATGCGCTTTACCATCTGGATGATCGGTGCCATAGAACGTGTATCCCCGTATTTGAAAGTTATATTTGCTGGTGAGATGCGTTTCAGCCAGCAACATAACGTCGATGTGGTTTTCGTTCAGAAATTGAGTTATTTCTGGTTTATGCCGTGAACCACCGTTGGCGTTCCACAGAGTTATTCGAAGGCTAGGCATGGTTTATTTGGACTGCTGAGCTGCAAGCATTTGTAGTAAGATATTTTGGTTTTGCATAAGGGTTTGCATGGTGGTTTTCATGAAGGACATAAATTCCATCATATTTTGTTGCAAAGTAATCATCATAGATTCCATGTTAATTTGTGGCTGTCCCATGGCCTGCTGGATGTTATCAATTTTCGGCTCTATTTGAGCTGTGCCTGATCTTAGAGCACTGGCGTAAGAAATTCCGTTGGCTCTAATAACTATTGCTGAGCTGGAAGGTCATTGCGTTGCAATCGGGTCCGGATGGAAGCCCTGGCTAGGCCCCTGGCGAGCTAGTTTGGATAAAAAGTTAGCTTGGTGTGGTAGGACGCTTTTTATTTTGATATTTCATCTTTGACGGGTAGAATGCCAAGATCTCTGTGGATGTTGTCGTTCCGAACATACCAAGGTGCCCCAGTGATAGTTCTCAGGATTTTTGATTGTGCTCGCTGAATAATGTCGATGTTGCTGCTGCTCGCGTTTCCCCACAATTGGGAGCCGTAGGTCCAGACTGGCTTGAGCGTTGAATTGTAGGGCAGGACCTTGAAGTCCAGGCAGAGGGGGGAGCGCGCGTTTATAAGCCAATGGAGACTGTTTGATTTTAGTTTTAGGTGAATTTTCTTAGCTTCGATATGTCTCCGCCATGTAAGTCTCCTGTCTAGGTGGATGCCAAGGTACGTTACATCGTCAGCTTGTGGAAGTGGCGTGTTATTCAGGGTTAGCGGGGGACACGTTTGTCTGTTAAGAGTAAACGTTTACACTTTTGCGCATTTATTTTTATAGGCCAGTCTGATAACCACCTCTCCACTACAACGAGATGATCAGCTAGTAGTGCTGTTGCCTGAGTTGGGCATTTGGACCGACTTATGAACGCGGTATCGTCTGCGAATGTATAAGTAGTTAGCCGCTCGTTCGTGGAAATATCTGCGGTGTAGAGGAGAAATAGAGTTGGACCAAGGGCGCTACGTTTGGGAACTCCAGCCTCTATAGCGTAGTCATCGGATGTTGTGGTGTTGCATCTCACGGCGAAGGCTCTGTTGTAAAGGTACGATTCAAGTATCCTGTGAGTGTTTCCCGGCAGGATCGTTCTGATTTTATGGATAAGGCCATCAAGCCAGACTCGGTCGAAAGCCTGTGCAACGTCAAGGAATACCGCACTGCAGTATTCCCGAAGCTCGAATGCAGTCCTTATTTCTGTTGTTAATCTGTTGACTTGCTCTATTGTTCCATGGCTTTCTCGAAAGCCAAATTGATGTGCTGGAATAACGTTGTGCTCTTTCAGATATGGAATGATGCGCGTCAAAAGGCATTTTTCGAGCAGTTTTGACAGACACGAGAGTAAACTTATCGGTCTATACGAAGCTGGTATTGTGTGATCCTTCCCTGGCTTTGGGATCATTATGATTACCTATTTTTTCCATTTTTTTGGGAAGTAGCCAAGTCGTGTAATCCCGTTGAAGAGTTTACAAATAACCTTAACTGCACAGTTTGGAAGTTCGATTAACATTTTGGGAGTTATTTGATCACCGCCTGGGGCCTTTTTTGGTTTCAATTGCTCGCTGATTACTTTTGCAATTTCATTTGGTTGAAACAGAATTGGCTCCGTCTCAGATTCAATTCGAATTGACGGCGACGGTAGTGCGAATGAATTAGTTGCAGGGTTTGGCTGAAAAACATTTCGAAGGTGTAAAGCAAATGTACAAGCTTCTGGCCCAGCTGCCTGAAGAGTCTCTTATGGGGATTACTGTTTCGGCCGGCGCACTTAGATTTGGGTAGGCCCTCCACAAGGGATGCTTAGTGCTGGTGGGTGAAAGTTTCTCAATGTACTGGCGTTGTGCTTTTTCTTCTTCTTGCCTTAGAGCGAGGATGGCGATCTGCTGGTGTGCCAAGTACGTCTCAAACGTCTTTTCTCCAGAACAAGCTGTTCGATTTCATGGTTAGTTTTGTGTTGGTGTGTGTGCCCATCCCTCCCTTGCGGTGTTGAGACTTTGGCTGCTGCGACGAGTACAGACTCCAGTGCATCGGCGTAGCAGTCGATGTCCTCCTTGATGTTGAGCTGTGGAGTTAGTTCAATGTGGGAACTTACGTACTTTTTGAACTTCAGACAGTTGGTTCGATGCGACGTCAGCCTGCGAGGGTGCTCGATTAATTCCGGGCTTTGAAGAATAGTTATTAGCACTGGTGAATGGTCCGATGATAGATCCAAAAGCGATTTTGCAGTTATTAGATTGCGAGAGATGTTTTTTGTCACAGCAAAATCAATTAAATCAGGTAGTTTTCTAGGATCTGTAGGCCAGTATGTAGGGCTGCCTGGTGAAACGTAGTCCAGTTTGTTGCATGTTTTAATGAGTACATTATATAGTTGCCTTCATTTGGGGGTCACAAGGCGGGATCCCCAGTGCGTGTGCTTGGCGTTGTAATCTCCTGCTGCTTTGAATCGCTCTCCAAGCGAATTGTAGAAGTCCATGAATTGGTCTTCGGAGACTGTAAAGGGTTGTCCAACTGTAATTTTATCGATGTAGCTTGCAGATGATTTTTAGCAAACCGTTGGTGAAAGTTGTGTTTGACGCGGTCTCTTATTAAGATGCCAGTTCCGCCATGCGCTTTACCATCTGGATGATCGGTGCCATAGAACGTGTATCCCCGTATTTGAAAGTTATATTTGCTGGTGAGATGCGTTTCAGCCAGCAACATAACGTCGATGTGGTTTTCGTTCAGAAATTGAGTTATTTCTGGTTTATGCCGTGAAACACCGTTGGCGTTCCACAGAGTTATTCGAAGGCTAGGCATGGTTTATTTGGACTGCTGAGCTGCAAGCATTTGTAGTAAGATATTTTGGTTTTGCATAAGGGTTTGCATGGTGGTTTTCATGAAGGACATAAATTCCATCATATTTTGTTGCAAAGTAATCATCATAGATTCCATGTTAATTTGTGGCTGTCCCATGACCTGCTGGATGTTATCAATTTTCGGCTCTATTTGAGCTGTGCCTGATCTTAGAGCACTGGCGTAAGAAATTCCGTTGGTGGTAATTGAAGGGCCAAATGATGATCTGGCTGCTTTTGCGAAGAAAACTTCCGGTGTCGTTTGTGATCTCATGTAAGTGTTTTGTGTGTTCAGGGAGCGTGCCGTTGTTGCTCGTTGCATCCGACTTTTCATCGCCTTGTAGACTGGACAGCCTCTGTAGTTAGCTGTGTGGTTTCCTTGGCAGTTTACACACTTTTTAGTGAGAGAGTCTTCCTTGTTGGCAGGGCAGGGTTCGGAGCTGTGGCAGTTTCCACAAGCTACACATACTGACCTGAGGGTGCAGTAAGCCCTGGTATGACCGTATTCCTGGCAGTTTGTGCATTGCACTGGCCCGGTCCGTTTGTGCGGCTCTTCCACTGTGATCCTACGGTGCAGAAGGTACTGCAACTTGTAGATCGGGTGCACTGCGTTTTTTTTCAAAGTTCTGCTGTCTGGCTCCAGCTCGACCTTGAAGAGTGGTTGCGGCTTCTTGTTTTTGTTCATAATGTTTATAACATTTTTTGCGCAAAAACCGTTTTCTTTTAAGGCCTCCGTAATTTCGCAGGGGGTCACATCGGGTTCTATTCCCTTAAGCAAAACTTGCAAACCTTTGCAACTTTTCAACTGGTACGTGTAGTAATTCTTTTTGGCATCGTTTAAGTACTTCGACACTGCTCGGAAATCGTCTTCGGTTTTGGTTTGGAGTTTAGTTTCGCTTATATTCCCTTTCATAAGCGGAATAACATGAAAGTTATCTTTTCCGACAAGCTCAACTATTTTGTTGGCTAGGGCATTCGAGATCTTCTCCCGAATAAAAATAGGTGGGGGCTTTAGTTTCCTTGGGGCTAATTGTTCAGACTCTGTTTCAGGCTCCGCCAGAATGGAAAATCTATTTTCATCTAATGGCCCGGGATTTACAGGGCCTTTGTTGGAACGATTTATTTTGGGCTTATTGCCGTCCGAGTTTTTTGGGGGTGTTAGCTTGCGCTTGGAGATATTAATGTAGCGATCCATGCCTGTCTGCATGGTCGAACCCGCTTGCAGAATTGTCATTTCTTCTACCGTAGCTTTGTTTTTGTCGTTTGCACCGATTTTTGCACTTGTTGTTGCTTTACCCGCAGCACAAGAAGAGGGTGGAGTCGTTATTGCATCGTTGGCGACAGAGACCGTTGTAGTAGTCGTAGTAGTTTCTGTTGTTGTTGCGCTAGGCGGCAGAAGCTCTGTTGGAGTCTTGCATTGCTCACTCCATGGCGTTCGAGCGGTAAAGAGCAGGGCGGGAGAGCAAGAGTTAGCTCTCTGGTTTTCGGCGGTCAGTAAACTTGCACCTTCAAGCACTTTCGGTTCTAGAGTATTACTCGTCACCGTAAAATAGGCGTTGTTACGGGCCAAAGAGAGACGACGTTTGTCTTGTTCTCTCTGAATTTTTTCACGGGCTTCGTCTTGTTGTTTTTGTCGTTGAGTGCGCTGATCCACGTTCTTACTCATTTGTTTATAGTTAGTGCGTAAAGATTAATTATTTAATTAATTAAAACTTTAGTTTACGATATGCGATTTGCATCGCGAAACGCAAAACCTCGCGCTTATTAATTTTTTTCGAATGTTTTCGACTGATTCGCTAATTGTTTTTCCGGACCGTTAATAAAACACGTATGCACGCAGCCGAATTGATTTTGTTTTTGAAGAAGATGAATAATTTGGAAAACACTACAGACGAAAGATTAATAATCAAATATACAGAAAAAAAATTAAATGCAATACAAAAAGTACACCCAGAAATAAATATGAATTTTCCATTCCGGACAGATGTTCGATGCGAGATAGACACGATTAATGACAAACCAATTTATTCAAGACAGTACCCATATTCACAAGCAGTAAATGGGTTTGTGAATCAGGAAATATGTCGCATGCTTAAAGACGAAATCATTAGACCCAGCAAAAGCACTTATAATTCGCCTATGATTATAGTATCAAAGAAAGGTACTAATGAAGACGGCACCCCCAAACACAGATTCTGCATTGTTTTTAGAAAATTAAACCTCAAACAATTTCGGATAGATACCCCATGCAGGATCCATAATTTATTTTATCTAACCTAGGAAAGGCTAAATATTTTAGTACCAGAGACTTAGAGTCAGGTTTCCATCAAATCTTGATAAAAGAATCAGACATAGAAAAAACTTAATTTTCCATTAACAACGGAAAATACGAATTCATAAGAATGTCATTTGGGCTTACAAATGCGGCCAGAATATTCCAGAGAGCAATGGACGATATACTTAAAGAACACATTGGAACATTCTGCCATCTTTACATGGACGATATCATTATTTTTTCACTCTCTCTGAAAACACATTTAAATGACCTCAATTCGATAATTAACATTCTAAACGAAGCCAATATGAAAATATCACTAGAAAAATCCCAATTTTTTTAAATGGAAACATCATTTCTAGGATATGTAGTATCACAGAACGTTATTAAAACCGACCCTCAAAAAATAGAAACCATATCGAAATATCCTATTCCCAAAAATATCAGAGAGCTGCGTATCTTCCTTGGACTCACAGGATACTATAGAAAATTCGTAAAAAATTACGCGTCCATTGCCAAACCCCTAACTAGATTTTTAGAAGGCTCCAATGGAAAAATTTCAAAGAGAATGTCAAAGAATGTCTCAATTACTCTCGATGATCAGGCAATCCAGGCCATTAACGAACTAAAAGAACAACTAATTAGCTACATAGAACTAGTTCAACCAGATTACACAAAAAAATGTACATTAACAACAGACGCCTCTGATTTAGCTATAGGAGCAGTGCTCTCCCAAAGCGGAAACCCAATTACCTTTATATCTAAGACACTCAATAAAACCGAAAGAAATTACGCTACCAATAAAAAAGAACTTCTAGCGATAGTTTGGGCACTAAAAAACTTAAGAAATTATTTATACGGAGAATCAGGACTAGAAATACATACGGACCATCAACCGCTCTCTTACGCTATTTCGGATAAAAACCCAAATGTTGAATAAAAAAGATGGTTTAATTACATAGAAAGTTTTAACCAAAAAATTATATATAAGCCTGGTACTACTAATGTAGTAGCGGATGCCCTTTCTAGAATCGAAATAAATAATATAACAGAAGAAGAGAATGAAGAATCCACGGACTTTGGCACTCAACATTCAGCCGAAAGCAGCTTTGATAACATAATTAACGAAACAAAAAAACCCCTTAATCAGTTTAAACAACAACTTCTATTAGCAAAAGGAAACTTTACAATACATGAACAAATCAATGTCTTCGACAACAGAAGGCATATCATAGAATATGACCAACCAGAAAACTTAATTACAATTCTAAAAGAATATCTGCAACCGAATATTAGCACAGGAATCCACTGCATCCCTGAAGTATTGTAGGAAATTCAAATTACACTAAAAGATAATTTTACAAATAAATTTCTATATACAACAATTTTTGTTCAAGATATAACAAATAATGAAGATAAAGCAATAATAATAGAGGAAACCAATTGACGAGCTCACAGAGGATTAGATGAGAATTATAAACAAATCAGTAGACTATACTATTGGCCTACTTATTGGCCTAACTTATAGAAAAAATTAAAAGAATATATCACGAATTGCGAAATTTGTAATACAAATAAATACAACAGAATTCCAACACAACTCCCTATCGGAGAAGCTCCTATTCCAAAAATAGGTCAACATTTACATATTGATATTTATTACGCACAAAATCTAACTTTTTTAACTTGCATCGATTCATACTCTAAATACCTCGTTGTAAAAGAAATTAGAAACGAAAAGTACATTGACTCAAAAGTGTACGAATTGCTTCAAACACTTCCACTAGTAAAAACAATTATGACAGATAACGAGCCGAGTTTCGTATCGGCACAGTTTAAATTCTTTTTACATCGTTCGGGAATATCAATTCATTATACAGACCCTAGACATGCAGACCCCCAAAGTTGAAAGAGTTCATTCAGCCTTAACAGAAATAGCTCGCTGTATTAAAGATTAAATTATTCTGAAATTATTATAAGAGCAGTCAAAAATTACAATTTGACAATTCACTCAGTGTCAAACTAAAAACGTTACGACATCTTTTTTTTTTTTTTTCGCGTGGAGAGCCACGGCCCTCTTACCCGCCCAACCGACCGAGAGGCGCAGCCGTGTATCGTACGGCACGATTCGCGATAAGATAGACGCGAGATAGGAAAATAAAGGTAAAGGTCCGGGGAAAAAAGTAATAGTTAGATCAATCTTGTGCCAATGAAGCAAGTATCAATCGTTTTAGGAGCGGCAGAGAGTCAAGATTTGATATTACAGGAAAAAGTTTATTATAGTCAGAACATAATACTCTGAAAGGCTCATGCAAGGCATAGTTAGATCTACAATGATTTAAAATTAGGGGAAAATAATTTCTAGTTAATCTACTTGGCACAGAAGAGTTTAGCCGACTTAACAAGTCGGGACAGTCAATATCACCATGTATAAGGTTATAAATAAAGATAGTACCAAGCATCGTTCTACGGTTGGCTAGGGATGGTAAATTAATCAAAAGAAGTCTACTAGAATAAGAAGGTAAGATAAGATTTGCATCCCAGTTTAGGCGCCGTAAAGCAAAAAGAAGGAAGTTTTTTTTGTACTGATTCAATACGACCAATATGTATTCCGTATTGTGGACTCCAGACGGGAGACCCATACTCCAGAATCGGACGGACTAGCGAAATAAATAAAGTTTAAGTCAAATAAGGATCATCGAATTCTTTTGACCACCTTTTAATAAATCCAAGCACTCCTCTGGCTTTATTAACCATGGACGAAATGTGATTAGAAAATTTTAGTTCAGGGTCCAAGAGAACGCCAAGATCGTTTACAAGAGTTATTCTATCCAAAGAGCTGCCACTTAACGTGTAAGTCGCATATATCGGATTGGCTCGATAAAAAGTCATCAGCTTTCACTTGGAACCGTTTAAATTTAGTAAATTATCTCGGCACCAGTTTTGAAAATTATCTAGATCGGATTGCAAGTTTAAATGGCAGGAAATGTCCTTATACTGCAGGCACAACTTAACATCATCTGCGTACATAAGTACGCGAGAATGACTTATAATTGAGGGAAGATCGTTAATAAATAATGTAAAAAGTAACGGACCCAGATGGCTCCCTTGTGGGACACCGGAGGTAACACGGAGAATTTCAGAAATTGAATTTTTAAAAAGTACCCTTTGTGACCTGCCATTTAGATAACTTGAAATCCATTTAAGCAGATCAACTGGAAAACCTAAAAGGTCAAGTTTTTGAATGAGAAGTCAGTGATTTACAGAGTCAAATGCTTTACTAAAGTCAGTGTAAATGACGTCTGTTTGAAAACTACTATTGAAGCCTTTTATCACAAATGAAGTGAGCTCTAAAAGGTTTAATAAAATAAATCATAGCGACTTACCAGTCAAATTACAGATAGCACAAACTAAAATGTTAGATCATCAAAATAAAAATAAATTACAAAAAAATGATCACGTAGGAGAAGTAGAATACGAAAAAAGATTCGGAGAAAGAAACAAACTAGGTCCAAGATTAAAAAAACAAGACGTTCAGGAAAACTTACCAAAGAAAGTAATAATTAATAATAGAAAAAGAGTTATTCATAAAAATAATATTAAATAATTCATCTCTTACAGACGATTACTTTTTGCCACTCGGAAATTATAGACTACACTAACAACTAGTATTTACTACTAAAATACGAAAACGATGTAATGACTTACGACTCCTTTGAGAACCTATTCCATATTACTAACTTAAGTTTTTACAAATAAATAATTCAAATTGAAAATAGTATTAGTAATAAAAGTCTGAATTCTGAATTAGAATGGGACATTGCACAAAATTTAAACATTATTAAAATCCTCATGTCCCAACTATTACTATCTAGAAATAAAAGGGGTATTAACGAATTAGGAACAGCTTGGAAGTGGCTATCAGGTACACCTGACCATGGCGACTTAATAAGAATTGAAAATAAAATTAACGAACTTACAGAAAACAATAAAAAAAACTTACCATAAACTCACGAATATTTCAGGAAGTACAATTAATCAGCAAAACCCTTGATTCAATTATTTTTAAAAAAGAAACAAAAGTAAGACAACATCGTCTGAAATTAATTACACTCGATATTCAAAATTTAATCGATACTATCACTTTAGCAAAAGTCGACGTTTTCAATACAAAAATTTTAAATGAAAAAGACATAAAAGAAATCTTTAGACACGAAAATAAACCAATTGTACTATCAGATTTACTAGACATTTCAACATTTAAAATAGTAAAAACCAAGATTTACTTATAATATATATAAAATACCCAATAATTAATAATATTTATAGTTTATATACATCAGGGGCAGTTGCCCAAAACAATGGAAAATTAATAATAGACGATAAGACAACATATTGCAACGGAATATTTTATAAGATAACAAATTTTAAAAAAGAAATATTCAATAATTATTGTAAGCTCTCTAACGAGAGAATATATAATAAGTACAATTGAAACCGTTACAGAGAATGAACCCGAAAATAATATAGAAATAACATTTTCTGAACTTAAAAATAGAATCTCCTCCCTCGCAGCACACTTGTAATAAATCGGGACGATTCATCTTAGGAAGGGGAGAATTAGTTAATTAGTTAGTCTAACTTTAATTAAAGATTCTTATTAATATTGTAAATAATTTATTTTGGCAGAGCTTGCTACTGAGCTCTCATGGGTTCTTATTATATAAACATTCCCACCCTCACAAACGGCGAGCCAAGCTTGAGACAGACGTAAACAAATTCCCCCTAGCTAGCCGCCAAAGGCGAGCCAAACTTTAGACTAAACATCCGTAAGAATCCCAACACCACGAACCATCGTTTTTATTCATCGCGTTCGCTTCTAAATTTTCCTTGCTGATCACAGCAATCTTAATTAATTTTTTTTCTAAAAGTGCATAGTGCATAGATATATATAATTTCAATTCTACTGTTATAAGGCGGAACAACAACAACAAAGTTCCGTTGCGTTTTCGACGACGCTTGGTGCCGCGCATTTTTCGCGGCAAAAGTTAAAAGGTTATTCGCCCCTCTTAACCGGTTCGGACATTTTTCTTTTATTTTTTTTTGTGTGCGACTAAGAAATGGCTGCTCCAGAAAACGCGGTTCGGCCTCAAAATGACGTGCCAAATGACATAGAATTTTTTTGCGCCAAAGAGCAATCAATTCTGCTGCAAACAAACGAGATGTAATTGTATTTAACAACTGAGTCTATAGATCAGTTGTATGAAGCTGATCTTCTCGCGCGATTGGACTGGGTCAATTCCTTTAATCTTCATTTGACTCCACACAGACATCGCTGGAACGGCAGGATTTAAAGGAGACTTATAGTGATAGGCGATGGGAATTTTCGGAAGTTTTTATGGATGTGAAGGCTAAGCTCAATAGAGGCTTAGCGGCCCAGCGCAAATTGCAATTGTCGGGTAGCAGCTGCCAACTCCACATCTATAGACATCAACCACCATGCTGATCTTTCTTTTCGGACACGGAAGCCTCGATTACCCAACCTGGAGATTGCTCGTTTTCATGGATCTTATGCTGAGTGGCCGGACTTTCTCGCAACGTTCACCGCGGTCATTGGAAATGATGACGAGTTAAGCGACATTGAAAAGCTGCAATATTTACGGTCTAGTCTAGGCGGCGTGGCTCTGGAGGCCATACGCTCGCTGGAACCTTCAAATGACAATTATAAAAAGTCTTTGAATCTGCTCATAAATCGATTTGATAACAAAGTTTTACATTTTCAGGCGTTCAGGCAATATTTGTTTTAAAAGGTGTCGAGAAGGGATCTGCCAAAGGTCTTCGTGAGCTCAGCGATTCTATGAACGCACATCTTCGGGCAATCCATACGCTGGCCAATACACAGCAAATTTTGGATGGATTACTGATTCATATCGTCGTTCACAAGCTGGATCAACGGACTCGGGAAAAATGGGAAGAGGACTTGCCAATCGCTGAGTTATCTTCCTGGACTGATATGGAGTCGTTTTTGGAGAGGAGGTGCAGGATGATGGAAAATTTGGATCAAGCCTTGGTAACGCAAACACCAGGCCATCAGGTTGGAAAAAATTTGCATAAATATAACCCAAGTACACTCATTGCGTCTTCAACTAACTTAAATCATCCAATATGCCTATTTTGCGATGTGAGAGATCATTATTTTCCAAAGTGCTCTCGATTTTTAAATTTGAGCCCGCGTCTTCGATTTAGAGAATCCAAGAAAATGCACCTTTGTCTAAACCAAAGACCAATATAAACTCTAAGATGCGTAACGCCATACGATTTTTTTGCACACGAATTTTTTGTGCTGGGTTTTCAACTGGCTTTTCGCTCTCTGCCCAAAAGCCAGCGAGAGAGCGCTCTAAAGCCAGCCGCTCTTTTGCACGCATCTGCGGCAGCCGACGAATGTATGTGTGCACATGTATTCACAAGCGAAGAAATTCGCTGCAGCGCGCTGTCGAAATATACTCTTTATTTTAAAATTATAACATTATTAAAAATAATTATTTTGTATTGCTTTTATATTTACTTTATTTACTAATAATTCGAATGTATAATATTTTTTAGTAATGACCAAATATATCTGAGTATAAAAAGAAGCATAATTTATTTCATACATGACTTCACATTGGAATAATTGTCATTAGGGTATTCAGCATGTGACGTGTGAACGATTTTTAGGAGCCTCAGAAATTTTGCAATTGAACAGGATGAATATTTTTATATTTATTGTATTTTAAATATATGGAATCAAA
Organism: Drosophila prolongata; assembly: GCA_036346975.1. Taxonomy (NCBI): domain Eukaryota; kingdom Metazoa; phylum Arthropoda; class Insecta; order Diptera; family Drosophilidae; genus Drosophila; species Drosophila prolongata. The sequence goes on from JAYMZC010000320.1 coordinate 278,825, forward strand.
AATATGTGGTATTTTTATATTATACGTATTATAATAACATTATATAAAACAAGAGAGAACGCTATAGTCGGGTGCCCCTACTATCAGATACCCGTTACTCAGGTTAAGGGAGTGCGAAGGAGATGGAGATGGAGATAGAAACTTTGATCACGCATAACTTTTTAACGAATAGTCCGATTACAGAGAATGAACCCGAAAATAATATAGAAATAACATTTTCTGAACTTAAAAATAGAATCTCCTCCCTCGCAGCACACTTGTAATAAATCGGGACGATTCATCTTAGGAAGGGGAGAATTAGTTAATTAGTTAGTCTAACTTTAATTAAAGATTCTTATTAATATTGTAAATAATTTATTTTGGCAGAGCTTGCTACTGAGCTCTCATGGGTTCTTATTATATAAACATTCCCACCCTCACAAACGGCGAGCCAAGCTTGAGACAGACGTAAACAAATTCCCCCTAGCTAGCCGCCAAAGGCGAGCCAAACTTTAGACTAAACATCCGTAAGAATCCCAACACCACGAACCATCGTTTTTATTCATCGCGTTCGCTTCTAAATTTTCCTTGCTGATCACAGCAATCTTAATTAATTTTTTTTCTAAAAGTGCATAGTGCATAGATATATATAATTTCAATTCTACTGTTATAAGGCGGAACAACAACAACAAAGTTCCGTTGCGTTTTCGACGACGCTTGGTGCCGCGCATTTTTCGCGGCAAAAGTTAAAAGGTTATTCGCCCCTCTTAACCGGTTCGGACATTTTTCTTTTATTTTTTTTTGTGTGCGACTAAGAAATGGCTGCTCCAGAAAACGCGGTTCGGCCTCAAAATGACGTGCCAAATGACATAGAATTTTTTTGCGCCAAAGAGCAATCAATTCTGCTGCAAACAAACGAGATGTAATTGTATTTAACAACTGAGTCTATAGATCAGTTGTATGAAGCTGATCTTCTCGCGCGATTGGACTGGGTCAATTCCTTTAATCTTCATTTGACTCCACACAGACATCGCTGGAACGGCAGGATTTAAAGGAGACTTATAGTGATAGGCGATGGGAATTTTCGGAAGTTTTTATGGATGTGAAGGCTAAGCTCAATAGAGGCTTAGCGGCCCAGCGCAAATTGCAATTGTCGGGTAGCAGCTGCCAACTCCACATCTATAGACATCAACCACCATGCTGATCTTTCTTTTCGGACACGGAAGCCTCGATTACCCAACCTGGAGATTGCTCGTTTTCATGGATCTTATGCTGAGTGGCCGGACTTTCTCGCAACGTTCACCGCGGTCATTGGAAATGATGACGAGTTAAGCGACATTGAAAAGCTGCAATATTTACGGTCTAGTCTAGGCGGCGTGGCTCTGGAGGCCATACGCTCGCTGGAACCTTCAAATGACAATTATAAAAAGTCTTTGAATCTGCTCATAAATCGATTTGATAACAAAGTTTTACATTTTCAGGCGTTCAGGCAATATTTGTTTTAAAAGGTGTCGAGAAGGGATCTGCCAAAGGTCTTCGTGAGCTCAGCGATTCTATGAACGCACATCTTCGGGCAATCCATACGCTGGCCACTACACAGCAAATTTTGGATGGATTACTGATTCATATCGTCGTTCACAAGCTGGATCAACGGACTCGGGAAAAATGGGAAGAGGACTTGCCAATCGCTGAGTTATCTTCCTGGACTGATATGGAGTCGTTTTTGGAGAGGAGGTGCAGGATGATGGAAAATTTGGATCAAGCCTTGGTAACGCAAACACCAGGCCATCAGGTTGGAAAAAATTTGCATAAATATAACCCAAGTACACTCATTGCGTCTTCAACTAACTTAAATCATCCAATATGCCTATTTTGCGATGTGAGAGATCATTATTTTCCAAAGTGCTCTCGATTTTTAAATTTGAGCCCGCGTCTTCGATTTAGAGAAGCCAAGAAAATGCACCTTTGTCTAAACCAAAGACCAATATAAACTCTAAGATGCGTAACGCCATACGATTTTTTTGCACACGAATTTTTTGTGCTGGGTTTTCAACTGGCTTTTCGCTCTCTGCCCAAAAGCCAGCGAGAGAGCGCTCTAAAGCCAGCCGCTCTTTTGCACGCATCTGCGGCAGCCGACGAATGTATGTGTGCACATGTATTCACAAGCGAAGAAATTCGCTGCAGCGCGCTGTCGAAATATACTCTTTATTTTAAAATTATAACATTATTAAAAATAATTATTTTGTATTGCTTTTATATTTACTTTATTTACTAATAATTCGAATGTATAATATTTTTTAGTAATGACCAAATATATCTGAGTATAAAAAGAAGCATAATTTATTTCATACATGACTTCACATTGGAATAATTGTCATTAGGGTATTCAGCATGTGACGTGTGAACGATTTTTAGGAGCCTCAGAAATTTTGCGATTGAACAGGATGAATATTTTTATATTTATTGTATTTTAAATATATGGAATCAAAAATATGTGGTATTTTTATATTATACGTATTATAATAACATTATATAAAACAAGAGAGAACGCTATAGTCGGGTGCCCCTACTATCAGATACCCGTTACTCAGGTTAAGGGAGTGCGAGGGAGATGGAGATGGAGATAGAAACTTTGATCACGCATAACTTTTTAAAGAATAGTCCGATTTGAAAAATTTCTTCTACATTTCGATAGGTATTGATGAACACAATAAAACTGCATTTTTACTTTTCCGAAATATTTAAATTTTTAAAATCGTATATAAGCGATTGTGGGCGTTAAAGGGGGCGTGGCACCTTTTTGAAACAAACTTGCGCTGCATAGGAACTCCTAAAATCTTCATGCAAAATGCCAATCTTCTAGCTTTCATAGTTTCCGAGATCTCAGCGTTCATACGGACAGACAGACGGACAGACAGACGGACAGACAGACGGACAGACAGACGGACAGACGGAAATGGCTAGATCGACTCGGCTAGTGATCCTGATCAAGAATATATATACATTATAGGGTCGGAAACGCTTCCTTCTAGCTGTTACATACTTTTGCACGAATACAATATACCCTTTTACTCTACGAGTAACGGGTATAATTATTATCATAGTATAAATTAAATTTATATAAATATTTGTATATTAACTATTTTAATTATTTTAAAAAAAGAGAAACCCAAAACAAAAAACTTATTAAAAATAAATTGTAAACGACACCAATAAATAAATAATATTTTACTGAAAAATAAAAAAAAAATGGCATCGAAAAAACATTCTGAAAAATATAACAAAACGCTTTCGACAACTTGGAAAAAAGTTCATATTTATATTTATATTTACATATGTACGTAATATTAAATATAAATAGGATATCCTGTAGCTTAGTTTTATAATTAAGCATTCAATTCGTGTTGTTATAAATAGTTTAACTTTTTATAAAATAATAATATTAGCTCTAAAAATTTATTAGGTAAACAAAAAAAACGATGGTTAAATAAAAATGAATATCTGCATATCAAATTAAATGTTCCTTTTTATATATTTAAATTAATTATAAAAACATACCTTTTAACACAAAACAAATAAAACTGCTTGACTAAATAAGAATAGATTTAAATGCAGATTGATAATATTATTCATATTTACTTAAAATATTTTAAGTCATTAAATGAAAGTTTAATATATTTGAATAAAAATTAAATTTAATATTTCCATTTTAAAGTTAGCCATGGATTAAAAAATAAAGTGAAATATATTTAATTAAATATCCTTTAAATATATTCAATTTAAATATAGTTCGCTTTGTTTTTGTTTAACAATCATTTTATATTCAAATCTATTAAATTTTTAAATTTAATAAAGCAGTTTTATATGTTTTGATTTAAAAGTTTTATTTTTAGCTTTAATATAAATATGTAAAACGAAACAATAAATTAAATATGTAGATACTAATTTTTAAGGTATATATACAAGTTTTACAACAAGCTTCATTGCCATATATGTCTACATAAATGCAATTTAAATATTCATCCTGTTCAATCATAGAAGTTCTTTTGACACACAATTAGTTTCCTAGTCCAGAAATGATTTCTGGACGAAAATCGTCTTCTCGAGCAAATACGCACACATACGCACTTCCTTATTCGTGCAATTCTATTTTTAGATTTTTACGCTCTCAACTTTGTGCGAGCGGAGAGAGCGGAATTTTCGTCGCCACCAAAAAACGAGCTGCATATGGCAAAACCAATGTATGGGCGTTACGCATCTTAGAGTTTATATTGGTCTTTGTCTAAACTGTTTGTGCAAGGGGCATAGTTTGCAGCAATGTAAATCAACTCATTGCAGATATTGTCGCATGAAGCACCACTCACTATTGCATATGACCCCTGACTCATCCGGACCACCTCCATCATCAGACCCACTCTCGAGCTCTCAGCCATCACCATCTACTTCATCTACACTAGTGTCATGCTCACACCTTGATCGTCAGGTATCGCACCCTCCACCAAATGCTTCAAATACTGTGCCAATAAATTACGTGTTGCTGCCAACTGCTTTTGTCTAAAATAGGGTTGGTTCATTTATGCCCTGTCGAGCAATCTTAGATTCTGCTTCTCAATTAAACTTCATAACTAGGCGCCTAGCTAGCCAGTTAAATTTGAAATATAGGCATTCGCATACACTCATTTCTGGGATCGGTGAGTCCTCTATGAACTCTGATAAATCAGTGGATATTTTTGCGCAATCACGGGATGCAGGCTATCGTGCGTCATTCACAGCTGTTGTGACTCACAGTATCACTGATTATCAGCCGAATTTCAACATAAATACATCAGGATGGAGGATTCCACAAAACATTTCGCTCGCTGACCCTTATTTCAACCAAGCACAACGAATCGACTTGTTAATTGGCGCTGGTCTGTTTTTCGAAATAATTGCTATGGGGCAAATACACTTGGATAGCATGTTGCCAACACTCCAAAACACCAAACTTGGTTGGATCATTTCTGGTGGTAGCGACTACTCCAAATCATAAGTCTGTCTTAGCCGCCATTGTCAAGGATACTACGGATGACGCACTTGTTGCCATAGTAAAGCGATTTTGGGAAATTGAGGATTATAATCCAACAATTGTCGTCTTTGATGGGTCTGCTAGAACTACTTCTGGCAGCTCTCTGAACGACTTGCTTCTTGCAGGGCCAACAATTCAATTCAATTCAGGCGCTGGGATTAGCCTGGGATCCTTCTTCTGACCAACTTCAGTTCAACTTTTCTCAATTATCTGTAAATCATCGAGTCACCAAGCGTATTGCACTTTCAACAATAGCCAAATTCTATGATCCCCTCGGTTTAATAACACCGATTGTCACAAAGGCCAAGATCTTTTTGCAATCCTTATGGAATGCTAACGTGGATTGGGATGACACATTACCAGAGCCTATTCTTTCGTCATGGGGGGAGTTGACCTCTCAGGTATCGATCGTCCAAAACTTGAAATTTTCACGATTCGTAATGCAACCTCAGGCTTCCATCCAGTTGCATGGATTCTGCCATGCTAGCATAGCAGCTTATGCAGCGTGTTTATACTTGCGGTCGGAGGCCAATGGAGAAGCAAAGGTCCATTTGCTCTGCGCCAAGTCGAGAGTGGCCAAGTCGAGAGTGGCCAAGTCGAGAGTGGCTTCTACAATTCCAAGATTGGAGTTGTCGGCAGCGCTTTTATTAACGGAGCTTATCGTAAGCGTCAAGGAAACCATCGATTTCGAATGCGACTTTCATTACTGGCGTGGATTCGGCAGCCTCCGAGGGATTTCAACGCATTTGTATCAAACAGAATCGCGAAAATTCAGGAGATAACAAAAGGCATCACTTGGCACCATGTTCCAACAAGCTTAAATCCGGCGGATGTCGTATCGCGAGGCTGTACCCCGAGAGAATTGCTGGAGCACTCCCTGTGGGCTAACGGGCCTCCATTCCTGCTGCAAAGCTCGTCAAAATGGCCCTCTCTTCCAAATGCAGTTAAGGATTTTCCAGAACGTCGTTCCGCAGTGCTAGTTGGAACTGTTTGCACTGACATTTCAATCAACTGCAAATTCCTTAACTCTTTTCATAAGTTGCAGCGTGTATTTGCGTACATTTATCGGTTCATTTCGAATTGCAGAGCAAAATCTTCACCTTCAAGGAACCGTGATACTGTTGAGGAGCTCAATTTGGGGACCGTACTTCTTCTGAGGAGCATCCAACAGGTTCACTTAGCCAAGGAGTTTGGATGTCTTAGCCAGGCCTGTGTGTCCACAGAAGAGCAAGCTGATTTCGCTGAGACCAATAATCGGCTCGGTGGATTACTTCGCGTTGGTGGAGGACTTCAGAATGCAAGCCTGGACTATGATACTCAGCATCCGATATTGTTACCCAAGGATCATCCAGTTACCAAGGCAATCATCGTATATTTTCATAGAAAATACTTGCACGCAGGATCGCCAGTGTTACTTGCCAGAATCTATTTCTGAGCGAACCCCACACGGCTGCGATAGCTTCCTCCTGCTTAGCTGATGGGATTGATTGGAAGTTCATACCTCCGCGTGCCACACATTTCGGTGGTTTATGGGAGGCGTCTGTTAAATCGGCCAAATTTCACTTTTATAGAGTCGTCGGTGCTTCCATCTTGGGCCTCGATGAATTGAGAACTCTCGCTTATGAGATTTCTGCCATCCTTAACTCCCGCCCACTCTGTCCAATTTCAGAAAACGCTGAAAGTCTTGAGGTGCTAACGTCGGCCCATTTCCTGAAAGGCTCCAGCTACACAAGATTTCCTGAGCCTGATATCACGCATCTCCGAGAAGGCCGCCTCAGCAGATGGCAAAGGGTGACACAGATGCAGCAGCAATTCTGGAAGCGGTGGAGCAGCGAGTATTTATCCTTGCTCCAAGAAAGGAGTAAGTGGCGCGTCGAAACATCCAACATCAATGTCGGAAGCATCGTGTTGCTGAAGGAGGACAACCTTCCACCCTTGAAATGGCAGCTGGGGTGCATCCAAGGAGTCGTTCCAGGCGAGGACGGCGTCGTCAGAAAAAAACAAAAAAAAATTGTTTATTAGTTAATATTTTTGGTAACACTTTAAAGTCAAAAACGTGATTTTAGCCTAAATATACATATATATATATCGATATATTTGTTATTATAAAAAGTAAAATAATAAGTAAAAAAAAAAACTCGACGTCAGTAGCTGCGGATTTAGGTACAGAAATTGTGTGCAAAATTTCAAAACGATTCGTTTAGTTGATTTTGCAGGATCGTGTTCACCGACTTTGAAATAGCAACTTTTCAGGAGAGCATTTTTAAAGTTTTAGACATCGAAAAATCGCATACAAAACGCATAACTCACCTACGATCAACTGCCCATAACTTCGGAAGTTTTACTCGGATGAATCTAAAATTTTAACGCAAATATTCTTCAAATTTTGTGCATTCAGAAAAAAATGTAAAAAATGTAAGGGAAACAGACACCCCTGATCAACTATTAAATATTTTTTCACACATTTTTGCATAAACATTGTCAACAATCTAAACTTTCAAAAAATATAATCATTCATTCAAAAAAAATTTTTACATATAAGTTAACTAAGTTAACCGGGCGGCGGCAAAGACCGATCGTCCGAAGGCTCGCTCCGGCCAAATTGCTGACACAGCGTCTGGCCGGAATCTCGTGCATAGCCGGCAAACACTACCCATTGGAGTGGCCGATATGAGTCTCTTTTTTGTTAGCTTTAAGTTTCAGTTTAGATTTGACTTTATATGAATAAAGAGCTGTCGCTCATACAAATTCTACTCCGACAACCGTCGTTAAATTCTTATTACTGAAAAACTGTCTGAGTTGTCTGAGCTGTCTGAGCTGGCCTAGGGCAGCAGGTAAAGAAGGGCAGTCACCCTTCCAACGTAATCTTCGTAATTCATCTTGGAGAATTCTTCGGCCAGCCGGCCAACTACCACAGCGGCGGACCTTGAAACCCGCAACCCCCAGGATAAGCTGCAACTGCGAGGGACCACCCGTGGGATATTTAAATAATTAATTGGCGCTCAACGCAAAAGTACCCACAGCGGTATAATAGGGATCATGTAAGTGAGCACCCCAGTCCTTATACTTCCCGGCATCTGCATTTGTGTGTAACTTATAATAAAGAAAACAAATAAATCGCGGATAGAATATTCTTCTGCAGCTCGAATAAATAAAACAAGTAAATCACTGCCAGAATATTTTCTGCAGCTACGCTTCCATAATTTGGTGTTAATTTAAAAAATAGATACAATATTAATTAGCATACTCATTATTTGATGACATTGTGGAATTTTAAATTGTGGAATTATATGCGTTATTATTATATTTGTTTCTGTGTGTTGTTTGCATTTATAATTGCTAAAAATATAAATATATCAGACATATAAAATACAAGTATAATATTAAATATCTCGGCCTCGGCGCAAGAGCGCCGCTGGGAAATAAATAAATTGTTAATTTATTTAAATAATTTTATTGGCGACAGAACTGTCTCACCGAATTGTGGGCATTTAATTTAGCCCTTTTGTGTCGTTGTGTTTTTTGCTTATACATAAAATTCTCTGTATTAGCTTACAATCTTGGGTTTTTTTTGTTTTTTACTGCTTCCCCGCTCCCCGCCGGTACGCGAACCCGAAACCGCGCATTCACATTTCGACTCTGTTAGCTTCGCTTCTTTGTTTACCATAGCGGCAGCTCAGCTGCCATGGCCCCTTTGCTGCACAATTTTGTTTATGTAAAGCTGCATAGGCATGCAACTCTTGGTAGATGGAATTTAACATTGCTGTCCATGTCATTCCTAAATTATAGGGATAACAAACAAAATAGTGACTCAGAGTCAGACTCTGAAAGACTTCTAATTACTTCTACACCGAGGCAGGCGGCTACCAGTGCCGCTCCCAATACAAACATGTCCATAAACGCGGATCAGCTCCAGGCTGTCATCCAGGCGGCTATCGCCAACGCCCTTAATAGAAAAGGCTGTCGAGGACCAGCGCAGTAAGAATGAAATGCGCAAAACTATAGAGAACTTAGCTAGGCAGGTGGCAGAGGCGCGGATATCACCCGCCCAGATAGAAACCTCCCAGATTAAAGTTTATGAACCCATTGATATCACAGGTAATGTTCAATGCAACGATCCCTTAGACGCCTTTAATTGTCTTCCCGAATTTACGGGGGCACAAGAGACATATGTCTCTTGGCGGCAAGCGGCAGTAGCTGCATATTTTATATTTAGAAATTATGTAAATAGCTCACGCCATTACCAGGCGGTAATTATTATTAGGAGCAAAATTAGGGGCCCTGCTGATGCCGTGCTATCTTCGTTTGGCACTGTATTGAATTTTGATGCGATTATAAATCGCCTCGATTTCACATACAGTGACAAGCGACCGATGCATGTCATAGAACAAGAGATGGGCACCCTCATCTCTCTCTGCCACAATATTATGATGAGGTCGAGAAAAAATTGACCCTCCTTACAAACAAAGGCACCATGTCGCACGACGCTTCGGCGGCAATGGTCCTATGCGAAAAATTCCGGGATGATGCCCTTCGAGTATTCATCTCGGGATTAAAACCAAGCCTCACAGATGTCCTCTTCTCGGCAAAGCCGAAGGACATGCCAACAGCACTTGCTTTGGCCCAAGAGGTGGTATTCCTTCGCGGCTTCGTTTGCAAAAAGCCAGGATGATAAAGAAAAGAAACAATATCCAAAGACGCAGGAGCGCCAACAGGCCACTCCTCAAAACAATTTCCAAACAGGTGCTAGCAAGAATTCATATTTCACAAAGCAGCACAAAGTTCAAGTCCACTCTGCTCCACGCAGTGATAGGCCTTATGAGAATACTCCCGAGTCCATGGACATCGACCCTTCGCAGTCCAGGATGTTCAAGCCATCTCAAGCGCCGGCTTACCAAAACAGAAAACCGGCCGTGTCCGATCGATCTGGCCCGCACAAGAGGCAGAGAGTAAAAATAAAAGAAAAAAAAAAAAACAACATTGCGCAGAGCGCAGGCGAAACCGAGGGAAATTACACCGCCGCAGCCTCAGGCGCGATCCAGGAAATCAATGACGACGCCATTCATGAATATGATTCAGACGTTATTAATTTTTTATGGGAAAATCCCTGCTACCCGTCATCAGACGAAGAGTACCGGGAGTAGATATGAAGCTTTTGGTAGATACGGGCGCGGCAAAAAACTTCATCCGTCCATACGAAGGATTGAAAGGCATCCGACCGGTAGAATCGCCATTTACGATACATTCTATTCATGACGTCACCCCCATCACTAAGAAGTGCTTTGTCTCCCTATTCAACTTGAAGGCCACGTTCTTCATATTACCAGATTTGTCCTCCTTCGATGCCATAATTGGCCTTGACCTGTTAAAACAGGCAGGGGCATCGCTTTGTCTAGCTTCAGGCCACCTCAAATGGGGCTCCAAAGTAGAACAGTTAGAATTCCAATCGTGCCCCGACGTCAATTTTACCAACATTGATTGCGCGGACGCCCCGCCGCTAGCTAGAGAGGCCTTTATAAAAATGCTCAGCGAACGAAAAAAAGCCTTTGCAAACGCCAACGAGGCCCTACCTTACAACACGTCAGTGGTAGCTACCATCAGGACGGTTAGTGAGGAGCCCATTTATGCCAAGCTTTACCCATACCCAATGGGAGCAGCTGATTTTGTCAATAACGAAATCGAAGAGTTGCTAAAAAATGGCATAATACAAAAGTAAAAGTCCCCCTACAACAACCCAATATGGGTTGTAGTATTGGACTTTCGTAAATTGAACGAAAGGACGATACCTGATCGCTATCCTATGCCAAATATCTCTATGATACTAGGGAATTTAGGCAAAGCGAAATACTTCACAAAAAGCAGTGTTACGGAATTAATCCGGAACTGCCGTAAAAATACGGACCTGCTCGTGGCGCTTGAATCTCAGCTCACTAGCCGCATGCTAGCTGAGCCCGATTCCCCAAAGCGCAAAAAAGTCGCGGTCGGTGGGCATTCTATGGCAGGTGCTGTGCAACCTGCTGCCCGCGATTCGACTCCAGCTGCCAATCTTAGGCGCCACTCAAATGGTACTAAGATCGGGGGCAAAAAGTGATTCGGTATCCGAAGTTGCTGGAATCGATGTGGCTCCGCTAGGTACTTCCGCTCTGTCCGATCAAAATAAAGTAGTGGCCCCAACACCTCATGTAGACTTTACGTCCGGATTACCGGCCGATACTGGTAGTACAGATACAAATTCTGTAGTACCAAAAAGGGTTACATGTGTTGTACCAAAAACGGTTACTTGTGTTCGGGTGCCCCAGCTAAAACATGTATTTGTTTCACGGCTCGCCCCAGACCTCTCATCACTGGATATTACGGCTTATATCCGTAACAAAATCCAAGTTGATGATTTGAAGGTCGAACAATTTAAATTTTCTTATGCTAGGAAAGTATCATCATTTAAGATTGGTATTCCTTGTGCTCTTTTTGCATCTGTGTGTTCCACCAGTTTCTGGCCCGAGGGCATATTTGTAAAAGAGTACGAAGCTAAGAGAAAAAAGAATAGTTCAGGGGAAATGGAAAATACCATTAAAGAACCATCCCCAGCGCCCTCCACATCCTCTTCTGTCCCAAAAAACTAGCCTCCTCATTTCTTCTTTGCTATCAGAATACAAGAGGCTTACTTAGTAAGCTGACTAAATTGTATTCGGATAGTTTTTCTTTCCCATATAATATTATGGTATGTACAGAGACCTGGTTAAGGCCGGATATTCTTAGCTCCGAAATTCTCTCGGGTAAGTACACAATTTATAGGCTTGATCGTCAGTCCAGACGGGGAGGTGGAGTGCTGATTGCTGTCGACTCCACCTTTTCGTCTGAATTACTAACTTTCGATGAATTTTATGACATCGAATTCCTAGGTATAAAATTATCGTTTCCCGGTAGTTTTGTATATATTACTTGTTCATATATCCCACCATCATCTGAGTTCCCTATTTACGCAAATCACCTTTCCGTTATTCAGTCCATTTCCAAAAAACTGTCAGATCGAGATCAGCTAATAGTATTGGGTGATTTTAATATACCTAGTGCGACATGGTCCCCTGACGAAAACTCTAACATTTTACTTCCTTTAGCGCAGCATGACTTTATTGACGGCATTGAATTCCTTCTTTTATCTGTGTGTTCCGTTATACTATCCGTCAATTTCAAATAAACCTCCGTGGTTTAATAAAGAGTTGTCCCACCTAAAAAATATTAAGTCCAGACTTTTCAATAAATTTAAAATGTGCGGTTCACAATCTGCCTTCTCTCGGTACCTAAGGGCTCGGTCAAATTTTATCGTGCTTAACGCCCGGTGTTATAAAAGCTATTTGACTCGTTGTAGGGTCCAATTTTCACAAGATCCAAAACAGTTTTATAATTTTGTTAACATTAAGCGTAAATTAGCCTGTTACCCTGCATCACTATCATTTGAAAACTCTACGGCAAATTCTGATCAGGCAATTGCCGATCTATTTGCCCAGTTTTTCCAGACAACATATTCTGTTTCATCCCGTCCAAATCCGTCTTATTCAAATGCCATACCCAAGTCGAACTTGATTTTTTGTCCGAAGTTAAGCGAAAGCTGCCTTCTTTTGGATCTCCATAAAGTTAAGCCTGTCTATTCACCGGGTCCGGACGGAGTTCCAGGCTGCGTGCTGAGGTACTGTGCTGAAACTCTGTGTAGACCTCTGTACAAATTGTTTACCTTGTCTTTAAAAACATCTCATTTCCCTCTTATTTGGAAGGAGTCATTTGTCATTCCCCTTCATAAGAAAGGAAATAAATGCAATACAAGTAATTACAGAGGCATATCCAAATTATCCGCCATCCCAAAGCTTTTCGAAAACACTATTACACCCCATTTGCAACATCTTTGTAGATCGATTATATCTCCGTGTCAACATGGATTTATAAGGCGAAGATCTACGACGACAAACCTCTTGGAGCTAACGTCTTTTGTAATAAATGGCTTTAGAAAGAACATGCAGACTGACGTAGTTTACACTGATTTTAGTAAAGCGTTTGATTCAGTAAATCACTCGCTTTTTGTATTAAAGCTAGACTTATTAGGGTTTCCATGTGATCTTCTAACATGGATCTCAAGTTATCTGAGTGGTAGGACTCAACGAGTCCTCTTTAAAAACTCGATCTCTGATTTGATCCGAGTTACTTCTGGCGTCCCACAAGGAAGCCACCTTGGCCCACTTCTTTTTACTTTATTTATAAACGATCTCCCACTAGTCTTGACAAAGTCGCGTGTCCTTATGTACGCAGATGACGTTAAGTTATGCCTGCAATATAACGAAATTTCTAGCATTTCAGACTTACAATCTGACCTAAACGCTTTTCAAACATGGTGTTGTGAAAATCTTTTGGATTTAAATAGCGCTAAGTGCAAAGTAATGACATTTTTTCGGGTGAACAAACAATATGCAACGTATACGCTGGGTGGTTGCGCGTTGTCTAGAATTACGCATGTTGATGACCTTGGCGTCCTCCTTGACCCTAAACTTAAGTTTTGTGACCATATTACTTCTATGGTGAATAAAGCCAGGGGAGTACTTGGATTTATTAAAAGGTGGTCAAAGGAATTCGATGCTCCCTATGTTACAAAGACTCTGTTTATTTTACTAGTCCGTCCAATCCTGGAGTACTGTTCTGCAGTTTGGAGTCCTCAGTATGGTGTACATATAGACGGGATAGAGTCTGTGCAAAAGAACTTTTTATTATTTGCTCTACGGGGCCTTAACTGGAATGCAAGCCTTATTTTACCATCCTACTCTAGTAGACTTCTCCTAATTAATCTACCATCCTTAGTTCTCAGAAGACGAAAACGCCCACATACGGCACGTGGATTGGGTTCTTAAGAGCCTGCACGACGCCAACATGAGGGTATCAACGCAGAAATCGCGTTTTTTAAAGAAAAGCGTTAACTTTTTGGGTTTTATTGACACCAACAACGGTGCCACAACTGACCCAGAAAAAATTAAGGCCATTCAGGAATTCCCCGAACCCAAAAATATATTCGAGGTGAGATCGTTCCTTGGCCTGGCCAGTTATTACCGATGCTTCATTAAAAATTTTGCATCAATAGCTGGGCCCATCTCCGATATCCTGAAAGGGGAGCATGGAAGTGTCAGTAGGCACAAATCCAAAAATATCCAGGTGCAATTTAGCGAACAGCAACGGCTTGCTTTCCAAAAGTTGCGTAACATTCTGGCTTCAGAGGATGTCATCCTCCTACCCTGATTACAAGAAGGCATTCGATCTAACGACGGATGACTCGGTATTTGGCATTGGCGCGGTACTATCCCAAGAGGGAAGACCCATCACCATGATATCTAGGACCCTAAAAAACCGAGAAGTTAACTACGCTACTAACGAGCGTGAACTGTTAGCCATAGTCTAGGCACTGGCAAAATTACGCCATTACTTATATGCAGTAAAAGATATAAATATCTATACTGACCACCAGCCATTGACATTCGCAGTATCGGAATCCAATCCGAATGCGAAAATCAAACGATGGAAAGCTCGCATCGACGAGTCCGGCGCCAAAGACGAACTCGGCGAAACGCCAGTACCATCTCATGTGGGAGAAATGCTACACGTAGACATTTTCTCCACTGATAAGTAATACTTCCTCACATGCATTCACAAATTTTAAAAAGTTTGCAATGGTCCAACCAATTCCCTCTAGAACAATAGAGGATCTCAAGCCGGTTTTACTACAACTTCTTAACGTCTTCCCTAAAGCCAGAGTCATTTACTGCGACAATGAACCCTCATTGAACTCGCACACCATTCGGGCCATGCTGGAAAATCACTTCGGGGTTAGCATTTCAAATGCACCGCCACTCCACAGCGTCTCGAACGGACAAGTGGAGCGATTCCACAGCACTCTGTTGAAGCTTGCCAGATGCCTTAAAATTGACAAAGGCATTAGCGACACTGTAGAGTTGATCTTGCTGGCCACGTATAAGTACAACAAGTCTATCCGTTCGGTCATCGATAAGAGACCGGCCGACGTGGTAGTCACACAAGCAAGTGACCCGCATTGCGATATACAGGATAGGATAAGACTTGCCCAAAATAAGTTGAGAAGCAGGGAAAATAGCTCCCGACAAAACCGAGTGTTCAATGTCGGCGACAAAGTCCTAGTGAAATCCAACAGGAGACTAGGCAACAAGCTTTCACCGTTATGCGAAGAAACAACTGTGGAAGCGGACATGGGGTCCACAAGGACAACCTTAGGTAGGCGAGACAGAAGTACGTTGTCATTCGCTTGATAATTTTGTACTATTTTTTCCATTTTTGATCTCTAGCCACTTGGCATAACTTTTTGTCCTTATCATGTTTTTTTACCATTATTCGTACTCATTTCTCATTTACGCTTTATCTCATATGTTTTGGTGGTGGGCTACCCAAATTTTATAAAATACTACAACAAATCCAAAATTACAGGTTTAAACCCATACCTCTGCTATTCCTTTTTGCCCTGACATCGGCACACGTCACGGACTACTCGCAAGCCAAATACATTCCCATCATTGATGGAAGAATTTTAGTATGGGAAGAATTCGCATTTTTGAGACACTCAGCGAATCTCTCAGAGTATAGGCGCGTGGTGGAGGAAACTGGTGGCATGATTAACATGTTTCCCCAGTCCCACATGCAAAAGCTTTTGATCGTAGATGTCGGTCACCTGCGTGACCTTCTCGAATCATCGAATCATCCACCATAGGGTAGCCAGGAGTTTAGACATCTTGGGAGCGGCGTTAAAAGTAGTGGCGGGAACGCCAGACGCGGAGGACCTTGAAAACATTAAACTTACTGAATTTCAACTTATCAATGCAAACAATAGACAGATAAATATTAACAACTAAGTATTACCACCACTGTCAACCAAATTCTGAGGTCGGCTAAAGAATCCCAAGTTGATACGGGACACCTATACGAGATGTTATTATCTCGGAATAGGATGGAGCTGCAGAATTTATTGCTAGCAATAGCTCTTGCAAAAATCAATATAGTTAGCCCCAGCATATTATATCATGCAGACCTGGAAAGTGTGTGGATCGAGGAGCCCACAGATACCCCCATTAGAGATATACTGTCCGTTGCGTCTGTCAAAATATTACAATCCGTTAACATTTTACATTTCATTATTAAATTTCCAAAAATTAAGTCAGCATGTGTCAAGATCACAGTTTTTTCCGTGTCACACCATGACACAGTACTCAGGCTGGAGGACAAGGTCATAGCAGATTGCAACGGAGAGATTCACACAGTCAAAAACTGCTCCGTGTCACCTGGAGCCACATTTTGTCAACTGGCGCTGAGAAGATCATGCGCCCAAGAACTCCACGTTTTGGGTATTGCGCACTGCGTTATCCAACATAGCGATTTGCACCCTATCACCCACGCAGATGAAGGCATTCGTGTGAGGGTGGACAACGGCACTTACGTCCACTTACGAGGAACTCACCTCATCACCTTCATTGAGAGTGCCATGGTTAACGAAACCCGTTACGTCAATCACGACGTGGCCCGGAAAAGGGTACCAGGAGTGGCTAGCTCGCCTTCCCTGAACATCACCCTAGAGCACAACATACTCAGCCTTCCATACCTTCACCGCTTGAGTGAACGTAAATTGGAACATATTAAGAAATTCGGGGAAGATATCAACGACTATCGTTCACACCAGATAATGCTAATCGCAGGATCGATCTGCTGCGCGTTGATCTGCGTCGGCCTAACTTATCGGCGAGTCACCCAGGCCAGGAGATCCACGGCCCAACTAAGGGAGGTGATTGCCCAAATAGGGTCGGCCGAGGGCGGCCTTAATTCTGAGGGGGGAGTAGTTAACTAAGTTAACCGGGCAACGGCAATGACGGATCGTTCGAAGGCTCGCTCCGGCCAAATTGCTGACACAGCGTCTGGCCGGAAGCTCGTGCATAGCCGGCAAACACTACCCATTGGAGTGGCCGCTATGAGTCTCTTTTTGGTTAACTTTAAGTTTCAGTTTGGATTTGAATTTATATGAATAAAGAGCTGTCGCTAATACAAATTCTACTCCGACAAATTCTTATTACTGAAAAACTGTCTGAGTCCTTAGGCCAGCAGGTAAAGAAGGGCAGTCACCCTTCCAACGTAATCTTCGTAATTCATCTTGGAGAATTCTTCGGCCAGCCGGCCAACTACCGCAGCGGCGGACCTTGCACCCGCACCCCCCTGGATAAGCTGCAACTGCGACGGACCACCAGTGGGATATTTAAACAATTAATTTACATAAAAAAAATCCAAACACAGCGTCGAATTGCTATTTTTTGATGGTTGCTGTCATGGACGGGACAATTTTGAGATGGTTGCTGTCTGGAACGGCTCAAGTGTGACGTGATCATGGGAAAGTATTGATTTCAAGAAAACTGTGGGTACAAATTGATTGAAACTTTCCTCAAAGTTAATTCTATTGCCTATCAATTTTTTAAAATATCTCCTGACTTGGCACACGCTCTGTAAGGGGCGTAGGAATTTTTCAAAGGTTAGCGTCGATTGGTATTTTAGACGACAGAAAATAAGTTGGTTCATGCAATGGCTAACGATTGGTTCAAGTAATAGAGTGCGCGGCACTTTTATATCCCTTTAAACTACGCAAACTTTACTGCGATTTTCTCAAAAACTGTGGGAAACATTTTTATCAAATTTTCCAGAAACATTACTAAAACATCCCTACATACTCCTATATACACGGCATTTTGGCACACGCTTTGTGAAGGACTTTAATTACTCAATTACAACTCAATTTTGTAGTCCTCTTTTTGTATGGGCTGATTCAGACGCTTGCCCACTGTTAAGTGATTTTCTCAAAAACTGTGGGTTCGATTTTTATAACATTTAAAATGTACATATATCCTTGAAGAAACATCCTTTAAGCTGATGTAGCGTGCAACTCAAAACACACGCTCTGCGAGTTGAGATATTCTCCAAAGTATGTGGAGTCGATTTTTCAAATGCATTTTTGAAATACTTTCAGACATCCAATATGCTTAAATCTTACATATATAGTTAGGATTTTCGTTTTTTTTTATATTTTTGCATATAAAAGTTTTCGATTACGTGCCCAAATAGCGAGAAAATCAAAAAATAACAGCAGCCTAAGTCACCGACGCTAATTTGACGCACATAGGTTTTTCCACTGGCGAACATTTTTCGTTCAGAGTCTAGGCTTTATGGGAGAGATTGAAACTATGGCGTGAGCTTTATATCTAGTTTAAGCAATTATATCTATTCAATAGACGTAACACATGGATTGTCTATGTATACCGCCGTTAAAAGTTCCCAGCGAAGATAAATATTGAATATTAAAAAATCCAAATTAGGCAATAAGATTATGATCATTGCTGATTATCCCATTAGTAAGGAAATGGTTTAATTCAAGCAGCTATTATACGTGTATATTTTTTAGTTTAAAATATATTTATACAATATAAAATATACTTAAATTTCTTCTTCAATCCTTTGCGAATATCTGATTTTATAATTTTATAAATCCCTTGCATTATGTACATGTTATACCACAGAACGTGATTTCGAATGAGGGCTCTTCTGCGGATTCAAACTTAAAAACACTATAAAATATATGGGGTTGGAATATTTCATATGAAACCTTATTATAAATTAGTGGAAATATGCTATAACCAGATAACGTTTGTCAGCTGTCTGATTTACATACACACTAAATCTAAATAGTCCATAAATAAACATATTTTTATTTAGGAAGTTGAATATTCTATAATACATTTCAAAATGGCTGAATATTTGTCAACTAGCAGTGTAAGTAAAATTTGCATCAGAAAAGCCTGATATTGCAATAGTTTTACTTTACAGGTCTCTGGGACCGAAAACAGGGAAGATGAAGAAGTAGAGCCAAAATTTAAGTACCAACGCCTTGCTAACGATTTGAAAAACATACTAAATACTGATGTCGTGACAAGCACAGCTGTGCATTTTAAGGTGGGGGATAATCGCATTATAATTGCATCTTTTTAAATAAGTAATCAGTTTCTTATACTTGGCACATTCCGAGGACATGTTCATTTATTGGACCATCAAGGAAATTCTGTCAATTCAAATTTAAGCAACAGCAAACGCCACACTCATCAAGTGGCAGTCAACCAGATTGATGTGGATCCAAAGGGCGAGTATGTGGCCACATGCTCAGACGACGGAAAAGTGAGTCTCTGGTCTTAAGTCGACTGAGTCAGGCTAACTTTTTATACCGCAGGTTAACATAACGGGTTTGTTCAGCTGCGAGAACAATCAGAATCTAAGTTTTGGTAAATTTATAAAAGCTGTAGCCGTGGACCCCGAACTTAGATCTCGCACTAGGCGATTCATAGTGGGTAGGTAAACACATGAACAATTATCTGTTCATTTATCATAAAAACAAGTAATTCTTAGGCGATGACAAACTCATATTGTACGAGCGTAATCTTTTAAATAAGCTTAAGCCAATTGAGCTCTGCTTAGTCGAAGGGAATGTGTTGACCATACGATGGCATGGTAGCTTGGTTGCCTGGGCGAGTCACCTAGGTGTCCGTGTCTATGATTTAAATGAAAAATGCTCGCTTGGATTAATGAAATGGGAGGCGCCAACACAGGAGCGGCTGGAAAACTTTCGCTGCCACTTGCGATGGTCAAATAAGCATACTCTGTTAATCGGCTGGGTAGACACTATACGAATTTGTGTTATTCGCAAAAGAAATTTAATCGAAGCTTCAAGTAGCAATCT
This sequence comes from Drosophila prolongata, assembly GCA_036346975.1. NCBI lineage: Eukaryota > Metazoa > Arthropoda > Insecta > Diptera > Drosophilidae > Drosophila > Drosophila prolongata. Next base: position 298,687 of record JAYMZC010000320.1, read on the forward strand.
GCCGAGCTATATTGTAGATCCAGGTGAATTATATTACTCATGTTAATTGGATATTCAAACTAAAATTTATTTATTTCATCATTGCAGTCTCGACATTTCAAACTACTTTCTACATCTGTGGGCTTGCCCCATTGAACACCAACCAATTAGTGGTGCTTGGCTATCGCAAAGAGAAAAGCGAATCTTTTAAAGCCCAACGTCCTGTTTTATGCGTTATTGAGTACAAAAAGGATAGCAGCGAGGAGATCTGCACTGATAGTTTGACTTTGCGTGGCTTCGAGGAGTACACCGTAAATGACTATAGTCTGGGTAGCATAGTCGAGGATAATCGCTTTTATATAGTGGCTCCTAAGGACATTGTAGTAGCTAGTCTTATTGAAACGGACGACCGCATAGAATGGTTAATTAAGCACAGGTAAGCCAATATACAAGTTTCAATTCTTTGGTTCTGCACGACTCCAAGTCATTGCTACACTACTAAACTATCGCAACATTTGTCTGCTGCCCTCGTCCAATCGTAGTAGTATTCGGATAATGAGGACGAGACAGTGCCACTGCAAAGTTTACCATCATAGATGTCAGTCATCATTTCCAAATTCCGTTTGTGCAAAACTATATGATAGGGCTGACATTTTCGAGGCATGTAGCCAGTGTCAAATCTGGGATCGTGCCAGCGATAGACATGACGCAGTGGAGCCAGCCAAGTGCCGACCGAGACATCCTCGGAAACATAGGGTGTAAGCAAATGTGAGCTATTGACTATATATTCACATAGTTTTCGAGATAAAACGTATCCGCCGCCTAGGGCGTAGGGAAGATAATTTTTGCTAAGGTAATAATTAGACTCCTTCCAATGGCCTTTCCCTTTAATTTTTGCGCGGCCATTAAAGTATCCCCAATAAAGCTGGGGAATGGGATCACGGCCATAGTCAGACATTTTGCGAAGTAACTTTCGATCATAGGAGACGAGCTCATTGATTAGGCTGTCCAGCTTAACGTAGGTATCGTCGTCAACTTTTATGATATATGAAAATTCATAGTTGTCTATTAAAGCATCTAAAGCCTGCAGAAGTTTATCTGTAAGATTGTCGTATGTGTCATGGTGATGTTGCAGCATCAGAAGGTCTTTATGTTGATTTTGCTCGCTCAGCAGCTCCGCCTCCAGGGAGCTGCTTATTTTGACAGTACCAATGGCAAAAAGGTGCTTCACTTTAATCTCCCTCTTCGTTAATTGGGGGATTCTGGTCAGAGGGCTTTTCTGCCACTCTATATACTGCCTCAGGCGATTCGCCTGATGCGCAACCAACTCCACCTGCAAAACGCCGGTGGTGCCGTAGGTTGGAAGGTAGATTTGCTCTTCTGGATAATACGGCTGCTGGATGGGCTGTCTTACATTTTTGAGCCAGGTCCTTCGCATGGCATTCCTCTGTTCAGCACTGCGCGGTGCGCTCAGCACCAACACTATGAGAAACAGATTCGGATGCGACTTAAGGTCTGGCACTCCTCTGCGGTGTGCTGGACATTGGTCTACCGAACTAAGTATTTTTGTGATAAAGCTCCCAAAAAAAAATGCAGTTATAGCCGTGAAGAGGGTCAGTAAATTATTCAAACGCCTCATCCTTAATATTCTTTTAGCAGTGTGACCGCGGATAAATTACAAAAAAATGTGCTGAAAAAGTTATTATCTGTAATATTTTTATTATTCAAAGCCGCCATATACATACCATTAAAATTCAATTAACCGTACAATATGAGCGTCAAACTAGCATCGATGACTTTGCTACGACAGCGGAACGCTGGAAGTGGAACAAAGTAAAGTGTACAATTATTAGTGTATTATTCCAAAATATTAAAAATTGAGTGAGATTTGCGGAGTACATGATAACTGGTCACAGAATTGTCTGATTTGAAAAGGTCAAATTGCATTAGTTAAAGGACAAGATTCCTCAGGTAACGCTGTCGAGTTTTTATTTTTTTTTTTGTTTTTTTTTTCGATTTTTTCGACAACGTTACCTGAGGAATATGGTAGAGAAATGATGTGCAAAATCTCAAAACGAGCCGTTTGATAGGTTTGAAGGATCGCGTACACCGACTTTAAAATGGCAACTTTTCAGAAGAGCGTTTTGAAGTTTGTGCCACCCAAAAATTCAATATAAAACGCGCTTACTTACCTACGTTCAACTGCCCACAAATTCGGAAGGTTTATTCGGATCGATCTAAAATTTTAACACAATATTCTCGAGATAATGTGCATTCAGAAAAAGAATACAAAAAAATACAAAAAAAAAAGTTAAATAGATTTATCAAAATAATTAAAGCCTAGTACTCAGATCGAAAAACGAGTTCGCTAGCGTAAAAACTTTAATCTTTCCAGTGTGACTTCATTTTCGAGAGTTCATCAGAACGGTCGTACTGTCAATCAGCTGGGTTTGTTGACATGCAGTTAAAATTCAAAAATCGTATTTGCGGAAAAGAGCGCCTAAAAGATATTATCAAATACCTTGGGAAGTCAAGTCTGCCGCTGAACAAAAAAAAATTAAAAAACAATACAATTTAAATTAACAGTTGTTTTTAATTTGCTGATAATTATTTGCTGATTTAAACTTAATAGCTGCTCTTAGTTCTAACAAACGCTTTTCTAAATTTTTTATTATTTTTTGTACATTTTTGACCCAAGAAACACTTTGTTCTGACAAGAGGCACATCAAAAGATTAACACCCTCACAAGAAAACTGCTCTAATCGACTTTTACGGGTTTTTTGATTTTTTCTCCATTTTTTAAAAAGGTTTAGTGAGAAGCGCTTGCCAAAAAAATAAATTTTTCAATCTTTTCGCTGGGGTTCACCCAAAGTTAATTTCAGCAGACTGGCAACGCTATGAAATTTTCTTGTATAAGCCTAGTATCCAGATTGACAAACGATTACGCTAGCGTAAAAACTTTAATCTTTCGAGTGTGACCAAAATTTTGAGAGTTCATCAGATTTGCTAATTTAAAGTTCATAGCTGCACTTTATTGTATTTTTTCGTACATTCTTGACCTAAAAAACATTTTGCTCTGACAAGAGGCACCCCAGATAGTATTAATGTTATTTTGTCCTCACACGTAAACACCTGCAATCGACTTTTGTGAGTTTTTTTAATTTTTCCCTCCATTTCTTATAATGTTCAGTGAGAAGCGCACGCCAAAAGATTACATTTTTTAATCTTTTCGCTAGGGTTCACCCAAAGTTCATTTCCGCAGACTGGCAACGCTATGGAATTTTTTTCGTCGATCTGTGGACCGACGAAAAAAAAAGGCCCGATGAAAAGTGAACGCCAGCTGTTTGCCTCTCGCTCTCTCTCATGTCTGGCGTACGGTTTTCGTCGATCTGGATACTAGGCTATATTTTCGTCGATCTGAGTGCCGAGGTGAAAAAAAAAGCATGACGAAAAGTGAACGGCAGCTGATTGGCTCTGCCTCTCGCTCTCTCTCATGACTGGTGGAAAGTTTTCGTTGATCTGAGTACTAGGCTTAAGTACATAAATCTAGTAAAAGAAAAAAATGACGAGTTTTGCAAGATTATTTTTCAAAATGCGTCTCCAATTGTGCAATACTTCTTCTCAATACTTAAATCCCACAGAGCCAATTACCGTAAAATAATTAGGATTTTTGACAGATGTGAAACCTGTGAAAAACCGACATGGTTGTTCGCAGAATTTGTTGAAGGGTGTCAATTTTCCACTTATATTTTATTAATAGCTTAAATTGTTAAAAAATTATACTTAGTGGTTTAAGCCTAGTACTCAGATCGACAAACGAGTTTCTAGCGTAAAAACTTTAATCTTTCCAGTGTGATCAAAATTTCGAGAGTTCATCAGAATTAAGCATGCTACGGTCGTACTGTCAATCAGCTGAGTTGGTTGACAAGTAGTTAAAATTCAAATATCGTATTTACGGGAAAGAGCCTTTCAAAGATATTTAAACTAAATTGGCAAGACAAGTCTGCCGCTGTACAAAGAGATTAAAAAAACAATACAATTTAAATTTAACTGTTGTTTTGTTTAATTTACTGATAATTATTTGCTAATTTAAAATTTATAGCTGCACTCTTATTGTATTTTTTCGTTCATTTTGGACCTAAAGCCTAGTACTCAGATCGACGAGAACTGTCCGCCAGTCATGAGAGAGAGCGAGAGGCAAACAGCTAGCGTTCACTTTTCGTCAGGCCTTTTTTCACCTCGGTACTCAGATCGACGAAAAAAATAACAGAAAATTTCATAGCGATGCCAGTCTGCTGAAATGAACTTTGGGTGAGCCCTAGCGAAAAGAATAAAAAATGTAATCTTTTGGCGTTCGCTTCTCACCGAACATTTTATAAAATTAAGGGAAAAAATCAAAAAACCCGCAAAAGTCGATTGCAGGAGTTTACATGTGAGGACAAAATAACATTAATGCCATCTGGGGTGCCTCTTGTCAGAGAAAATTGTTTCTTAAGCCTAGTATCCAGATCGACAAACTATTACGCTAGCGTAAAAACTTTAATCTTTCCAATGTGACCAAAATTTTGAGAGTTCATCAGATTTAAGCGTGCTACGGTCGTACTGTCAATCAGCTGGGTTTGTTGACAAGCAGTTAAAATTCAAATATCGTATTTGCGGGAAAGAGCCTATAAAAGATATTATCAAATACCTTGGCAAGACAAGTCTGCCGCTGTACAAAGAAATTAAAAAACAATACAATTTAAATTTAAGTTGTTTTTTTTAATTTACTGATAATTATTTGCTAATTTAAAGTTCATAGCTGCACTTTTATTGTGTTTTTTCGAACATTCTGAACCTAAAAAACATTTTGCTCTGACAAGAGGAACCCCAGATAGTATTAATGTTATTTTGTCCTCACATGTAAACACCTGCAATCGACTTTTGTGAGTTTTTTCCTCCATTTCTTATAATGTTCAGTGAGAAACGCACGCCAAAAGATTAAATTTTTTAATCTTTTCGCTAGGGTTCACCCAAAGTTCATTTCCGCATACTGGCAACGCTATGGAATTTTTTTCGACGGATCTGTGGACCGACGTGAAAAAAAGGCCCGACGAAAAGTGAACGCCAGCTGTTTGCCTCTCGCTCTCTCTCATGACTGGCGTACGGTTTTCGTCGATCTGGATACTAGGCTTTAGGTCAAAAATGTACGAAAAACACAATGAAAGTGCAGCTTCCATTTGACTTGTTTTTCTATCCTTGAGTAACTGGTCTATCACAAAGTCTCCCATTTGTTTGTTTAGGTTTTTCTTCAGTATCTCTACAAGGTTTGTTTCGGTTGTAGTAGTTGTGCATTTCTGAGATATTGTCCTCTAAGTTTTCGTTAACTGTTGTCGTTTCATTCTTTCCTTCAATTTATATAGTCGTTTTCTGAAGTCCGTCATGCTTGAGTAATTTTTTCTTTTAGTGAATTGTATCCGAAGTAGTAGTTCTCGATTTTTTACTTTTATACTTGCAATTTGTGCGTTTCTGAGATATAATCCTCTAAACATTCGTTTACTGTTGTTGTTTCATTATCTCCTGTATTGTTAAAGTTTTCGGAAGTCGAGCATGCTCGGGTATTTTTGTATACCCTTGCAGAGGGTATTATAATTTCAGTCAAAAGTTTGCAACGCAGTGAAGGAGACATTTCCGACCCTATAAAGTATATATATTCTTGATCAGCATCACCAGGAGAGTCGATCTAGCCATGTCCGTCTGTCCGTCCGTCTGTCCGTCTGCCCGTCCGTTTCTACGCAAACTAGTCCCTCAGTTTTAAAGCTATCTGCTTGAAACTTTCCCAAAAGTTGTCTTTCTATTGCAGGTAGTATATAAGTCGGAACGAGCCGGATCGGGCGACTATATCATATAGCTGCCATATAACTGAACGATCGGAAAAGCCATAACGTTGGTGTTTTTAAAGTTAGGAAGTTGGGATTTTCTATGAGTTTTATTTTTGGCCAATTAATCCGACCTACCGAATTTCATAAGGATCGGACGACTATATCCTATAGCCGCCATATAACTGATTGATCGGAAATGCCATAACTTTGGTGTTTGTAAAGTTAGGAAGTTGGGATTTTCTATGGGTTTTATTTTTGGCCAATCAATCCGACCTACCAAATTTCATAAGGATCGGCTGACTATATCCTATAGCTGCCATATAACTGAACGATTGGAAATGCCATAACTTTGGTGTTTTTAAAGTTAGGAAGTTGGGACTTTTTATGAGTATTAAGAATACATCATATGAATATTTTTGAAGAATATAATTTACAGAATATTCTGCAAGGGTATATCAACTTCGGCTACGTCCGAAGTTAGCTTTCCTTTCTTGTTGTATTAGTGAATTGTATATCCGAAATCGAAGTTGACAGTTTGCCTTCGCACAATAGCATGGACTACCGAAGCCTTCTTACGTTTTCGAATTACCTTCTCGTCTGTGTATCCTAACAATCCTTTCATGCGTCTCACTCGGAACAGAAAACTTTCTACTTTTTATACCCTTGCAGAGGGTATTATAATTTTGGTCAAAAGTGTGCAACGCAGTGAAGGAGACATCTCCGACCATATAAAGTATATATATTCTTGATCAGGATCACCTCCTGAGTTGATATAGCCATGTCCGTCTGTCCGCCTGTCCGTCTGTCTGTTTCTACACGAACTAGTCTCTCAGTTTTAAAGATATCGAATTGAAACTTTGCACACACCCTTCTTTCCTTTGCACTCAGTATATATGTCGGAACGGCCGGGATCGGCCGACTATATCCTATTGCTGCCATATAACTGATTGATCGGAAATGCCATAACTTTGGTGTTTGTAAAGTTAGGAAGCTGGGATTTCCTATGGGTTTTATATTTGGCCAATCAATCCGACCTACCAAATTTCATATGGATCGGTCGACTATATCCTATAGCTGCCATATATGTGAGCTATTGAAAATGCCATAACTTTGGTGTTTTTAAAGTTAGGAAGTTGGGATTTTTTATGAGTATTAAGAATGCATCATATGAATAATTTTGGAGAAAATAATTTACAGAGTATTCTGCAAGGGTATATCAACTTCGGCTCCGCCCGAAGTTAGCTTTCCTTTCTTGTTTCGTTTTTCCTTCGGTCCGAGTCGGATTAAGAAAGTCAGTTGGCGACCTGTGGTTCTGGGCAATATATACAGTCTAGATTCCCGCTTGTGATTTGCTTTACGCAGCGCTTTTGACTTGCAGATATATCATTTGCGTTTTTTGCTCAGTGTTTTGTGTTGCGAAAGTAGATCTTAGACCTGAATGATTTTTAACAAACTAAATATTCCTTGTTAGGGCCCTAGAATGTGAATTTCACAGCCGGCAGCTACAAATGACTCGTCCATATTGAGCTGTTAATTATCCACCCCAACGCTGACGGATTGCCTTTTAATTGCCTTTCTTGCCCGGCTTGTCTTGCGGTATTATAAGAGTGACCTTCCTGTTACGTGCTTTTTATTATTGTCTGATCCTATTCCGCAAATATCTATGACCCATTTTCCCATTTTATTTATTTATTCGCCTGTGCCAAGGTAATTAAATAACAATCAATCCTGGTATTGGCGTGCGTCTGCCACACTTCATTCGTTTAGATAAACAAAATATCCAAATTTAAATAGTTGAGGAAAAACCTTAAATTACCAAAGTTAATGGCGAAGACAATTATATATCCAAAAAATTATCTAATTAGAGTAGCTGCCTCGTTGTTCCTTCATCTTGGGATTAGTCGTCTTGTCCTTCTTTGACTTAGACTCTTAAATTTACTAGTTTACGTTAAAATAAAAAAGAAATCGTTCTTAGATAAAAACAAGAGAGAACGCTATAGTCGAGTGCCTCGACTATTAGATACCCTTTACTCGGCTAAACAACTTAATATAAATATGCCTTCTTGTATGTTTTTCGCCGCTCGAATTAGCACCTTGGCCAGCTGTTCCAAAGTCATCCGTTAGATGTCGCTATTGTATTGGCCATCTACCCCAAGACATTGGTACCATGGGCCATGAAAGGCGGAAATGTAGGCGCTAGCCAGGCTTAAGCGTTTAATGGGTTTTTGGGCATTAGAGTGGGCGTGGCAAACTTTTATTAGGCCAATCGATAGGTATTGACGAAACAAATACATATCAATTAAAATTTTCATAATAGCATCAAAACTGTGGCCACAGCTTGTGGCTTGTGGGCGTCAAGGGCGCGTGTCACCATTTTGAAACTAACTTGCGCTGCGTAGGAACTCCTAAAATCTACATGCAAAATGCCAATCTTCTAGCTTTTATAGTTACCGAGATCTCAGTGTTCATACGGACGGACAGACAGACGGACAGACGGACATGGCTAGATCGACTCGGCTAGTGATCCTGAACAAGAATATATATACTTTATAGGGTCGGAAACGCTTCCTTCTACCTGTTACATACTTTTGGCCGAATACAATATACCCTTTTACTCTACGAGAAACGGGTATAATAAGTGTTTTCTCAAGTCGTGGGTACAAATTGAAGTAAAAACAAGAGAGAACGCTATAGTCGAGTGCCTCGACTATTAGATACCCGTTACTCAGCTAAACAACTTAATATAAATATGCCTTCTTGTATGTTTTTCACCGCTCGAATTAGCACCTTGGCCAGCTGTTCCAAAGTCATCCGTTAGATGGCGCTATTGTACCACGGCCCATGAAAGGCGGAAATGTAGGCGCTAGCCAGGCTTAAGCGTTTAATGGGTTTTTGGGCGTTAGAGTGGGCGTGGCAAACTTTTATTAGGCCAATCGATAGGTATTGACGAAACAAATACATATCAATTACAATTTTCATAATAGCATCAAAACTGTGGCCACAGCTTGTGGCTTGTGGGCGTCAGAGGGGGCGTGGCACCATTTTGAAACGCACTTGCGCTGCGTAGGAACCCCTAAAATATACATGCAAAATGCCAATCTTCTAGTTTTTATAGTTTCCGAGATCTCAGCGTTCATACGGACGGACAGACGGGGAGACGGACAGACGGACATGGCTAGATCGACTCGGCTAGTGATCCTGAACAAGAATATATATACTTTATAGGGTCGGAAACGCTTCCTTCTACCTGTTACATACTTTTGCACGAATACAATATACCCTTTTATTCTACGAGTAACGGGTATAATAAATTCGTTCTTCGAGTGGCCGGTTGGCTTAAACAGAACCGTCACGTCAGCATAAAGATGGCAGAGCGGCTGCGAAATACGAAAGCCGACAGTTTTAGGTATTTTGCCCAATGAATATTTTCGCTCTTTACAGTGAACGGTCGTGTTTTTGTTTTGCGCTCCGAATTTTAATTTTTTTTATTAAAACCACCGGGGTTTACTTAAATCTTTTTTAAAGTTTCAACACCTTTAGGTGTTTTTTAACAACTTTCCATTTTTAACAACTTTTGCGAGTGCATCGTGATTAACTTGTGTTTAGAAAATAAAAAGATTTTATCATTTAATTCGGTGCTGGTTTGTTGTTATTGTTTTCTATTGCCTCCCTTTTCAGTCTTTCTCTTCGTCTTTGGGCGCTGTTGGAACGGTACGCGTTCCAACGGTAATATTTCTCTGAGGTGTCTTATACCGGAGTTAATCGGTTAATATCCCGCTCTCTCTCTCTTTTCGTTTCGTGGTGCCTAACATCAAAGTTAATTGGAGTTTCGTTCCCGCTCTGTCGCTCTCCTTGCTCTCTCATAAAAAGTTCTTGAGCGCTTTCGATTTTTTTGTCCGCTATAGTGCACATTGGTCCGTGGTTAGTGATAATGGCTTTCTGTTCGTTGAAAAATTGCAAGAAAGTTATCTCGTCTGGTCAGCGAAGTAATCCCTGCCATACATGTAATAAAATTTATCACGCAAAGTGTCTTGCCTATTCTGGCCTGGTTAGCGATGCCATCGATAAGAAGAGTGGCCTACGATGAGTGCGATGAATGCATCGTATATGAGAACCAGGCAATATCTATTAGGCGGCTCACAAAAAGCAGAGTTACGGAATTAATCCTGAACTGCCGTCAAAATACGGACCTGCTCGCGGCGCTTGAATCGCAGCTCACTAGTCGCATGCTAGCTGAGCCCGATTCCCCAAAGCGCAAAAAAGTGGCGGTCGGTGGGCATTCTATGGCAGGTGCCGTGCAACCGCGTTCGATTCCAGCTCAGCTGCCAATCTTAGGTGCCACTCAAATGGTACTAAGATCGGGGGCAAAAAGTGATTCGGTACCCGAAGTTGCTGGAATCGATGTGGCTCCGCTAGGTACTTCCGCTCTGTCCGATCAAAATAAAGTAGCGGCCCCAACACCTCATGTAGACTTAACGTCCGGATTACCGGCCGATACTGGTAGTACAGATACAAATTCTGTAGTACCAAAAAGGGTTGCATGTGTTGTACCAAAAACGGTTACTTGTGTTCGGGTGCCCCAGCTAAAACATGTAATTGTTTCACTGCTCGCCCCAGACCTCTCATCACTGGATATTACGGCTTATATCCGCAACAAAATCAAAGTTGATGATTTGAAGGTCGAACAATTTAAATTCTCTTATGCTAGGAAAGTATCATCTTTTAAGATTGGTATTCCTTGTGTTCTTTTTGAATCTGTGTGCTCCACCAGTTTCTGGCTTGAGGGTAAAAGAGTACGAAGCTAAGAGAAAAAATAATAGTTCAGGGAATATGGAAAATAGCATTAAACCATCCCCAGCGCCCTCCACATCCTCTTTTATCCCAAAACACAATTTACAGGCTTGATCGTCAATCCAGACGGGGAGGTGGAGTCCTGATTGCTGTTGACTCCACCTTTTCGTCTGAAAAGTTGGTTAAACTAATCCGCTGCTTTCGTAAGGCAAACATTCATCTTTTAAATACTTTTATATCCGGCTATGACGGGTACGAATTTTATTCATGCACTAACATGGCTAAGGCCGTTAATATCTTTTATAGTGCATTGAACTCCTTCTTTTATCATGTGTTCCGTTATACTATCCGTCAATTTCAAATAAACCTCCATGGTTTAATAAGTAGTTGTCACACCTAAAAATATTAAGTCCAGACTTTTCAAAAAATTTAAAATGTGCGGTTCACAACTTGCCTGTTCTCGATACCTAAAGGCTCGGTCAAATTTTACCGTGCTTAACGCCCGGTGTTATAAAAGCTATCTGACTCGTTGTAGGGTCCAATTTTTACAAGATCCAAAACAGTTTTATAATTTTGTTAACACTAAGTGTAAGTCAGCCTGTTACCCAGCATCTATCATATGCAAATTCTACGGCAAATATTGATCAGGCAATTGCCGATCTGTTTGCCCAGTTTTTCCAGACAACATATTCTGTTTCATCCCGTCCAAATCCGTCTTATTCAAATGCCATAGCCAAGTCAAACTTAATTTTTTGTCCGAGGTTAAGCGAAAGCTCCCTTCTCTTGGATCTCCATAAAGTTAAACCAGTCTATTCACATAGTCCGGACAGAGTTCCAGGCTGCGTTCTTAAATACTGTGCTGAAACTATGTGTAGACCTTTTCACAAATTGTTTACCTTGTCTATGAAAACTTCTCATTTCCCACTTATTTGGAATCGAATACAAGTAATTACAGAGGTATATCCAAACTTCCGCCATCCCAAAGCTTTTCGAAAACGTTATTACACCACACTTGCAACATCTTTGTGGATCAATTATTTATCCATGTCAACATGGATTTATAAGGCGAAGATCTACGACGACAAACCTCTTAGAGCTAACGTCGTTTGTAATAAATGGCTTCAGAAAGAACATGCAGACTGACGTAGTTTACACTGATTTTAGTAAAACGTTTGATTCAGTAAATCACTTGCTTCTTGTATTAAAGCTAGACTTATTAGGCGTTTTATGTGATCTTCTAACATGGATCTTAAGTTATCTAAGTGGTAGGACTCAACGAGTCCTCTTTAAAAACTGGATCTCTAATTTGAATCGAGTTACTTTAGGTGTCACCTTGGCCCACATCTTTTTACTTTATTTATAAACGATCTCCCTCTAGTCTTGACAAGGTCGCGTGTTCTTATGTACGCAGAAGACGTTAAGTTATGCCTGCAATATAACGCAATTTCCAACAATCGGACCTAAATGCTTTTCAAACATGGTGTTGTGAAAATCTTTTGGATTTAAATAGCGCTAAGTATAAAGTAATGACATTTTTTAGGGTGAACCCACAATATGCCAAGTATACGCTGGCTGGTTTTGCGTTGTCTAGAATTACGCATGTTGATGACCTTGGCGTCCTCCTTGACCCAAAACTTAAGTTTTGTGACCATATTACTTCTATGGTGAATAAAGCCAGAGGAGTACTTCGATTTATTAAAAGGTGGTCAAAGGAATTCGATGATCCCTATGTTATAAAGACTCTGTTCGTTTCACTAGTCCGTCCAATTCTGGAGTACTGTTCAGCAGTTTGGAGTCCTCAGTATGGTGTACATATAGACCGGATAGAGTCTGTGCAAAATAACTTTTTATTATTTGCTTTACGGGGCCTTAACTGGAATGCAAGCCTTATTTTACCATCCTACTCTAGTAGACTTCTCCTAATTAATCTACCATCCTTAGTAAACCGTAGAACGATGCTTGGCACAACTTTTATCTATAAACTTATTCACGGGGATGTGGAGAGTCCCGAGTTACTGGGTCGCATAAGCTTCTCCATGCCTAATAGAATTACCAGGAACTATGTTCCTCTTACATTAAATATTTGTAGATCTAACTTTGATATGCATGAACCGTTTAGAGTGCTGTGTAACTACTATAATATACTATACCATGTAATTTCTACTACCGACTCTTTGCCAAGCCTAAAAGCATTCATTTTATTTTTTTTTTACTTAGCACAAAATTAGTATTGTATTAGTGTCGTACGTATTTCTAACTCAGTCTGTCTGCTTCTATATTGTCCTTTTTCACTTCTCGCGATCTCGTTTTTACGCCTTTTGGGCTCCGCGCGTAACAAGCACTGCTTGGTGTCATAAGGGCCACTTGTTTGCGCTGATCATAGTGCATCAACGTCCGAATAAAAAAAATTTGTTGCTGCGCTCCAGATGCTAGCGCTGCATTTCTGTTTGGGCCAGCGAAGGGTAGGGGTAGCGGTGGCTATAGGAATCAAGAGGGGGTGAAGGGGGCGCTTGGGCGGCGTTAACTCCTCCCCACTACAAGATCTGTGTCCGACAGATCACTAGGCCTTGGTTGCGGGTTCCAGAGTGCCCTGCGCGGGTGCAGGAGGGTCCCGCAGCTTATTGGACTTGACTGATAATTTCTCCATGCTGAATTTATGAACATATTTCAGTGATGGCTCATAACTGGCTTTTATCTGGGTTAGCAAGGCTGGCATTGCCATCAGGTATGTTGATGAGTAGCTGCTGTAGTTCCGGTCACCGATTGTTATCGTTGTCCAATTACACGACAAGTTTGTTAGGAAAATTGTGCCGTCAACCAGTTCCACTGTTTCCTGGTTGGTTCTCAGGTAATCGCACTCGGCACACTTTCAACAGTTTCGGTGTGCAACTGTCCTCCTCCAATTTAAATACTTCCTTTCTCGGAATACTGTTGTGTTACCGATTGATATATAATTTTATACAATTTCCGAGGAGGGCGTATGTTTCCCGGATGTCCATTGCCAGTGTAGTGTACTTCAGTACAACTTGCTTGCCGTCCTGCATTATAAAAAGTATTTATTTTATTTTTTATTTTTTTTTTTCGCGCGGAGTCTCACGGCCCACTTACCCGACTAACCGACCGAGGGGCGCAGCCGTGTATCGTACGGCACGATTCGCGAGAAGATAGACGCGAGATAAGAAAATATAGGTAGGTCCGTGGAAAAAAGTAATAGTAAGATCAATCTTGTGCCAATGAGGCAAGTATTACTCGTTTTATGAGCGGCAGAGAGTCAAGAATTTAGATTATAGGAAAAAGTCTATTATAGTCAGAAAATAATACTCTGAAAGGCTTATGCATGGCATAGTTAGATCTACAATGATTTAATATTAGGGGAATATAATTTCTAGTTAATCTACTTGGCACAGAAAAGTTTAGCCGACTTACCAAGTCGGGGCAGTCAATATCACCATGTATAAGGTTATTAATGAAGACAGTACCAAGCATCGTTCGACGGTTGGCTAGGGAGGGTAAATTAATCAACAGAATAAAAAGGTAAGTTGAGATTTGCATCCCAGTTTGGGCGCCGTAAAGCAATTGATTTTTTCAAAAAGCTTAGGAATAGCTGACAACTTAGAAATACCTCTATAGTTACTGGCTTTTAACTTGTTACCTTTTTTGAAAAGAGGAATAACAAATGATTCCTTCCAAATACTTGGGAATTGGGAAGTTTCTAGAAATAAAGTAAACAACTTGTGAAGAGGTTTGCACAAGGCCTTAGCGCAATACCTAAGCACGCACCCAGGAATACCATCGGGCCCTGGCGAATAAACAGGCTTAATACGAAGAAGATCCAAAACAAGAAAACTTTCTGTTAAATTGGGACAGAATATAGGGTTTGACTTGGATATGGTGTAAGAATAAGGCTGTGATTAACAATCTAAAGTAGAGTAAGTCGTTTGAAAAAATTGGGCAAATAAATCGGCTATTGCCTGATCTGTGGTTGCCGTCATGTGTTCGAACGTCAGCGGGGAAGAATAAGGATTAGATATACGCTTGGTGTTAACGAAGTTATAAAACTGTTTCGGGTCGTGAGAGAACTGGAGAACGGTTTAAGTAACTATTATAACACTGAGCATTAAGCACGGTAAATCTTGACCGAGCACTTAAATATCTAGTAAAAACAGATTGATCAAAAAGCTCGTAAGGGACAGCAATCTTGAAAGATGAAATGTCTTTAGCATAAGAAAACTTTTCCACCATTAGACTATTTAGGCTTTAGTTTTGTCTTGTATATAAGAATATACATCAGAAGATGTTTGATCAGTTGAAAGCCGAGGAACGAAAATTTGTTTCTTTAGTGGAACCACTGAAAGGGATTTTGGTGGAGCAGACATTGTTTCTGCAAAACCATTTTGTGCCGATTGTCCGGACTCAGTAGTCCCTTGTGGTGGTGAAGCTACATTTTGAGAGATAGGTGGATCCATTAATTGTGAAACCACTACGGACAAATCGGAATTCTTAGAAGTCCCTGGTTGCATGCATTCTGTTACGGATTGTTTGGATACCGAATCTTTTTTAGCTGCTGTCCTTAGCAACATTTGAGGGTGCGCTGCTATCAGCTACTGATCCGCCGGAATGCTCTGTTGTTCTTTTGATTTCGGTTATGGGGTGTTCCCCTTTTGCTGCTTACCACCAGCGGCCTTTTTGCGCTTAGGGGACTCTTCTAATAGCTTACGACTATTAAACTGCGAATCCAGCGCAGAGAGGAGATCATCAGCTCGGCGAAAACTATCTCTAGCAACTCCGAAACAGCTAATCAGCCCCATCAGGCCGCCTTTAGTTTGGCGCATGAACGATTTCATCTCGTTCGCAACCTCGACACAACAGAACTGACCCTTTAAAAGGTCATCACTTGTCCGGCCAGTGAAACCGGCGCACTTCGTGTGCACCATGTTTTCACACAGCCAGCAAGTCATATTAGATTGGTCAGCCCTGATTACAAGGCTGCATTTTTTGCAGAAGCAGACTAAATTATTATTACTCATTTTACCTATTGAAACCACTGTACCAAGAAAACGAATTGAAATTTATAAGCGAGCAGTTATTAGTACCGCAAGAGCGCAGAAACTGCACACTTAGAACTTTCAAAGCAAAACAAAAGAGAACGCTATAGTCGAGTGCCTCGACTATTAGATACCCGTTACTCAGCTAAACAACTTTAGATTTTGCATTAACATAATGTGAATTAGAGTGACCACAGGAAAAAAGGACAAAAAGTTCAAATTATTAATTTGAATTAGGCGTTCTCTTAGCGCTGGCAGCTCTACAGCACGAGCATCAGCACCAGCGCTGCTTTAGCGCAGGCAGCTTTTGTCCTGCACCAGCATACACACATACGCCATTGTTTGACTCAGACCTCCAATTTGGCTAACTTGATTTGATTTGCATAGTTCTTGGGATATTGTTCGGTATTGACAAATGAAAATCATCGCAATTTCCTTTAATAGAAATCCTTATCGAGAATTAACGTTGTTCTGTTGAGCACCTTGGCTAGCTGTTCCAAAGTCATCCGTTAGATTGCGCTATTGTATTGCGCCATCTACCCGGGCCATGAAAGGCGAAAATGTAGGCGCTAGCCAGGCTTAAGCGTTTAATGAGTTTTTGGGCGTTAGAGTGGGCGTGGCAAACTTTTATTAGGCCAATCGATAGGTATTGACGAAACAAATACATATCAATTAAAATTTTCATAATAGCATCAAAACTGTGGCCACAGCTTGTGGCTTGTGGGCGTCAGAGGGGGCGTGGCACCATTTTGAAACAAACTTGCGCTGCGTAAGAACTCCTAAAATCTACATGTAAAATGCCAATCTTCTAGCTTTTATAGTTTCCGAGATCTCAGCGTTCATACGGACGGACAGACAGACGGACAGACGGACAGACGGACATGGCTAGATCGACTCGGCTAGTGATCCTGAACAAGAATATATATACTTTATAGGGTCGGAAACGCTTCCTTCTAGCTGTTACATACTTTTGCACGAATACAATATACCCTTTTACTCTACGAGTAACGGGTATAAACAGCGAGAGAGCGGGACCGTAATTTAGTTAAAGTGCATGCAAAAGCAACACTAAAACAAGAAAGGAAAGCTAACTTCGGGCGGAGCCGAAGTTGATATACCCTTGCAGAATACTCTGTAAATTATATTCTCCAAAATTATTCATATGATGCAACTTAATACTCATAAAAAATCCCAACTTTCTCACTTTAAAAACACCAAAGTTATGGCATTTCCAATCGTTCAGTTATATGACAGCTATAGGATATAGTCGGCCGATCCTTATGAAGTTTGGTAGGTCGGATTGATTGGCTAAAAATAAAACCCATAGAAAATCCCAACTTCCTAACTTTACAAACACCAAAGTTATGGCATTTCCTATTAATCAGTTATATGGCGGCAATAGGATATAGTCGGCCGATCCTTATGAAATTTGGTAGGTCGGATTGATTGGCCAAATATAAAACCCATAGAAAATCCCAACTTCCTAACTTTACAAACACCAAAGTTATGGCATATCCGATCAATCAGTTATATGGCAGCTATAGGATATAGTCGGCCGATCCTATGAAATTTGATAGGTCGGATTGATTGGCCAAATATAAAACCCATAGAAAATTCCAGCTTCCTAATTTTACAAACACCAAAGTTATGGCATTTCCGATCAATCAGTTATATGGCAGCTATAGGATATAGTCGGCCGATCCCGGCCGTTCCGACATATATACTGCGTGCAAAGGAAAGAAGGGTGTGTGCAAAGTTTCAATTCGATAGCTTTAAAACTGAGAGACTAGTTTGCGTAGAAACAGACAGACGGACAGACAGACGGACAGACGGACATGGCTATATCAACTCAGGAGGTGATCCTGATCAAGAATATATATACTTTATAGGGTCGGAGATGTCTCCTTCACTGCGTTGCACACTTTTGACCAAAATTATAATACCCACTGCAAGGGTATAAAAACAGCACTTAGACTTACGACGAACAACGCTCAAAAGAGAAACGACGGGGTTACTAGAAAAGAAAACACAGAACAGAATTACGAAACAGTTGTGTTTACTTTTGTGCTCTTAAGTTTTTGTTTTTTTTTAGTGATTTTGTGCGAGTGTTTTGTGTTCATTTATTTACAAAGCTTAGCTTATATGTGTTAGTAATTTTAAATGGATCTCCCAGTAAACGGGTATGTGTTTATAGTTATTTTAACATTTCTATTAGATATGTTTAATTTCGTAGCGTTGTTAGTGTAATTTACGCTCTCTTAACTGGCTAAAACTCTTTTACTCCCTCTCAATCTCTCCCGCTCTATTTTATAACTGTAATTTACTCTCTATGAACCTGCTCAACTTCTTGTAGACTTTTTCTATGCTATTTCTCTAACTCTCTCTCTCTTGCTTGCTTTACATTGTATTTGTTCATGCTTAAAGTTGTTAGTGTCGCACAAGCCACGCTCAGTCGATAGAAGATTAATTGTCTCGTGCTCTCTTACATTTGATTTAATTCGTGATCTCGCGTCTTATTTTCGTGTTTTGTGCCCGTGTGGTTTTTGGATTTTATCCCAGAGCCAAATTTAATTTGAGGTATTTTTCATATTTTATTTCATTTGCTTTAAACTTAATGGCTCTTGTCTGTTCTAAGAAAAATTTTACTCTTGCGTCTTCACCTAAAGACCCTTTTATTTTTTGCTGGCTCTGCGATTTGATGATGCACTTTAAATGTGCAGGATTTACTGGCAGAGTTAAAGATTTCATTAATTCTTAATTCTTAATTCTGGTCTCATGTGGTCATGTGCAAGGAAATGGTAGTTGAGATAAGCGGCTTTATGAAGCAGACTCGAGACAGCCTATCTAAGGCGCTTTTAAAGAACTCAATGTGGGATTCAATTCCGTCTGTGCCCAGTTTAATAATAAAAAATTATAACCAATACAATTGTGGAGTCCACCTCAAATCCGAACTTGGTAGCAGCAGTTTCTGTTGACACAGGTAAATGAACCAACTGTGCCTATGGATACAGCTAGTTCGGGTGGAGTCCCTGTTTCCGGAATAAAATCATCAGTACTGGCTAAGTCAAAGAATTCGTTGCCGACCGTACCTACCAGTAGGCACCGTTCCTGCAAAGACCAATATAATCTCTAAGATGCGTAACGCCCATACATTGGTTTTGCAGTATGCAGCTCGTTTTTTGGTGGCGACGAAAAATCCGCTCTCTCCGCTTGCGCAAAGTCGAGAGCGTAAAAATCTAAAAATAGAATTGCACGAATAAGGAAGTGCGTATTTGTTCGAGAAGACGATTTTCGTCCAGAAATCATTTCTGGACTAAGAAACTAATTGTGTGTCAAAAGAACTTCTTTGATTGAACAGGATGATTATTTAAATTGCATTTACATATGTATGTATATATGGAAATGAAGCTTGATGTAAAACTTTTTTATATACCTTAAATATTATTATCTACATATTTAATTCATAGTTTCGTTTTACATATTTAAATTAAAGCTAAAAATATAACTTTTAATACAAAACATTAAAAACATTGATTAAATTTAAAAATATTTCAATAAAGTTTAATATATTTGAATATACTATGATTGTTAAACAAAAACAAAGCGAAGTTTATTTAAATTGAATATATTTAAAGGATATCTATATGGATATATATTATCCATGGCTGTTTTTATTAACTTTAAAATGGAAATATTAAATTTAATTTTTATTCAAATATATTAAACTTTGATCTAATGACTTAAAATATTTAAAGTAAATACGAATAACATCATATCTAATATTATCAACCTGCACTTAAATCTATTCTTATTTACTCAAGCAGTATTATATGTTTTGTGTTAAAAGGTATGTTTTTATATTCATTATATTCATTTTTATTTATCTATCGTTTTTTTTGTATACCTAATAAATATTTAAAGCTAATATTATTATTTTATAACAAGAAAGGAAAGCTAACTTCGGGCGGAGCCGAAGTTGATATACCCTTGCAGAATACTCTGTAAATTATATTCTCTAAAATTATTCATATGATGCATTCTTAATACTCATAAAAAATCCCAACTTCCTAACTTTTTTTAAAGTTTTTTTACACCAAAGTTATTTCCAGTTCAGTTATATGGCAGCTATAGGATATAGTCGGCCGATCCTTATGAAATTTGATATGTCGGATTGATTGGCCAAAAATAAAACCCATAGAAAATCCCAACTTCCTAACTTAACAAACACCAAAGTTATGGCATTTCCGATCAATCAGTTATATGACAGCTATAGGATATAGTCGGCCGATCCTTATGAAATTTGGTAGGTCGGATTGATTGGCCAAAAATAAAACCCATAGAAAATGCCAACTTCCTAACTTAACAAACACAAAAGTTATGGCATTTCCGATTAATCAGTTATATGGCGGCTATAGGATATAGTCGGCCGATCCTTATGAAATTTGGTAGGTCGGATTGATTGGCCAAATATAAAACCCATTAAAAATTCCAACTTCCTAACTTTACAAACAGCAAAGTTGTGGCATTTCCGATTAATCAGTTATATGGCAGCTATAGGATATAGTCGGCCGATCCCGGCCGTTCCGACATATATACTGCGTGCAAAGGAAAGAAGGGTGTGTGCAAAGTTTCAGTTCGATATCTTTAAAACTGAGAGACTAGTTTGCGTAGAAACAGACAGACGGACAGACGGACAGACAGACGGACAGACGGACAGACGGACATGGCTATATCAATTCAGGAGGTGATCCTGATCAAGAATATATATACTTTATAGGGTCGCAGATGTCTCCTTCACTGCGTTGCACACTTTTGACCAAAATTATAATACCCTCTGCAAGGGTATAAAAAGTTATACTATTTATAAAAACACGAATTGAATGCTTAATTATAAAACTAAGCTACAGGATATCCTATTTATATTTAATATTACGTACATACATATTCATAACTTTTTTCCAAGTTGCCGAAAGCGTTTTGTTATATGTATTTATACCCTTGCAGAGGGTATTATAATTTTGGTCAAAAGTGTGCAACGCAGTGAAGGAGACATCTCCGACCCTATAAAGTATATATATTCTTGATCAGGATCACCTCCTGAGTTGATATAGCCATGTCCGTCTGTCTGTTTCTACGCAAACTAGTCTCTCAGTTTTAAAGCTATCGAATTGAAACTTTGCACACATCCTTCTTTCCTTTGCACGCAGTATATATGTCGGAACGGCCGGGATCGGACGACTATATCATATAGCTGCCATATAACTGATTGATCGGAAATGCCATAACTTTGGTGTTTGTAAAGTTAGGAAGCTGGGATATCCTATGGGTTTTATATTTGGCCAATTAATCCGACCTACCAAATTTCATAAGGATCGGCCGACTATATCCTATAGCTGCCATATAACTGATTGATCGGAAATGCCACAACTTTGGTGTTTGTAAAGTTAGGAAGCTGGGATTTCCTATGGGTTTTATATTTGGCCAATCAATCCGACCTACCAAATTTCATAAGGATCGGCCGACTATATCCTTGTAGCTGCCATATAACTGAACCATTGGAAATGCCATAACTTTGGTGTTTTTAAAGTTAGGAAGTTGGGATTTTTTATGAGTATTAAGAATGCATCATATGAATAATTTTGGAGAATATAATTTACAGAGTATTCTGCAAGGGTATATCAACTTCGGCTCCGCCCGAAGTTAGCTTTCCTTTCTTGTTTTTAGAATGTTTTTTTGGGGGCCATTTTTTTTTAATTTTTCAGTAAAATATTATTTATTAGAGTCGCTTACAATTAATTTTTATAAGTTGTCCTAATACAAATTAGTTAAAATCGCCGCTCGAATTTGCTACCTTTTACATTTATGTACATACATATATGTATACTAATGTTTATATTTAATATAATATAATGTAATTTTTGTATGCATGTATATAATCGGTACCCAGGGAACACCATTAATTTAATAGAATATTTAACATATTAACTATTATTTAGTATATTTAATAAAAAAAATAGTTAATATACTAATACATATATAAATATTTATTACTTATTTTTACAGGGTAGGTTTAATTTTCAAAATTTAGCTTCCTTAGGAATATATTTAAATAAAATACAAGTACATTTTATGTAAGTTATCCATTTTTAGAATTTCGTATACCACTCCACACATGAAATCAATTAGTTTTTTATTTCCACACACCTATACGAAAGTAAGAGGGATAGAGGGTCAAAATCATAAATTGATAAACACTTTTGTGTATGAAGAGGTTTAATCGATTCACTTCCAAACAAAGATATGAACTCACTATCTTACTAAAGCGAAACAAGAAGTTCGTTGAATGATGAACTCGTTCAATAATTTTTCTAAATCGAGCTCATCAGCGGAATGTTTGTACGAATGCAGAATGGCAACATGGTTCAGTCGATTTTGTGACATAGTCGACCTTAAATAATTTTTTAGGCGACGTAAAACTGAAAAACTTCTCTCATTCGAACAAGAAGATCCCGGAATCGTTATAATCAATCTCAGAAATCGTAGGAATTCGGGAACGAGTTTCATGTAATGTTCATTCTCCTTAAAAAAATTTTAAAATAGTGTTCAAATCAGTCACTTCTACTTCTGCTACTGATATTTTCGAGTGGGTAAATACCCACTCGGATATTACCGCTGATTTTTTTCAAACTACTTATAGTTCGACACCTTGGTCAAATTATAACTACCCTTATCCCTTAAATAGGGCAAATGGTATTTTTAACCCCTGTAATTACCGAAAGTTCTCTCGTAAGAGATTTAGCAACAACAACGCCAACTTATTCTTCCGGTCCAGATGGACTTCCCGAATGTGTGCTTAAGTTTTGTGCGTCAACCATTTGTAAAACGATTCTTAAACTTTTTAATTTGTCTATTTCATCATCAGTTTTTCCTACTATCTGAAAGGACTCTTTTATTATTCCACTTCATAAAATGGGTGCGAAGGCGGATGCCAAGAATTATAGAGGTATTTCTAAATTGTCGGCAATTCCTGAAGCATTTGCACGTATAATCACTTCTCATTTGCAACATTTATGTTCCTCGCTTATATCAGCATGGTTTTGTTAACATCGACCACATTTTGATCTCCACCCTTTTGTCTCCCAACATAAGGCTTGATCCTTCCTTTCCGACAACTTAGCCAACATCATACCAAACCCCTTCCAAGAAAAAATAACAAAAATCATTTTATATGTAAGCTTCTGGGTTCCAAACATCGCCTAATTCGACTCTTTGGAAAGTGACTCATGTAGGTTACTGCGAAGAGCCAAGACAATTTGACTTGGGGCCCTTAATGGCTTACTCGCTCCACTGCGTTGGCTGAAAATAGTTTTTATTTGCATGGCGCCAATGTCATAATGATCAAGGAATTGCGCGAGCAGAAAGATATTTTAAGAGTAATCATCTAATTAGATATGTGTTTGATTAGAAGCTCCAGGAGGAGATTTTGAGTGCGCACAAGCTCCTGCAGCGTTTGCTGTATTGCTCCCATTGTTCTGCTTTAGTTGCCAGCATTAATTCTATACCACTAGGTAATTGGGATGTGTTTAAGGAGATACTTTCAGAAGTATGGTTCAATGAACAACAATCTGGAGTGGTATAGACTCCCGGAGTCGTTGTTGATGGTATGTATGGAAGGTTTGGCGGGTGGCTGGATTTCTAGCTGCAGTTTGTTTTTTGGGTTAGGCGGTTTTTCATCTCCTTATAAATACGGCAACCTCTGTAGTTGGCCATGTGGTTTTCCCCACAGTTGCTACATTTTTTGGCAGATTGGTCCTCCTTATTTAGAGGACAGTCTATAGTTTAATGTGCATCCCCGCAGACAACGCAGAGTGCGCGAAGACTGCAGTATTAATTAATGGTCATATTCTTGACAATTCGTATATTGCTCACTGGTCCCAATGACCAATATTTTTGCATAAACTAGAAAAATGAAGCTACAGACTTGAAACTTTTCACACTATATAGTTACTACATATATATGCAAAGTCTGGACAAAAGTCCCGATCGGGCCACGCCTTCCTTTCCGCCCCACAGAAATGCACCCCGGGACAAAAATTTACAAAACATCCATGAGAATTTGGCCAATATATCCAATAAATTTTAAATATATATAAAATAATTTTAGTAAAGCCAATAGCCAATATATCCAATAAATTTTAATTATATAAAATAACTTTAGTAAAGCCAATAGCCAATATATCCAATAAATTTTAAAAATATATAAAATAACTTTAGTAAATATCCCCTCAATCCCCTTTCCCCTCCCGCCCTACCAATTTTTAACTTCCAAACTAAATAATGCATCTTGAAAAATTTTAATATATTTACTTAATTAATTTTTAATCACTTTCAACATCTAAATCAAAGGAATAGGCATCGTTACATTAAAATGTATCCAAAACGTAATGCAAGAAAACTTTCTTTCTGCGCCTGATACCTTGGAACTATCCGAGAGCATTTTTTTATTCCAGCACCCAAATAAGCAACAAAGTTCTTAATCCTCCTTTTTAAAGGATCCTCTATGTTTTGCTTTAGGTTTCCAATTCGATTCTGCAACACAAAGTTCTAAAGGCTTTCGGTTTCGCGTCCATGTGCCAGCCAATACTCTAGCATTTCTCCATAACATAGGTCTATGTTGTCTAGCAAAAAGTTTTTATACCCGTTACTCGTAGAGTAAAAGGGTATATTGTATTCGTGCAAAAGTATGTAACAGCTAGAAGGAAGCGTTTCCGACCCTATAAAGTATATATATTCTTGATCAGGGTCACTAGCCGAGTCGATATAGCCATGTCCGTCTGTCTGTTTCTACGCAAACTAGTCTCTCAGTTTTAAAGCTATCGAATTGAAACTTTGCACACACCCTTCTTTCCTTTGCACGCAGTATATATGTCGGAACGGCCGGGATCGGACGACTATATCATATAGCTGCCATATAACTGATTGATCGGAAATGCCATAACTTTGGTGTTTGTAAAGTTAGGAAGCTGGGATATCCTATGGGTTTTATATTTGGCCAATCAATCCGACCTACCAAATTTCATAAGGATCGGCCGACTATATCCTATAGCTGCCATATAACTGATTGATCGGAAATGCCACAACTTTGGTGTTTGTAAAGTTAGGAAGCTGGGATTTCCTATGGGTTTTATATTTGGCCAATCAATCCGACCTACCAAATTTCATAAGGATCGGCCGACTATATCCTTGTAGCTGCCATATAACTGAACCATTGGAAATGCCATAACTTTGGTGTTTTTAAAGTTAGGAAGTTGGGATTTTTTATGAGTATTAAGAATGCATCATATGAATAATTTTGGAGAATATAATTTACAGAGTATTCTGCAAGGGTATATCAACTTCGGCTCCGCCCGAAGTTAGCTTTCCTTTCTTGTTTTTAGAATGTTTTTTTGGGGGCCATTTTTTTTTAATTTTTCAATAAAATATTATTTATTAGAGTCGCTTACAATTAATTTTTATAAGTTGTCCTAATACAAATTAGTTAAAATCGCCGCTCGAATTTGCTACCTTTTACATTTATGTACATACATATATGTATACTAATGTTTATATTTAATATAATATAATGTAATTTTTGTATGCATGTATATAATCGGTACCCAGGGAACACCATTAATTTAATAGAATATTTAACATATTAACTATTATTTAGTATATTTAATAAAAAAAATAGTTAATATACTAATACATATATAAATATTTATTACTTATTTTTACAGGGTAGGTTTAATTTTCAAAATTTAGCTTCCTTAGGAATATATTTAAATAAAATACAAGTACATTTTATGTAAGTTATCCATTTTTAGAATTTCGTATACCACTCCACACATGAAATCAATTAGTTTTTTATTTCCACACACCTATACGAAAGTAAGAGGGATAGAGGGTCAAAATCATAAATTGATAAACACTTTTGTGTATGAAGAGGTTTAATCGATTCACTTCCAAACAAAGATATGAACTCACTATCTTACTAAAGCGAAACAAGAAGTTCGTTGAATGATGAACTCGTTCAATAATTTTTCTAAATCGAGCTCATCAGCGGAATGTTTGTACGAATGCAGAATGGCAACATGGTTCAGTCGATTTTGTGACATAGTCGACCTTAAATAATTTTTTAGGCGACGTAAAACTGAAAAACTTCTCTCATTCGAACAAGAAGATCCCGGAATCGTTATAATCAATCTCAGAAATCGTAGGAATTCGGGAACGAGTTTCATGTAATGTTCATTCTCCTTAAAAAAATTTTAAAATAGTGTTCAAATCAGTCACTTCTACTTCTGCTACTGATATTTTCGAGTGGGTAAATACCCACTCGGATATTACCGCTGATTTTTTTCAAACTACTTATAGTTCGACACCTTGGTCAAATTATAACTACCCTTATCCCTTAAATAGGGCAAATGGTATTTTTAACCCCTGTAATTACCGAAAGTTCTCTCGTAAGAGATTTAGCAACAACAACGCCAACTTATTCTTCCGGTCCAGATGGACTTCCCGAATGTGTGCTTAAGTTTTGTGCGTCAACCATTTGTAAAACGATTCTTAAACTTTTTAATTTGTCTATTTCATCATCAGTTTTTCCTACTATCTGAAAGGACTCTTTTATTATTCCACTTCATAAAATGGGTGCGAAGGCGGATGCCAAGAATTATAGAGGTATTTCTAAATTGTCGGCAATTCCTGAAGCATTTGCACGTATAATCACTTCTCATTTGCAACATTTATGTTCCTCGCTTATATCAGCATGGTTTTGTTAACATCGACCACATTTTGATCTCCACCCTTTTGTCTCCCAACATAAGGCTTGATCCTTCCTTTCCGACAACTTAGCCAACATCATACCAAACCCCTTCCAAGAAAAAATAACAAAAATCATTTTATATGTAAGCTTCTGGGTTCCAAACATCGCCTAATTCGACTCTTTGGAAAGTGACTCATGTAGGTTACTGCGAAGAGCCAAGACAATTTGACTTGGGGCCCTTAATGGCTTACTCGCTCCACTGCGTTGGCTGAAAATAGTTTTTATTTGCATGGCGCCAATGTCATAATGATCAAGGAATTGCGCGAGCAGAAAGATATTTTAAGAGTAATCATCTAATTAGATATGTGTTTGATTAGAAGCTCCAGGAGGAGATTTTGAGTGCGCACAAGCTCCTGCAGCGTTTGCTGTATTGCTCCCATTGTTCTGCTTTAGTTGCCAGCATTAATTCTATACCACTAGGTAATTGGGATGTGTTTAAGGAGATACTTTCAGAAGTATGGTTCAATGAACAACAATCTGGAGTGGTATAGACTCCCGGAGTCGTTGTTGATGGTATGTATGGAAGGTTTGGCGGGTGGCTGGATTTCTAGCTGCAGTTTGTTTTTTGGGTTAGGCGGTTTTTCATCTCCTTATAAATACGGCAACCTCTGTAGTTGGCCATGTGGTTTTCCCCACAGTTGCTACATTTTTTGGCAGATTGGTCCTCCTTATTTAGAGGACAGTCTATAGTTTAATGTGCATCCCCGCAGACAACGCAGAGTGCGCGAAGACTGCAGTATTAATTAATGGTCATATTCTTGACAATTCGTATATTGCTCACTGGTCCCAATGACCAATATTTTTGCATAAACTAGAAAAATGAAGCTACAGACTTGAAACTTTTCACACTATATAGTTACTACATATATATGCAAAGTCTGGACAAAAGTCCCGATCGGGCCACGCCTTCCTTTCCGCCCCACAGAAATGCACCCCGGGACAAAAATTTACAAAACATCCATGAGAATTTGGCCAATATATCCAATAAATTTTAAATATATATAAAATAATTTTAGTAAAGCCAATAGCCAATATATCCAATAAATTTTAATTATATAAAATAACTTTAGTAAAGCCAATAGCCAATATATCCAATAAATTTTAAAAATATATAAAATAACTTTAGTAAATATCCCCTCAATCCCCTTTCCCCTCCCGCCCTACCAATTTTTAACTTCCAAACTAAATAATGCATCTTGAAAAATTTTAATATATTTACTTAATTAATTTTTAATCACTTTCAACATCTAAATCAAAGGAATAGGCATCGTTACATTAAAATGTATCCAAAACGTAATGCAAGAAAACTTTCTTTCTGCGCCTGATACCTTGGAACTATCCGAGAGCATTTTTTTATTCCAGCACCCAAATAAGCAACAAAGTTCTTAATCCTCCTTTTTAAAGGATCCTCTATGTTTTGCTTTAGGTTTCCAATTCGATTCTGCAACACAAAGTTCTAAAGGCTTTCGGTTTCGCGTCCATGTGCCAGCCAATACTCTAGCATTTCTCCATAACATAGGTCTATGTTGTCTAGCAAAAAGTTTTTATACCCGTTACTCGTAGAGTAAAAGGGTATATTGTATTCGTGCAAAAGTATGTAACAGCTAGAAGGAAGCGTTTCCGACCCTATAAAGTATATATATTCTTGATCAGGGTCACTAGCCGAGTCGATATAGCCATGTCCGTCTGTCCGTCTGTCTGTCCGTCTGTCTGTCCGTCTGTCTGTCCGTCCGTATGAACGCTGAGATCTCGGAAACTATAAAAGCTAGAAGATTGGCATTTTGCATGCAGATTCTAGGAGTTCCTACGCAGCGCAAGTTTGTTTCAAAAAGGTGCCACGCCCCCTTTAACGCCCACAATCGCCTATATACGATTTTAAAAATTTAAATATTTCGGAAATGTAAAAATGCAGTTTTATTGTGTTTATCAATACCTATCGAAATGCAGAAGAAATTTTTCAAATCGGACCATTCGTTAAAAAGTTATGCGTGATCAAAGTTTCTATCTCCATCTCCCTCGCACTCCCTTTACCTGAGTAACGGGTATCTGATAGTCGGGGCACCCGACTATAGCGTTCTCTCTTGTTTTTTTGTAAAATGGAGCAAAAACGAGCAAAAAAGGCTTATGTCATCGTATTGTAAATAAATGCAAGAACAAAACTGCCTTAATAGTTTTTATAATCCGGCACAATCCAACCTACTTTTTTTCCACGAAACACGAAAATACAACTCTACATACAGTACAACTCTACAAAAGCACATATACACATAGACAAATCACATTAAACAAATATTGCATTAAACACTTAAATTTTACATACCTCCACTAATATTTTCCATTTTACTTTGTTTTAAAATGTTAAGTAGAACTTTTGCAATCTTACTTTAAAGTGTGCTTTTATTTAGCGCGCCAAAAAGTCAACATTTCTGATCAACGAACAGCTGACTTTCAGGGCTACCAAATTTAACAGGGCTGCAATGTCAGTAACGAAATTGCGATTTTTAAATGCAATGTATATTATTGTAAGGAGATAAAATGTTTTTTTTCATAACTTCAAAGAAAACGAGGACGGAAGCTACTTTCGGCAAGCCGAAGTTTTAATACCCTTGCAGACTTTGCCGAACTTGCTAAAAGTGAAAAATTAGCGAAAGGAATAAGGTATACATAAGTAAACTAGATTTGCATCGTTTCAAGTCAATTGCTTTTATACTGCAAAAATGTCATATACAAATAGAAAAAAAGGGATACTTTCGCAGCCTTTAACAATTTTTCCTATCTCCTTTAAGATATAGACTTCCGAGCGGCAAGCGCTTTTACCCTAATCAAGATATGCGTAAATAAATAAGAATTGGAAAAATTTATGATAGTAGCTTACACACTGCGCGAAATATTCTGATAATCATCAAATTTGGACGGATTTCACACTATTGTTCCTATGGGAGCTATAGGATATAGACGTCCGATCGCCACGCGCTTTTACCCTGATCAAGGTATGCATAAAAAAATAAGATTTGGAAAGATTTATGTCAATAGCTTTTACACTGCGCGAAATATCTTCCATTCTTGCAAGTTATATCCGATTGTTCCTATGGGAGCTATAGGATATAGACATCCGATCGGGGCGGTTTTCAAACTTGATCTGAGTACACTTGTTTTAGGACGACTGTAAAAGTTTCAGATCGCTAGCTTTTAAACTGAGCTCGCAAACGGTATTGAAACAGACGGACAGACGGACAGACGGACGGACGGACAGACGGACATGGCTATATCGACTCCCCTATTGATCCTGATCAAGAATATATATACTTTATAGGGTCGGAATCGTCTCCTTCACTGCGTTACAAACTTCTGAACAAAATTATAATACCCTCTGCAAGGGTATAAAAATGGAGTTTTGGAAAAATATTAGGCATTGGGACCAGTGTGCCATTCCGTTTGTGAGCTTCCTCAACCGTGATTCTGCGGTGCAATAGATATTAAACCTTGTAGATTGGGTGGGCTTCATTTTTATTTGAAGGCATATTTTCAGGCGTGAGTTCTATCTTGAACATTGGCTGTAGAATTTGGTTTCTGTTTGTTATGTTTATAGCCGCCTTAACATTAAAGCCCTTTTCTTTAAGCCCAGCTATTATTTCAATGGTTGGAACTTTTGATTCAATTCCTTTGATAACTACTTGTAGCCCTTTGCTAGTTATGTATACCCGTATGTAAGAGGTAGAAGGAAGCGTTTCCGACCCTATAAAGTATATATATTCTTGTTCAGGATCACTAGCCGAGTCGATCTAGCCATGTTCGTCTGTCTGTACGTCCGTATGAACGCTGAGATCTCGGAAACTATAAAAGCTAGAAGATTGGCATTTTGCATGTAGATTTTAGGAGTTCCTACGCAGCGCAAGTTTGTTTCAAAATGGTGCCACGCCTCCTGTGACGCCCACAAGCCACAAGCTGTGGCCACAGTTTTGATGCTATTATGAAAATTGTAATTGATATGTATTTGTTTCGTCAATACCTATCGATTGGCCTAATAAAACTCTAACGCCCAAAAACCCATTAAACGCTTAAGCCTGGCTAGCGCCTATATTTCCGCCTTTCATGGCCCGTG
This sequence comes from Drosophila prolongata, assembly GCA_036346975.1. Classification (NCBI taxonomy): domain Eukaryota; kingdom Metazoa; phylum Arthropoda; class Insecta; order Diptera; family Drosophilidae; genus Drosophila; species Drosophila prolongata. Next base: position 329,326 of record JAYMZC010000320.1, read on the forward strand.
GTACCAATGCAATACAATAGCGCCATCTAACGGATGACTTTGGAACAGCTGGCCAAGGTGCCAATTCGAGCGGCGAAAAACATACAAGAAGGCATATTTATATTAAGTTGTTTAGCTGAGTAACGGGTATCTAATAGTCGAGGCACTTTACTATAGCGTTTTCTCTTGTTTTCTTTTTCTATTAATTAGGCCAGGAGAAGGCTTTGCCTAATTAATAGGAAAATTTGAATAACCGTATGTGAGCAATAATATTATTATTTTAATTCGCCTTTCTCGGAATTTTAATTTTTTCTATTGAATGTGCAAATTTGTTGATATCTCTAATGTTAACTTAAAAATTTGGTGAGTTATGCCAGTTAGTTTCGTTTTTTACTATTCTTAATTAGTAAAGTCATAAATAATTTACATTTAAATGAATATTTGGTTATTTTTAATTATGTGCAGTTGTGATATACCAATTAGCATAATTGCGTTTTGTACATATATAAATGCGTTTTTGTAGCTTTTAATCTTATTATTCGATATAAACATTGCATAAATTGCACTATTTAAAAAATATTGTCTTAATATTTAAGAGCTTCCTGTATGGAGATAGAAATAATGCAAACATAAGATATCGCAAGTGAAGCTGCGGGCACCCTGCTAGTTTTGCATATATTTATTATTTTGTATATATTTATTATTTTGTATATATTTATTATTTTGTATATATGTATATATAAATATGTATAATATATCCGCTTTTCTGGATGTAGTACTGGTCAAGATCCTACATGCATGTCTAGGTATCGATCATATCTCCATTCTGGGCCACACTTCTTGTTTTCTTCTAACTGATCCCCGCCGAAATGGGTATGGGTTCTTTCTTCATCCTTCTATGCTACACTGCATCACAAATTAAAGTAACCCTACTAAAATGTAAACTGTGCATTTCTGAAGCGAGCTGGAGGTTTTCGGAATGTTATAACCTCCTGTGTCTTTACCCTTTACCCGATAACATTAAGGGTTCGAGTTCAGACGTAATTATTCTGTTTTTTGAAAGCAAGGTTTCATATACTAGTTAATGCTCTGCATTTATTTGTTTTTTTTTTGCATTTTGCCCTTTTTAGTTTGTTTATTTGTTCTTGTGTTAATAGTTATCTGCTATTTTTGGTTGTATGAGCTTTAATGTGTGAATTTTATCTTCAAGTTGTCGAAATTTGGAGTACAGGCTACAATCTTTAATGCGATGCTTAACAAATTTATGCATCACCATAAACAGAAAATGTACTCTTGCTATTACTGTCCACATGGGTCGTAGGTTTGAGTCCGTTTGCTGTCTTATTTGGGACTGGGGGAAATAAATTCTCAGTTTTTCCGGTTCTTTAACTGTTGCACAGTAAATGGTTAGGTTAGTAGAGTGTTTTAAGTATTGGAAGTCCTTCTAAATAGTCACATCTCCGTTTATAGTTGTTATGAAGTTTGAGTTAGTGTGTTCAGTTATTTTAACTGCTATTGGTATGGTGAGAAGCAGTATTGTCCAAATCCTAGTGTGGAGTGAAGAAAAGATTAATTGTAATTACCTAAAATTGTTGTAATGGGCCACACTCTCTTTCGTTGAGACTGTGCTCTCCAAGTCTGCTTTTAATTTTTATTCAGTGTACTTAGTCGGATTGTTATTTCCTAATCTCTTGTTTAATATTACAATGATTTTTTCTCCTATCTAGAATTTTCATTTTTGTCTTTCTTCGCGCGGAGCCCCACGGCTGAGAAGCGAAGCGTTTATTGTACGCACAATTCGTAGATAGACGTGAGATGAGATATGAAATTAGATGTAAAAGTACTAGAAAAAGTAAGATCTAGTTTTGTGTTAATGAAATAAGTATTAATTATCTTAAGAGCTGCAGAGAGGCAAGACTTGAAATTATAGAAGATAGTCATGCAAGTCATAATTAATATTAGTGGAATATAAATAAAAGCTAAGCCTGATCTCTGGTTGCTGGCATGTTTTCAAACTACAGAAAGGAAGGATACGAATTAGAATTACGCTTGTTGTTAACAAAGTTATAATACTGTTTCGGGTCCTAAAAGTGATTTAAATAATTATTATAACAATGAGTATTAAGAGCGGTGACTCTTGACCGAGCACTTAAATATCTGGAAGAAAAAGATTAAGAACCGGTATTTTTATATTTCTTTTAAAGTCCAAACATTTTTAACTGAGTAAAGCCAATAGTATTTATTGGATATTGACGTATAGTATTACGGAACTAAGGACTTAACTAACATTATTGCAGTGTAAAAAATATTAAGGGCATACGCCATTACTGCATTAATAAAGGTCAGACTAATAAAAGCAAGAAACAAAATAATTTAACCTCAGAAAAGTCTGCCTTGCGAAAACAATGTATTCATTTGGTTGTGAGGAGTCTTAAAACTCCCCACAAATCCTGATGCAAAACGGCCTCGCAACGGCGGAGGAGGCCAGAATGCCGGAGAACTCAAGAAGTCATCCAGGAAAAACGTACACGGCAAGGGCAACAAGGTCAAACGATAAACTGGCGGACTTCAGGCCCGCACAAAGAGGACGTACCGTGAATCAACGGTACTCCGATGGACCTTGGACCCTCAATCGGCAAGGGCAACAAGGTCAAATGGTAAACTGCTGAACTTAGAACCCGCACAAAGAGGACGTTCCGTGACGTACGCAATGGACCTTAGACCTGAGGGAAAGAAGAGAGAGAACGAGTGATAAAATCAGAGCGAGGTCAAATAACAAGGATAAAGATCGCAAAGTCAAGACGCCGAACGACGACAAGTCTACACGGCTGAGGCTACAAAGCTGAAATTCAACAAAGCTGAAATACGGAGTCAAACGATAAAGATGCTACTCGATACACTTTGCCGACGAAGTCTAGACTGAACTCCAGGAGGATGCGATAGAATTGGCTAAGGGGGGTATGGTTAATTCGGCCAAAAAAGCCTATTTTTATTAATTTTTTTTACACGATACGGTTAATGTCAGATCAATTTTTTTATAAGCATATAAAAGTACAACATTGAAGATATGTTTACACAAATGTTCATCGAAAAAAAAAAATAAATGAGCCGTTCGCAGCCAAGCAAGAAAAAATTTTTGCGGTGAACAGCATAGCTCGTTACTGGATCATCAGAAAAAAACCAAAAAAAAATTGTTTATTAGTTAGGTTAGCTTAGGACGGCTGCCAGGCTGTAGCCTGGTACACCTAGACCTCTGTGGGTCCATTGTGATACCGTATGATCTCTATTTTTGGGTCCCCTATCCGTTAAGAGTCAGCCTGTAAGTTGGTCGATCAGCAGGTCCCCCATCCGGAGGATTTAATAAAAGAGCTTAGACTCTTCAGGTTAGTCTGCGATATTTCGGTCAGGTCATTTATGAAAGGATATCCTAAGTGTTTCAGTCTAAGCCTGCATAGGGCTGGGCATGAACAGAGTAGGTGTTCCACCGTTTCCTCTTCTTCCTCATCCCTGCAGCTTCTGCAAAAATCGTTTTTTGGGGCTTTTAGCCTGCCGGCGTGTGCGCCAACGAGCCAGTGGCCTGTGAGTACTCGAATTAGCATGCCGCACTCAGTGCTGCTGAAATTGAGTAGTTCTGATGTTTTCTTATTGTTTATTTCAGGCCATGTCTGGTGAGAGATTCGGCATTGCGGTGTGTTTTGCCAATAAGTGTTGGCTAATTTGCTGAAGTGGTTTTTAATAATTAGCTTACAAGTAGCCATCGGCATGCCGACATTCTCCTTTCCTGGAAGGAGAGGTATGGTGGTGCCTTGCCTGGCTAGCTCGTCTGCTATACAGTTGCCTACGATATCCCGGTGACCCGGAACCCATATAAGGCTGACAGTAAACTGACTAGCCATCTCGTGGAGAGATTTGCGACAGTCTGCTATTGTTCGGGAGTTTGTATTTGTCGAGTAGATTGATTTAATAGCCGCTTGGCTATCACTATATATGTTTATGTGTCTGTTCTGGGTGTTTAAGTCCCTTAAACAGACAAGTGCTTCCATTATAGCGTACACTTCCGCTTGGAAGACACTGCAGTGGTCAGGAAGTCTGAAAGACCGCCTGATCTCTAATTGCTCTGAGTATATGCCTCCACCTACGTGTCCGTCTAGTTTGGAGGCGTCTGTATATAAACAGATTGCGTCTATTGAGCCCGGTCGGCCACGATCCCAAACTTCCCTGCCTGGGATCAGAGCTTCGAAGGGCGTGTGATTGTATTCACGGGTTTTACATAGATCCGTTTTTGGCGGGATCAATTTGTCATGCTGAAGAATCTTAGCGTGACCATACAGTTGGGCTTTCCATTGCCCTGTATCCCTTAGTCGAATGGCTGCCGATTTCGCCCTTTCCATTCCCTCTAAGTCCAGGCTCTGGAGGTTCAAGATCGCATTCAGCGCTTCGTTTGGGGTAGTTCGAAGGGCTCCACTCATACACAAGGCCGCCATGCGCTGTACTTTGTTAAGTGGAGTTAAGATACATTGTTTGTGTAAAGCGGTCCACCACAGAGCCACTCCATATAGTAGGATTGGCTTGACTACCGCTATGTATATCCAATTGACGATTTTAGGGGACATACCCCATCTTAGCCCAATTGCTTTTTTACAAGAGTAAAGTGCAATGGTCGCTTTCTTGGTTCTCTCTTGGTTGTTTAGGCCCCATTTAAGACGCTTATCTAATACTAACCCCAAGTATCTTGCGTGCTCGCTAAAAGAGAGATTACAGTTGTTTAAAGTGGGTGGGTTAAGTTTTGGGATTTTGTATCTATTTGTAAAAAGGACTAGTTCCGTTTTTGAGGGATTTACCCCAAGTCCGTTCTTTGTAGTCCATTCCGATAGTGTTTTTAGTTTTGCGGTCATAAGATCGCATAACGTTTGTGGATACCTACAATTAAAGATGATAGCGACATCGTCTGCGTATGCCACTATTTTACAGCCTCCTCCTTCAAGAATCCGCAGTAGTTTATTTACCGCGATATTCCATAAAAGGGGTGATAGTACACCTCCTTGCGGAGTGCCTCTGTTCACTAATCTAGTCTGGGTCGAGGTCCCTAGTGTGGCCGTGACCAATCTGCTTATCAGCAATTTGTGGATCAGCCCCACCAGCGGTGGCTCAACCCCTAGTTCAGTGAGGGATTCTGTTATTGCCGTGGGGAGTACGTTGTTGAAAGCTCCTTCTATGTCAAGGAAGGCGATCAAGGTGTATTCTTGTATACTGAGTGATTTCTCGATGTTGCTTACTACCAAGTGTAGCGCCGATTCGGTCGACTTACCTTTGGTGTATGCATGTTGCGCCTCTGATATCTGCGTCGGGTCAATGATGTCTCTAATATGTAGACCTAACAGTCTTTCTAGGATTTTTAGCAGGAATGATGTCAGACTTATCGGTCTGAAATCCTTCGCTGTAGTATGGGTGGCTTTCCCTGCCTTAGGGATGAAAACGACTTTCGTTTCCCGCCATGCTGTAGGTAGTTCTCCTACTGCAAGAATGGTCTGGAATATTTTTCTCAGCCAGTTTATAGCTAGTTCTCCTGCTTGCTGAATATGTGCCGGTGTTATATTGTCCGGTCCCGGCGATTTGTATGGCTTAAAACTATGAATGGACCAGTTTATATTACGGTCTGATAGTAGGAGATTTAAGTTTATTCCTTCTCCAGTGTGTCTTCCTGGGGGATGTCCTGTTTGCAGGCTCCCTGGGAAGTGAGCGTCTAGGAGTAGGTTTAGGGATTCTTCACTAGAGTCCGACCATGCTCCGTCAGCCTTTTGGAGATAGCCCAGGGATACGGCTGTCTTAGAAAGTATTTTTCTGAGCCTTGCGGCATGAGTTGTCTTTTCAATGTCCGAGCAGAAGTTCTGCCACGCAGTTCTCTTCTCTTTTCTGATGGCCTTTTTGTATGTGGCTAGTTCCTTTTTGTAGCTTTGCCAGTTTATGTCCTCATTTGCAGCTTTCGCTCTGTTGAACAGGTTTCTGCATTTGGCTCTGAGGATTGATAATTGCTGGGTCCACCAAGGAGGTTTTTTCCTTCCCCTTGGTTTCCCTAACGGGCATGCAGCTGAGAATGCCGCGTTGCATGCTTCTGTGAATTTGTTTACTATATTATCTCGCTCCTGAGTGCAAGGAGTGCTTTCTGGTGGCTTCCTGGGGAGGAAGTTCGATTGAATTTCTTTGTATTTATTCCAGTTTGCCCGCCTGGGGTTGGCAAAGCTGACCGGCGCAGGTGACACTAGGGACAAAGTTGTCTCTATAAACCTATGATCTGAAAATGAGTGCTCGTCGGAGACAGCCCAGTTTGTGACTGTGCTTATGAGTGAATCTGATGCCAGGGTTAGATCTATGATAGTTTGGCACGTTTTTGTTATAAAAGTAGGGGTATTGCCCCTATTACAAAGAAATAAGTTCGATTTAAGAATGAAATCGAATAAAGACTCACCTCTGTCGTTGTTGATAGGGCAGCCCCACTGAGAATAGTGGGCATTTGCATCGCATCCTATCACCAAACCTTTCTTAAGCTCTTCACATTCCTGTACCAGTCCTCTGACTAGCGCGTCTGGGGGGTCTACCTTTTCGGAAGCCATGTAGGCCGATAGCATCCTAAAAGAGCCGCTTTGCAGCTCCAGGCTTATTGCTGTGTTGTCTCCGTTGCTCTATTTGTGAAGCAGAAATGTACTAAGATGCCGTTTGGCTAAAATGCAGGTTTGAATTTTACCTTGTTTGGGGTCAAGCATAAGCTTGTAGTCTTTTGTTCCCAGTCCAGCAACCTCCTGCTACCCAGGGTTCCTGAACTAAGACAACGTCGGCTTCGCCTTTGGCCAGGCGAAGCAAAAGAGCAGCGGACGCTGCTTTACTGTGATGTAGGTTGATCTGCAGGAGTCTTAGCGACATCCCCAGCTGCAACCTCCACCACAGTAACGTCGGCCTCCGAATCGCTCAGGTCCACTTCGTCGATTGCCGGTCCCATCGCTCGCATCTCTCTGCTTAGCGACGAGTCGGTTGAATAGCCGTCCTCCGGCACACCAGGGGCCTCCACTTCCTCCGCAAGCACCTGCTCGGCTGGGTTGCCGGCAGGACTTCCCGAGGAATTAGAGTCCCCTTTATATATTTTAATATGTATGGCACTGAACCCATAGTTGAGCGTTCCCCGAGCAGCCTCTATGGGAGCGATAGACTCCTTATTCAGTACCACAATCGCTTGGTTTACGTCACCTACGTGCTCCTCCACCTTAACGACTTTCCAGTCTTTTGTGGGGAGATGTGTGTTGCATTCTTGCAACATATAGAGGATGTCCTCCGGTGATGCGATTGCTGGGAGCCAAATTCTGGCTCGCGGTCTACTGGGGACGTCACACCAATCTAGTGCGACTATGTTCGCCCCTTCGTAGACTGCACCGAGCTGAGCTACCGCCTGTTTATATAGGTCAGCTGATCGCTGATTATCGCAGGCCACCACTTTTACACTGCCCTGGTACCAGCCCGCGCAGGCAAATGAGTGACAGCTTGGACTCAACCGCCTTCCATTTGTTTCTGGGGATCCTGTTCTCCGGATTTCCCCTATCTATGAGTCCAAGTAGGACCCGATCTTTGGTGATCTCGGCAAAGGAGACCGACGGCTGGATCTTCGATCTCTTCGCCGACGGGCCGGGCAGCTCTATGGAGCGTTGCCTCTTCGCCTGAGCACCTTCTTGTTGGGGCTTCTCTTGCCCATAGTTGGGAAACACCGTCCTTGCCCACTCTACCTTCTTTAGCCATTCGGGCGAAGGCGTGGCGACAGTGCTTCTGGCATGTGAGCGCAGGGTTTGGGCGGCAGTCCGTCTCTCTGCGTATGTAAAATTCTTCTTTGCACCAGCGGGTGACCCGATCGACTTTGCTGCGCCTACCACTGGTTTTGGCGCAGATGCGCACATAGCAGAGGCGTTAGCGACAGTCTTTCTGTCCCCCGACATCCCTAGTTTGGGATGGGGCCCTTTCTGAGCCCTACTGGTGCTTGCAGTGGAACCATCGTTCGTCTTTGCAGCGCCGGGTTTTTGTGGAGTTCCCGTCTCCGTTTTTTTGTTTGAGTTTTTATGTGTTGTTTCCATAGTTGGTCCCACGAGCTGCGGAGAAGGGGAAAGGTCCGCCCGGGCAGAGATCCGCGTTACCCGGGTAAGGCGGTAGATAGAACAGGGGGTCGCCATCTCCCTGAGCCCACCGTTTGAGACTGGGCTAGTTGTTGATCCGGGCCCCCAGCCAGGCTGACTCTTGGCACGGTCCGGATTACACCGTAGTCCGGCCCGGAGTGAGATGTTGTTTGGGAGAGGAAGTGGGTAGGTGGTGTGTGGGGGATATTGGGTTTGTGTAAAGCAACTGTTTAGATGCGGCTGAACAAATCGCATCGTCGGTACTGCCTCGTTGCAAGATACCCGCTGGTTGTCCGGGACTGCTTATTTCCTGGGGTTTCCGTCCACGATTCCGTGTTTGATTTCCACCGCCAGCTTATTCGCAGTTGGCCTCGAGTGAGGTCGTCCGCTATCCGCAACCTGCGACCCGCTCGGTCGCCCCAGCTAGGCGGCTTCAGAACCATCTCACAAGTTCCTCAGACCAAGTGTTTATTAGTTAATATGTTTCTAAAGTTAACTACGTTGAGTTTTTTTATTCAATTTTTTTGATTTTTTGTAACACTTTAAAGTAAAAAAACGTGATTTTGGCCTAAAAATTCGATATATTAGTTTTTATAAAATGAAAAATAATCAGTAAAAGAAAACTCGACGTCAGTACCTGCAGATTTAGGTACGGAAATTGTGTGTAAAATTTCAAAAACGATTCGTCAAGTATACATTTAAATTTGGTAAAAACGAAATCACAACCTTTCTGAGCTATAGGCACGTTAACGTAACGAGTGAGAAATGAAAGAATCAGATCGTTACATGGTTGTCTCTTAACGTAATATAATATTGATCTTCAGATTGCGTAAATGATGTTACCCTTGGCAGGAACACGCCTTCACGACTTGATACGAAACGCAAGTTATGGCGAACAGAAAAGAGATTTTGACGAGAAGTAATTGGACAGACAGAACTTATGAACAAAGAAAATAAAAATACAAATACAATTTTTTTCAAAAGTTACAAAAAAAAAAAAATATAAATACTATTTTTTTAGGAAGAATCCAATACCAAAAGTACATAAAAATACCAAAAAGCATAAGTTGGAGAGGACAGAATTAAATGTAAAACACACCATCGGTACAATGCAAGCCACATAAAAATCCATCATGAGCCATCGCCAACATCATCATCGTCTACAGCTGATCAAAAACAAATTATCAGATGAGCTAGAGAAATAAAAGTTCAGCTTATGCTCAAATGTAAATAGAGTTGGTCCTTTTAAGAAGCAGAGTGAATCTTCTCAGCAATTAAAATCATTAGCGCTGAAGCACTTAAAAACACAACCATTGTGATATGCAAAAACTAAAATACAATTTGATAACGATATTTAATTTGTTAAAAACATATCATCTCGCTGCGAATGGCAACTAGCCTGGTCGAAACCCGTGTGTAGCAACTGATTTTATTTTGAGTTTATGCAATTGCTTCGGACGTTCGTGTTAATCAACAACCACAGAGTGATCTCTTATCTGCGCGCAATCTAATTTTAGACATCGCCCTCCTGTGTCTCTATTATTTTCGCTAAATTGAACAAACTGAACTATGTGCAATTATTGTGAACGAGCCCATTTGACTGGGTATTGCCTCTCGCTTGCTCGCAGTTAAGACTTTTAAGGACTATGTTTTTAATTTCTATTCTTTGCCTAATCGGAAATGGATAGCAGCACACCTTCTTTCCAAATTTACGCTGATTACCATAGCAAATTGGCTAGTTTAACTACCTTTTCTCTGACAATACCAGCGATACCTGCACAATATCTACATCTCAAAGCAGTTTGATATCTGCTTCTACATATACTGTAGCTTCTACAGTGGCTTCCAATGTTTCCTCGGCTTTGGCTACATCGACCGCTAATACATCGTTGAACGACTTCTTGTCAACAATGGCTCGAAAGAAAAAATGTTTGTTTCAATCCCATGAGCAGCTCGTAAGTAAAAAGCTTAAAGTTTCTGCAGGCCCACCCAAAACCATCACTAAAGCTAAGGTGAAGGTCGCGAGAACCCAAGGGATAGACTGGATTATTCGGCATCCACCTCGAAGGCAGCGGCACTAAGTAAGAAGCTAGCCATGTTATGCTGAATGACATACCAGAAATCGGTTCTGACGACGAGCCAAAAACACCTGTAGATGCCAATGAAAATAAACAAACCCAAAAAACGCTCGCAAAACCACCAGATATTTGTGTGCCTAATGTTGACAACCCCATAAAATTGGAAATGGCTTTCGACTCGTGCGTTGGTGCCGACAACTACAGTACCTCTAAGTTCGGTCTGTCAAGAATATACACTGTCAACTCTGATGCTTTCCGATCGACAATTAAGCATTTGAACAGTCTTAATTGTCTGTACTGGCACCATCAACTCATCAAAAACAACACGAAAGACTCTTTAGGTCGGTATGTCGTTTAAGGCGGAACAAGGCCTGGGACAAAAAATGAATGCAAATTTAACTTAAAAGAACATATTTATGCAACGAGCTGCACAATCTATTTAGATCTAGTGCTTGAATCGAAATTAGAAGATAAATGTTTTTTTCCGCATTAGGGATTCGACCATAACTGCAAAATTAAGGGTTGTTTTTGATCAGCATCAGCAAAAACATCTAATATCAAAATCCTATTAAAAGTATGTGACTTGGACCTGGAGTTCTAAAAGCGTTTTATTATTTTAAAGTGTCGGCAACAAAAATAATACTATGAAGGCGAATCACACAATGTGCATGTTCTGTGAAGAAATTCCTTAAAGGCTAAAACTGCTCAATATTTAGCTACTAGAGTGCTAGCTGATATAGGAGATCAAAGCGAATATCTACTAATATTGAAACTGATTTTTAAATTATTGACTTGGTCGGACAGCATTCAAAAGTCAAGAAAATAAGTCCGGTCGAGTTTTAGAAAATAATTAATTAATCATTCTACTAAGTCGACAGGACCTAATTTCGGGTGTTTTTCCGAAAGAAGTGGGAATTCCGTATATTACAATTTGAAACGAGTTATTGGGGAGTATGTTTTAACTTACAAAAAAACAAGTGGTACTCCTAAAAGATGAAAATTGTCAACCAATTGCCCATTGCAAAAAAAAGTTCAGTAAAGTAAAAATAATAGAGTTAGAGCAGTTAAAACACAGGAATTCTTATAAACACCTTATAAATAATTTGTCCTTAGTACTTAAAAGAAATTCGATTCGTGGAATCAAATATTAATTAAATATTAGAAAGATAATCATAATAAATTTAAAAATTTGCCTTATCTCCATAATTCCCGAAATGCCTCTTAAGGAATTGGATTAATTATTATTATTTTACTAGTAAATATATACTCTATGAAAATGTTCAGTTCACCAAAGAACGAACTTTTTAAATAATAAGAATTTCACCAAACCTTTGCGGTCTCAGACATAATAAACAAGAAGAGAAATATCTGTATAAGATTTCACTAGCTCTGCTCATGTAATAATATAAATAAATTTGGAGCAATAAATTCCCATTTTTACAAGGTTCCACTGTTAGCATTTCTATATTTTCATGTTTCACTGTGCGGGGGTCAATTAATGATGCTCCAGCTCAGAAAAAAAAGAATTTCTTGATTGCTACGTTTGTCGAAACTTACAAAATAAAATCAGTTTTTAATTTGAATTACAAATTGTGGGTGTTTAATTTCTATTGCTCATCTAAACAACAGCTGTTAAGTGTATTTAAAGTTTATTTATGTAATGTTCTAGATAGGTCATACTCATACTTTTACAGATCGCTGAATAACAGCTAAGATTGTCCCAATACCAAAAGCTAATAAGAACTACAGAGAACTACCGACCGATCTTCTAAAACTATTGTATCTAGCTGTGTTATGTCTAGTTTCCTAAATAAAAGCATTGTATTGCTCAAAAATATAGGTAAAGTCAATTGGGAAAATTTAAATGCTTCTATATATAAAGATATCGTCAAAATGACGTCTGAACACGTATATATATATATAAGTTAAAAGATTGATTATAATTTTATTTAAAAAAAATCAAACTTTTCTTTATTGAGTTGGATTAAGAACTAACTTTAATTAAGCTAAACAATTATTCATTATGACTACGCGTCGTTCCATCGCTGCCGCCGTCTCTGCCGCTGTTGCTGCTTCTGCTAACGTTCTTTGTTATTATTGGTTGCTGCTATTCTTCGCTGTCGCTGTTGGCCAATTTTAATTGTCATTGGCCAATGCATTCAAGTTATAGTTTTTGTTGTATGCACTTGGCCAAGTTCGATCAACTTGAGAAATTGGCTATTCTGCATTCCCACGATCGCTGACCGAAAGTTGCAAGCTCAGCGCACGTGGCTTAGCTCGTGTGAACTTATTGGGGGCATTTGTTGTGCAATCAATGCTTACTCTTACTTATGTCTGGGTCTTTATATAATTTTAGGTGTTAACTCTTCCCTCCTTAAACGCGACTGTCCTCGGTCGCAACGACGTAGAGAATAGGTCCAGAATGTGGGGGCTTTTCTCGCGTTTCTGGCACGGAAGCTGATGTACTTTCCGTTGATTTACGTCTTCGTAGGAGTTCACAAGTTACACAAGTGTCATTGCTTAAATCTAACAAATTTTCTGAATTACAAATTGTCTTATCATTATGGGATTCGCAAGGTTTTTTAATTGCAAATAATTGTCTCTTACACTCTAACAAATTTTCGTATTTTATATCATTGATTATTTGGGCTTTTTTTATTGCTTTAATTTTTAAAGTTCTACAATTATCTGTTTTAATTGTTGGGAGGCTAATAATATAGATGAGGTCGTTGCCATTTGTGGCTAATTTAACTTTAGCAAATTCCAATAATTCTTCTATGTTAAAAAATAAGTCATTTTCCTTTTTAAAGATATCTTCCACTACTGTGGTTTCTGTGCTTGTGAATACAAAAGAGTTTATTGTGTTAGATTTGGCCCATGTAATTGCGTATATTATATTGGTTATCTCTTCTTTTATTAATTGAATTTTATACTTTAAAATATTTGCTTTCTGATTTACGATTTCTTC